>WEKY01002921.1:0-19250 GCA_013390045.1 Picathartes gymnocephalus
TGTGTCAGTGTGTGAGTGTGTGTCAGTGAGTGTGTGTCAGTGTGAGTGTGTGTCAGTGTGAGGGTGTTTCAGTGTGTCAGTGTGTGCGTTTTTCTGTGAGTGCGAGTGTGAGCTCTCCTGGGCCCAGTGCTCAGCAGGTCCCTTGGCACGTTTCCCTTTCCTGCAAACGAGCAGCACCCCTGACTATGGAGGGGCACCCCTGACCTATGGAGGGGCACGCCGGGCAAAACCCACCTCCATCTCAGCTTCAGGAACCCGTGCAGCCGCATGTGTGGGCCCAGGCCTGAAGATGACAACACACAGGTGTAATGGGTGATGTGAAATGGATGACGTTGTGCTGAAAACATGGGAAGAGAAAACAAATGGTGGGTAACTTCTTTCTTCTTCCCAGCACACTTAGCTGATTGAAAATATTTCATCAGGGTCTTGCATCCCCAGAATAGCACAGTCATACTACTTCTATTTAATTTTATCTGCTTGCAAGCTGTAAAATTAGTTGTTTTTCAGAGAAAATACTATCCAAGAAATACATAATGACAGTAGAACACAGGGCCAGCATACAGTGACGATATGAATGCAGTAAGAAAGTTGAGAATGGAACTTCCACTTCAGTTTTGAGCCACAAGATGACTTTTTCAATCGAAATAAGACTGGTTGGAAAATCAGATTCATAGGTTCACACAAAATAATCTTAATTCTTATTAGCAGCAAAGCAAAGTCTTAAGCCAGAATGTTAGAGAATAAGTAGATATTTTTCATTATTCCAAATCCTCCACAAGAAATCTAAAACTGATCACTTATGGGTCAAATTTACCTCCCAGCCCCCTGTAAGAAGGTCACTGAGAAGCTGCTCAGAGTGATTGTCAGTTAAAATATGTTGTATGATATAAAGTATAAAAGAGTCCCCAGCCCATTTATCCCCAGGAGGAATCACAGTTATACTGCTATTGTGACAAAACTGCCAGGCTCCCATCTCTGCCCTGAGCTTCTCGTGGGGAAATCTGTTCCCCCACGTCTCAGTGTCAGCAGTTTTAATGCCAGACCGTATCAGCTGGCCCAGGGCAGGCAGCAGGCTCAGGGTGTGACTGGGTTAGATATTGATGGCAGTGCTACCAAGCTCCCTTTTCATTAATGATATGAAGTGGTCTGTGTTGGAGTCTGCTTCAACAACTTTCAAGTGCAAAGGAGCTCCTGACATCATCCCAGTGTGCAGTGAGGTGGATCACAGGGCTCCACCTGGGACACTGAGCTCCAGATCAAGGCTTTCTGGCCAAGTTACAACCTCATTGTGTGACGTCTTACAGATTTCCAGTGCCAGAAAATCTATTGCTCTTTCTTCAAGAAAGAGTCACAGCAGAGGTGTCTCCCTGTGAAGGCACATCAGCTGTGAAGAGGTCTCCTCTTATCCATCTCTTTAATAAGCTGAGCAGATCAAGCTCTCGAAGTCCAGTGAGCTCCCTGCTCACTCTTCCAGAGTAGTCTGCTACTCTACCTTGGTAACCCGTGAAGAAACAATTCTCAGACAGCAGCATCCCCAGCAGATGCGGGTTCTCCCATTTCATGTATTTCATGTATGACATGAACAGTGTGAAGAGACACAACACTCATAAAACTGAACAGGCTCTTGGAGAGCTGCCACAGAGGGGAGGGGATGAACCTGTGAAAGTGGTGTCTTAAAATACACTGCTGGGCCCCTGTGTGTTGACTTGTAACAGGTTTAAAGATTTCTGATGGGCATTTATGGGGTTGGAACAAATCCTAGGGTGTACCTGTAGATAGATCCCTGCTCATCTTTACATTTATTCTGTTTCCTCGAAGTTCATCTGAAGCTCCCCAGGATGCCCCAGTCCCTCATAGAGAACCTTGGAAAGTCCAGTGCAGCCTCATTGCTCAGCTCCATATATCCACATATGAACTTCTGCCAGTCAATAGTAGCTCCTTCTACAATAAAATCCATTATCAGCCTGAGTGCCTCTATGCCCCTACAGGCCCTGCCCCTGGTCCTTGCAACTGAACAGTCAAGGTGGCTGCTGTGTCATGGTCTTTTCCCTGAGACACTACCATAATTTGGAAAAAATTCTCAGGGGTGTGGACTTTTTGTCTCCAAAATTCTTTCTGAAAGGATGTGTGATGCAGGAGCACATGACACCAGCTTGTGTCCCTAAGGAGGAGGCAGGTGATGTCTCCAAAGTGACCTGGGCAGACTTGGTAACTCACATATCCTCCCCCTCTGAGGAGGGGCTGGGGGCACGGCATTGTCTCTGCCGCTTCGTGGTCACAGCAGCTTTATCAGCTGTCACAGGGGGCTCAGAGCACTGCTCCTGGCAACCCTATCTGGCTGATTTCTTTGCCTTTCTTGCTCCTCCTTCCAGTAAGATAAGAGGAAAGGAGTTATCTCTATTAGCTGTACACACAGACTTAATTCCTCACCACAGGTCTGGAAATCCTCTGTTTCCAGGCATGGGTGTCATTCCCAAACTACTGCAGGTGCAGCTGCAGAAGCAGCCCTGGCCCAGAGCTGCTGATGGTCTCTGCTCTGTGACCAGCTCTGCCTGTCCACTCTGCCACCCTCCTTGCCGAGGGACCAGCCACAGCACCCAGGGCTGGGAGAGAGACTGATGGCCATCTGACTGGGAGACTCCCAACAGGATTTTTACTGCAGAGGTACGACCACCACTGTGTCCAAGTGTGAAATGAACACAGCTTTGGTTTGCAGGAGGAGGGAAAAACTCATCTCAGCCTGCAGCTGCCTCTGCCTTTACCTTGTTATGGCTGCACATCTGCAGCTCTCCTGCAGCTGAACACCCATGTCCCGTCCAGGGCGTGGCCCAGGGAAGCATTTCCTTGGTGAAGCCGGCGTGGTTGCAACCACCTGCCAGCAACCTGGCTCAAAATTAAAGGATGTTTGTCAAAAACTTGAGAAGCCTTGAACGGAAGAAGATACAGAAATGCAAAGCATAGTATTCAGTTGATTTTTGTTTGGTTTTTTTTTTCCCTTTGGCAAATGGCCTAGAAAAGTAACAAAAAAGAGACAGAAATGCCAGAAAGTAAACCACCTACTGTTGACTCCTGGAGATAAACCAGAACATTGTTCCAAGAAGCAGAATACTGCTGTCATTTCTCCTGGAAGTGAAGAGAGCATCGCCCAGTACTGGGGAGGGGCATGAGGGAGAGAGAAAGAGAAATGAGTGATTCAGACAGACCTCTCAAAGGGGAGTCAAGGTAGTGCCTTTAAATGTGCTTGGCAGGGAGCAGAACAAAGCACAGTGTCACGTATTTAGAAAAATCATCTCTGCAGGAAGTTAATGTGGCTTCAGAGACACTTGCGACATTTAGTGGGTTACAATAGTTTGTTGTGGATCATTATGACTCCCACTCCTGAGGAAAGATCTTCTGGGTATGAGTCATGAGGATCCTGCCTGGCTGTGTTATTCTGTCCCATGGCACCCTATTGTCTATTATATTTTCTTCTCCCTGCACCAAAAATGCAAGGACTGAAGCAGAGAGACTGCAGTTTGCTCCTGGTACTCTTTGTGCTATTTTCATTCTGTTTTTGCAATTTTAGTTCGAGTATAGTAGTGAGTTTTAAGCAAGATGCATCTGTTTGATTTAGTATTATTTTGTGCTTATTAAAGCCCAACTCCATCACTAATGAAATTAACATCAGTATCAGAAAAATTTGACCTTTCGTGTGGGTAATAGTGAGGCTACAATATTGGGTTTCTTCCTCTTTGGAAGATTATTGGCCAGCAAAACATAATCCTGGGGAAAAAAAGTGCAAAATGTTCTTGTGGGCTTTGGCATAGCTGCTTAAACAAGTCCTGGAGTGGTCCCTGCCCTGGCCCGCCCCTGTGCTGCTGCTGACATCCCTCTGTTCTCCAAAACAGAGCTGATTCAGCACCCACATCTCTGCTGCTCCACCCTTGTGCCCTAGCTTGAGCTGACTTGGGCAGATATTTTCTGCTGCTGACACCATTAGAGCAGCAGTAACCTCTGGCAGGCAGGTGGGAGACAGCTCCATCTTCACCCGCCATCGCTGTTTGCTTCACTGCCCATGAGCTGAAGCCCTGAGGAGCTGGAGCTCCATTTGCAGCCGCAGCAAGCTGTGGAAAGTCAGCAATTCACCTTTCTCATATTCTTTAGGGATAAAACAACAAAAGCAACAAAAGATTTAATATAGCAATGTGCTAAGGGAGTTGGAGTGTGGAAATCACGTATCCAATAACTCACTGGCCAGTAGCGGGAACTATTGATGGCATCTTTACTCATCACAGTCACCTGAATTAAATTTCCTTAACGGCCACTTCCCAGCCACAATCACCACTTTATTTCTTTGTGTTTTCACGCAGTTCACCTGATGAGAGGATGTTACCCATCCACCTTCCTGCTGCTGGGTAGCGGATGCTCCCAGGTGGCAGAGGAATGCTGTATCTCATTCCTGCCCTTCGTTACAGTGACACACATAACGAAACCATTGATGAATTGTATTCTTCCTGCAGGCTACTGGGTCTGTGAAGGATCAAAGTAAAAGTACATCTTCATAACTCCCGGTGCTTAAGGAAAGTCATAAATAACGGCAATGCTGTGGCTGTGTATAGATTCTAGGCCCAGGTACAAAGCATTTCACAAACGCAGTTAAGAAATGTTATTCATATTTTATACAAAGGGGAACTTACAACCCAGACAATAGGTAATATTTTTTGTTCTACATGCCCAATGTATTGGAACAAAAGCTATTTTGGTAATATCACATTTGGCACAGCTCTGCTACATCCACTCCAGTGTACAGCTCCAGAGCTGTTTCCTACTGCAGGTTATGACTCCTCTGAGAAAAATTTCTGGGTTCAGCACTACGACTGGAGACACATCAATGCTCTTGTATACTGGTATGAACATGTCGTACCAAATTACTTACTCTGTGAATAAGGCATCCAGTCCTTTTAAGCTGCACAACCTGAATAGGGCTGGGGTTGCTGGTCCTTGACTTGGGGCACACTGCCTTGGCATTTTCACCTCACCTTGGCCTAAACAGCTGCTTGTGAGGCAAGGTGATGGAGAGCATCAGCTCCCAAAATGTATGTGCAGCCTTTGAGGCTCAGGCCAGTTGGCTCAGGACATGTTCAAAGGACATCATCTGCAGGGTGACTTGGCAACCCAGTGACTAGTGCAGGAAGTTGGAGGCAGTGGCAGAAACTGGAGGGGATGACTTTGTTCTTTGTTTGAAATGGTATTTTTCCCACTCTGATTAAACTGCACTGCAGTTCATTAACTATTCAGGTGTTGTCTGCTCTTTACAGAAAGAAATGCAAGATGACAGAATATTTAACAAGTTCATTTTGAGTACAAATTGTATTTAAGGCAGGAAAAAATATTACCTCATGCAAAACTTTGGTCGGTGTAATTGCAGGTCTTACTGCTTCAAAGATGAAAAACCTCTTTCTTAATTCAAGGCAAATGTAGCAGAAATAATGTTTAGGAGAGAGGTGCAAATAGGTACGCACCAGGGAGTGCAATTTTAATATCCTGAGTACAAGATTTTTTAAGTCTTTATCTGACCCGCATTAACACACTTGCTCACATTTCATTTGCCACATTTGTCTTTGTCGGTTTCTTGTTCCCCTCTGTAATTTGCTTGCCTGTGTTTACTCATGCTTATCTCTAGCACTGATGCTCTTGGCCCAGTTCAGGTCTCCTCCTAAGTCCAGCACTGACCCTGTGAGTGCTGCAGGATGAAGTCCACTTTAATCCTCCACAGGCAAATGACTTGGGGTTCCTCCACAGTCTGCCAACATGAGCAATTCTTCAGTACCAGGAGCATACACCATGTGATCCAGCCTTTGGATACCTGCCCTTAAAAATATGCAATGAGACCAGGAGTTCATTAATTAGAAGGCAGAATGTAACTGCTGACATGCTCTGAAATTCAGGGCTGATCCACATGTGATGCTGCAGCTGTGTTGTCAGAGCATTCCCAGATCCAGGGTCTATCCTGGCAGCACCTCAGGGCACTGTGGACCACCATCAGGCTGGGCCAGGCTTCTGCAGGAGCCAGAAGCCTCCTGTGAGGTGCTCAGACGTGCCATTTGAATATGGACTCAGGCACTGTGGTGAGTCACAAGCCCTCTCCTCTGTGGTCTGCAGGCTGGCTGACAGGGTGCTCATTCCAACACAGGAATCTTTGCTCAAGCAATGCACCTGGAGGGGGCAGGACCTGGAAGGGATGTGGGCTGAAGATCCTGGACAGCCTGTGCTGAAACACTTTGGTTTGTGCTTTTACCATCAAGGCTTCTAAGCCTGGGACTCTACAGAAGGCGGGCACCCTCCTCACCGCTGACTCATGGAGCAGGTGGGAGAACTCTAGCTTTGCTGATCTTTTCTGAATACTGACCTACCTCCACATGGGACAGCCATCAGGATAGGGGGTGGGCTTTGGGAGGGAAAGGCACATCTCAGCCAGGAATTCAAATAACATCCACCACCTGTGACCCTCCCAGCTTCACTCAGTGGCCCCGAAATACCATCACTAAACATGGTCAAACCAAGAGGTGCTGCCAAGGCTGGGTCTTGTCAGTCTGTTTGGCCCCTCCATCCTCTACACCCACCTGCCTCCCTAGTTTTGCCTGCTCTTCTGCCAAGCTCTCCAGAGGGGTCCTGAGCACCCCATGGACTGCAGCAGAAACACCTGAAAAGTCGAAAACCCAATGATTAGCTACAATATTCCTTGTTGTAGTCCCTTGATTTTCTACTGAGTCTCACATACCTCCTGATTCAATGTTTTGTAAATTTAGCTTTCTCCAGCTTCAGCTGATGTGTGGATGCAGACACTCTTGGATGCTATTTATTCCACAAGTGAGAAATGACTTGATAATTTATGTATTGTTAACCCAAAGTTGTACAGGTTTTTACCTCAGGGAGAGAATAAATACATGTCTCATTTCAACACATTTCAGACAATGTGCTCTTTTTTAATGACTTCCTTTGATTTTATTCCGAAATATGTAGACACTTCCTCCTAGGATTCTCATGTGGAAGCTTCATGCTGTTCTGTCAGGTTGCATATTTTCCCCCTGAATTTCTTAAAGAAGATCTCACTTATCTGAATTACAGAGATGTTAACATTGTGTTGTCACTGTGAATATGGAGTTTAGGCAAAGGTTTTATTCTTGTTAAGAAATGGAAGGGTTGGAGAATAATTATTGCATTGTCAATGTGAAACTTATGGATGTTTAATATGAATCAGAACATATTTACTTATTTATAGATGTTGAAATTAGAATATGCTTTAACCTGCAAGCAAAAGAATTTGCACAAACAGCTGTGAAGTGTAGCTGTGATAATGTGCACAATCTTTGTACCCTAAAATGAGAATATAGCTGTAACAGATATAGATTGGTGTGTTGCTTCAGGAATTTTTAGGCAATGGCATTTGACATTACAGTTCAAGGATGGAAAAGATTTATTGATCCATGAGTTAAAGAGTGACCCTGGTTTCACCTCTTGTTAGTGCTCTGTAGGTTGCATTTAAAAACTGTACCGTAATGAATCCTTAGGCTCCAATAAATGTAAATCTGTCTCTTGACAGATCACAGGGGAGCAAAATCCTGGACAAGATGCTTAGCTCCACCACTTGTTTAATTTAGAGAGTATTTTCATCAGATTAGGGCCAGTTTTGTAGGGTTCATCCATTTTCACTTTCCTGATAACATAATTTATTTTGATCTATAAGGACCTCCCAGGCCAATATTTGTAAACAGTGACTGAAGTCACGAGTCAACATCAACATACAAGATGTCAAACTGGACAGGAAGTTTTATTGTGCTGCTGGGCTCAGGTTTGCATTGCTAAGGTAATTATTAAACCTGGGATAAACAGAACTTTGATCCCACGTGTGTTTTCAAACGATTGGTAACAGTTGATTTTACAAAAATGCCATGTAAAAAAGCTATTCTGTATAGGAATTCATTGTGTCAACATGTAAGGTTTAGCAAAGTAAACTAGCCCGTAGCAAAGGTGCTGGCATGGGGTGCTGTGCAAGGAGCTGCAGGGCCTCCTGTGATTCCCAGCCAGGAGGAGTGTGAAATGTTCATCTTCCAAAGGAGAAAGCAATTCACTGACATCTGTGTTACTGATTAGCTAGAAAATGTGACCGTGGCCAGGGAAAGTGTGTATGGTTAAAAGGCTAAAAATGTGCACTGTAGAAATGCAGCAGGACCTCTCTCTCATTGGAAATATTGTTTCCATCTCTCCCTTTAGTCATGGGAAGACTGTCTAAGCCTCTTCCCTCTGTGGTCTTCTCTAAGGTCAGCTTCATCCTGGACAAACATTATCCACTTTCCTTTGCCACATCCCTTCCTGCATGAGAAGGTGCTCAGTGGAAGAGGTGGGAAGCTGTAGGATGGGCACTAGCACATGTCTTAGGCACTGACTCAAAAACATCATTTGTGACCAGAAGTAGGTGATGGAGGTTTGTATTTGTACATATGTGAAGGTAGGGAAATTTGGGGAAAATAAGCAGTTAGGGAAGAAAGAAAATACAAGAGAAGTGAATTTGGGTGAGGTCAGGTGAACCTCTTACTGCAAACAGGTCAAAAGCACCCAGCATCAGAGGTGCAGATGGGAAGGGACCCCCATGCCTCAGCCTGTCACAGGGAAAGCTCAGGCTTGCAGTGTAATAACTCATCCCCAGGAGAAAAGTAAATGGGACACTGGTAACCTTTCTACTCACATGGTGAGGCTGTGCCTGTGAAATGCTTCTGGTGCCTTGGACTGTGAACAGTTACAAGTCCTGTAGATGGTCAAGAAATGCTGTGAGGGCAGTGAACAGCTGTATATTGGTAGTGGGCAGCCGTTCCTTATAATTGCTAAGAAAGGACCAAAGCAATTGGGTGTGCATAAATCTGCACCTGATGGGCAGCACAGTGAGCAGCAGCACTGACATCTTCCCTCTCAGTCTGCTTTGCTGCACTGGGTTGCTTGAAGCACAGGAAGGCAAATAGCCAGTGTAAGCACAGCTGCAACCCCAGCACATGAAGTCTAAAGAGAAATAACCTGATCCATTCATTTACACTTCTACTTAATTAAAGAAATTTTTCCTATGATTTCATTATAGAAATAATTTCCAACAATGTGCTGGAATAAAATTATGTTTTCTCCACTAACAAAATTTTGTGGAAGTATGTAATTATACAGCTCTGTATCTGAATTATATGATATACTGCGAAGTGGTGTGTCTTATGACTATGTAAATTTAAACCCCTAAATATTTCATAGTAGTTGTAAAATAACGTAGTGTAATCAAAAAGTATGCCATAGCTGGAAAGGATGGGCTAGGCATGAAGGTGATGAAAACTCATCTGTTTGCTTGGCACTATCAGTTGGCTGTTATCTGCCTACCTTTCCTGAGATGTCTCAGGTAATTTACGGCAGATTTCACTGCTATTCTTTGTTACCCATCCCCATAGGTGCAGACATAAATATATCCACAAACCATCCTGCTTTCTCCACCTGGAGAGTCTCTTGCAGGAGAATGCTGCGGGAGACAGCCCCAAGGCCTGGAACAGAATTCCCCAAATCAATGCTGAAGTACAACTGGAGGCTTGAAATAATAACCAGTGAAGTAAATGTCCTCTTACAGTGATTAAAAAAAAAAATCTGCAGAGAAAATCTGCAAGGAAATAGCAGGTGAAACTCCTCAGCATGCTGGCTAGGCTGCTTCCTAATAGCTTCTCTGTATCACCTCCAGCAAATGGATATCTACAATGGTGTCATTTATTGTTGATGACTGATAATAGGATTAGGGCTCCCACATCCAAGAAGTATGGCATCCCAAATAGCATCGTTTCATGCTGAAGACAGTATTATCACATCCTGTCTTCACATACTGCTCAACCAGTTATCTGTGCAGGCCTCAGTGTAGAGCTCTGAGACTTTATAGGATATTATCATGTTATATGAAATTCAGGCTGCTGTAGCTATAAATCAAGAGGACACCTTGTATGGTGGCTGTTTCTCCTTGGAACAGCATCCTAAGCAGAGGCTCTGTTCTCTGAAAGATTAGAGTGTGATTTAAAAAAATGTTGCCAATGAATTTAAAGTTCACAAAAAGGTCAGGTTTAATAGCTGTGATGTTGTCTGTTTAGCAGTCTCATATGTACAGCATTTGGGCAGCATAAGCTGGTCCACAACTCTTTAAGAAGATACCCCAAACATGAATACAGAGTCCCCCCTTTGGAAGACGAAGGGGATAATTAATTCTAAATAGTATTTTTGAACATCATAATCTCTATCTATAGTCACTGGCTAGAAGTGCTGAAGCTATGCCACTGGCCAAGGGCAAGGAACATACACATACAGGGAAATAGGAGGGGCTGTATATATTTAAGGTTTGGTGTTGGGGGCAGCTGAGCTGATCCTAACGGTTTGTGGCTACTAAAACACACCCTTCCCTGTCCCTTCTCACTCACCCTTGAGACATGACAAAAAGCTTTCCAGTTTTGGCTGAGTTAGTTTTAGGGTCTCAGTGGGGTGAGATCAGCTCCAAAACTGGCACAAAGCAAGGAGTACACAATAGGAGTAGAGGGCTGGGGGGAGACAGGACCAGACCCATTGACAAGGGCAGATAGCTCACAGAGTCTTGTGGGACTGAGCCCTTTTACAGTGGGGAACGGGGAAGGCTTGGAAATGCTTAGCTGGGGCATTGCTCTCCAGCCTCACATAGTCCATGAGGCTTAGGGGTGCTGAATCCGTGGGTGCCCACAGGAGCTGGATAGCCCCAGGCACTGCGTATTTAGTAGCACAGCTCTCATTTGAGCCCTTGTGTTCCTTTCCCAGCAGGAGTAAAAACTGCATTTGTTGGGCACAGGAGGCTGCCTTATCCTTGATGGAGAAACTACAGCTGGAAGAGAAACACTACCTTCAAAATCCATACAGCTATGAAGTACTGCTAAATGCAAAATCTGGAGTATTGGCAGCTGAGTACCAAAGGTGACAAGCAGAAAGTTTCGCTCAGCTCCACACAGCTGGTGCCAGTCAGAGCTTCAGCTGAGGCCATTGCTGCTGGGCTGTTGACTCTGAACATCTGAGCAAATATCTTGTCTCCTTTTGCTGATTGGAGACCACGGTATTCACAGGCCAACTGCACCAGGGCACACAAAGGAGATTGGGGTCGAACATTAAGATATATTTATATAAACTGATCCGTAATTGAGCTGTGAAAAGGTCAATTCCATTTCCAGGGATCAAGATGCAGAGGTGGGCTCTCCTATCATTTACCTCAGGTGGTCTCCTTCAAAACCCACTGGAGTCAGAAAAATTCTTTGGATCTTCCCCTCAAATGCAATTAATCCTCAGAATTTAAAAAACTTATAATGAGAGATCAAAGCTAAAATTTCAGCAACAATGAACTAATCCTCCT
Source organism: Picathartes gymnocephalus (assembly GCA_013390045.1). NCBI lineage: Eukaryota > Metazoa > Chordata > Aves > Passeriformes > Picathartidae > Picathartes > Picathartes gymnocephalus. The sequence goes on from WEKY01002921.1 coordinate 11,414, forward strand.
GATGACCAAATACGCTTAGTAGCCAACCCCAGGAAGTTAGACTGAACCAGCAGGTTTTCCTACAGACTTTTCATCTGTGCTATATTTTTCCACAAAGACATATGTTAAATTAATTGAAGAGACCAACCTTTGCATTCCCCAGGCTTTCTATTTCACCTGTGTTTTAAAAAATAGATCTGAGAGGGGAAAAAGCAGGTTATAAGTTTGCACTAGCTTTATGAACTCTTCTATGCCTTTCTTTGGGACACCCAGAAAAGAAAGGGAATTACTGGATGTACTGGAGAAAATTATGTTAAGGACCTTTTAAGTTAAAAACCAAGCAGTTTATGAGAAAAAGTAGATTGATGCAGTTTATCATTTAGGATTTATTCGATACACATAGGGAGAAGGAGAAAAGTTCTGCGTACATAAAAGTAATCATTTAGTAACAAAGTTCTGTTGGTTACAAGTTAGGGCTTTAAAATGCCCACTGACTATAAAGGCTTGTAATATTTCAGCAGGTTATTGCCTCTGAGATGTGTTGCCACTTCATTACACATTTTCAGATTATTCAAAAGCCTACAATGCTAACGATGTGCTTTCTTATGCCTGAAATAATGCTTGAGACTTGAGCGAGGGGGTGAATGTATGGCATATGCTGCTCATGAATAAAAGATAATCACAGCTAAGCAACCTAAAGTGTTCCCCTCTTAGGGGATTAACTCTATTTACCAGGAAAATTTAAAGAACAATTTTTAAAGACTGTTTTTTGCAGAGAAGGAATCCAAGTGCTTGAGAAATGGTGGGGATGGTTTAGCAGAGGGGATGGCAGGGAAGGAGCTAGGGAAGACATCAAGCCTCGCAGTGGTCATGGGAGATAGCTCAGCACCGTCCCTTACCTCGGGCAGAAGCGAGCTCTGTGCAGAGAACACAAGCCCCTGTGCATCCTACTGGCAGACACAGCTCTGAGGACAGGCACAGGGAAACTTGTTCCGTGGCAGAAGCTGTGCTGAAGATCTGCCTCTTCTAAGCAGGAGGCTCATGCTGTCACTCTGACACTTTAGAGGAGGTTGTGAGAATGGCCCAACACTGCAGAACTTTAACTTTCCCTGCTTGTGCCTGGAGTGCCCAGCACTAAATTGAGGCCCTGACTACCCCAGACTGTCCAAAGGTGTGATGCTTCAAGCTGAAGGAGGAGACCTCTCACCCATCCCTGCAGGGCTGGCCACAAATCCTCAGGGCATGCTTGAGTCACCATTGGGCTCCCAGGTACAGCTTCATAGGCTGCCTGAGATGTAAAATACCTGGACACCGGCTCCCTAGCAAACAGCCAGCCAGGCATCTTACAGGATTTATTGGGAAGGGTTTGTGCAGGATTGAAGTAGCACAAGTGTGAAACTGCTCTGCTGAAGTGTAGCTCCGAGACTGGCACCCACGCTGTGCTGCTGCACAGGCACCTGGAATACCAGAGACAGGCAAGAAGGGGAAGCCGTATGAGGAGCAGTTGAGGTTACTTGGTCTGTTCAGCCTGGAGGAGACTGAGGGAAGACGCCACTGCAGTTACAACTTTCTCATGACGGGAAGAGGAGGTGCAGGCACTGATCTCTTCTCTATGATGACCAGGGACAGGACCCGAAGGAATGGCCTCAAGTTGTGTTGGGGGAGGTTTAGGCTGGCTAATAGAAAAAAGTTTTTCACCAAGGAGGGTGGTTGGGCACTGGAACAGGCTCCCCAGGGCAGTGGTCACAGCACCAAGCCTGACAGAGTTCAAGACGTGTTTGGACAATGCTCTCAGGCATATGGGTGTGACTCTTCGGGTGTCCTGTGCAGGGCTGGAAGTTGGACTCAATGATCCTAATGGGTCCCTTCCAAATCAGCACATTCTGTGATTCTGTGAAGACACCAAGAAAAGGGCTACATACTACATATGCTGCTACAGGCAGCTCCCAGCACCACAGCCACTCCATCTACCTGTCTAAAACAAGTCACCCCAGAGGCACCAAGATCTCTGGCCACACTGCCCACCTTGGACACGGAGATCCTGGAGGAGGAGTGAAGGGTGCTACGGAGAGCAGCCATGCAGCTCCAGCCTAGAAACACATTCTTGGAACTAACTGAGCTTCCTCACAGCAGCAAGGACTTTTCAAACCTGAACACGTCTCAAATAACAGGTTGAGAGACTGCCAGTGTTCTTGTGTTTGGCTGAGAAGGAAGACACAACCAGTGCTCTCCAGGTCCCTTTTCAGTGGCACAGAAGTTTATGCTCCTGTGCTCTTGGCCAGGCCCGTGACCAAGCCTGTAAGTGACGGATGTCCCTCTGCTTGCCCCAAGCCTCAGTGGCACAGCCAGGTACAAACAGCTGCGGTGTTCCCTGTCATGGAGAGTCTTGGTATGTAAACTCTCGGGAACAGCTCTGTACATGGCAAAAAGAAAGGGAGGAACCTGTGTACCCACAGCAGTTTTATCCTCCACACAGTTTTATCCCCTTCATCTTGTAACCCCTAAAGCACAATTTTTTTCCTTTCAGCTCTTGAAAATATTTTTTTTTCGTTTCAGTTTGACAGCGAATGACCAAATTTATTTTGTGAAGAGTCACAAAACCCCACAGCCCTGAAAATGTGAGGAAAAAAAAAAAGAAAAAAACTTCCTTTTTCTGTAGTGCTTTGGCTCTGCCTGCAGGATTAGCAAACAGTGGATTGCAATTATAGTTTGAGCATCTATTCATTTTATTGCAGGAAAAACATCAACAAGTGTGCTGTATTTTTTGGCTTCTAAGCAGCAGAGTAAATGCACATCAAATTGAGAGGTGATGTATAGTATATGAAGACATTTTGATCCATGCAGCAAAAGGAAAAGTAAGCAAATTATTAGTAGTTTATATGGAATAAAGTTTTACTATACATAAATTTATGTGCTTGTACAGAGAATCCATAATCCCACTAAGGAACGTTAAGTCTACCTATAATAAATGGGAGGTTTAGAATAAGAAATCTTTTTAGATTTGAGACAATAAATATCTAAGAGATGGAGATTAAAAGTAGCATTGGAATACTCCGAATAGCCAAACAAAATCATCACATTTGTTCTTAGTGACTGCAGTATTCAGTACTCTTCATTTTCCCAAGAAATACTTTGCTAAATTCTGTATTTTCTTTTGCCATGTTTCTCACTTGAAAGCCTGCAGGAGCTTTTGTACTGTTGCCAGGCTTATTTTTTGTTTATATACAGGTTCTTACCATGGAGATATGTCCCTGACATGAAGGCATCCAGTATAGGAAATGACATGCAATGCCTTATTCTTCTAGTTTAATCAATGCTCTGACAACTTGGCAATAAGGCTACAGTGTAGAAAAGGTCTCTGCAGGGAACCTCAGGTTTTGAGCAGTAAGAAACCTGTCAAAATTTTACTATATATCTATAGTAACATATTGAACATCCAAAGATTTCTGGAAGGCATCTGTAGAAAAGAATTCAAAAGAAAAAAAGGTTAGCATAAATGATGTTCCTTAACCTGCTAAAAATAAAAGAATGACTTTCTCAGCAGTCAGAGTAGGAACTGGGTAAGCAGCCTATGCTGACTTACTCATTTCATGCAAAAAGAAATTCCAGTTTTTAATGAGCGAGGACTGTTTGACACAAACAGGAAAAAGGATTAGCCCAATCGCTGTTGAGACTGGCTCTCTTCTGTGATTTAAAAAAGTTGAATGAGGTGTAGATCTATTCCACACAGTGATCCATGTAATCATTCTAGATCTGTGTCCAAACACGTGTGCCCAGGTCTTCTGCTCCAAATTTCTTGTCCTCAGCTGAAATGCACAACAGCAGCATCTTAGCACAAAGGCAGGAAAAGGTGTCCTCTCTCTCTCTCTCCTCTGACTGGTTCAGTAGTTTGAGGACCATCAAAGATGACATCCCCAAAGAGAACCCAAAAGCTCTAAAGGCAGCCTATAGTCACAGACGTTGGATCATCAGACACCTGTGGTGATCCACGTCTTACTGAGAGTATCATTTGATAATCATTATCTCACTGTGCTCTTTCACCATCCTCACTTGCCCAGAAAGGGAAATTGAGAAGGAAACAGCAGCACCACCTGACCTCCTCCACTATCTCTGTATCTCTTTGGCTGTGAACATACAAAGACAGTGCTGTTTTTTCTGATGGATGAGCTATTCTTTAGCTACTGAAGGAAAACGGCTGCCCCTGATTGCATATTTAATTGACTTCCACACCAAAAGTTCATGAAGCTGTACCATCTGAGAACATATTTATGTAGCATTCTGAAGTCAGGATTTCTGACTCCTGTAGCGTGAGGGCTACCCAATACAGACGAGTTTGAATTTTCCGTCTAATTCCCTGCTTCCCCACTTTTTATTTTAGGAATGGGATAACTTATTTCTGCAAATACATCCCAGACAGATCAGAGGGATCAGCTTCAGCCTCTTCAGCAGTCTGACTTTAGAAGAAGAAACTGTGGATGCTGAACAACAGAGGTATTGCTGAGGACAAATTACTTTGCAGAAAGTAACTGTTACTATTTGCACAACCATCATATTTGCTTCTCCTATAATCAACCAGAGAAACTCCTCCTGCACTCTTGATGCTAGGTAAGATTTTTGTAAAGGATTCTAAGCCATTAAAAAGCAACACGCTCAGGATACATAAAGACATCTCTTTACCGATAGCTCCAGACATGTTCTATCTTGCTTGAAGTGAAGAGCAGCACTGAAGAAGTTATTTAAGGTTCCTGCACAGGCCCTAGCCCCAGGCTCAGTCAAGTGAAAGAGTCTGTTCTGACAGAGAGGAAGCTCCCCTCCCTGCGAGGCAGGAGCTACAGGTTTGTTTACATCACTGGAGAAATCGTGTACTTGCTTTGGTTGTTCTTCTCATTTTCTCTGAAATTCCTGAATCTCAACATGACACTGTTCTCAGAAGTTTGAGCAGAACTCCCAGTTATTTGTTGTTTCTAATGATTTGCATCCTTAAGAAATAATCAAAAACAGCATAGAAAATGTAAATGTGAGGAAATGGGATGGGTATTCATTCAGCCATACAGCTGGAATTCATGAACTGCTGTAATTACACACAAATAACATAATTTGCCTCCCTCATAGATGTTTTTGCTTATTCATATCACGTCTTTCTTTTTCAGGGTTGTTGCTGAAGTTCCTACACCCTGCAAGATGAAACAACCACTCTCTGCTGTTGCCAACCCAAGCCTGACATGCTGAGTTGCCCTAGGATGGCAACACCAGGACTGGCATCCAGGGTGGCATCACAGAGCAGGGCACTCACTTCCTCACACCAACTGCAGGCCCAGGTGGGAACTCTCAGTGCACTGGGTGCAATGGCAGAGGAAGCAAAAATCACAGCTGGGATTATACTGATGGAAACGGGGTAGAGGGAGAAACAGCACCATCATAAATACGGTAAAAACTCTTTAACTAAAGAGAAATAATGTGAACAGCAAGAATATAATCAAGGCTTTTGCCATCGGAGTGGTAAACAACTTTGCTCTGAAAGAAGATACATCACTTTCTCTCGGGTATGTCCTTCTTTTGTTGAATTTTGTAGAAACATGCTCCCTCATCTGGCAAGGTTGTCTTAATGAGAGGTTACTTATGTTACTCTTGGCTATTCTCTCTTCACAACTATTCTCTGACTTGGAATTTAGGAGGTGCCTATGTGAAAACCCTCATTATCTATGTGAAGACACAGGAAGTGCTGAAATACCAGTGCATAGGCTTCAGGAAAGTCTGCTAGCAAAGCTCAATTTCCCAGCCCTCCCAGTCCTCTTTTGTTCCTCTGAACTCAACTATCTGAACAAAGTACATGAAATAATACGCAGCACATATTTTCCTGAACAAGAATTGAATGCAGAAAAGAAACTATTTGCATATTACAAATCCTGTTCTGTAGAAAATCCATGTGCCAGGAAAATGGAACATATGTGCTGAATGAATTTAGGCAAAGCTGCACCTTTGCTGTGCTGCTTAAGAAAAATCACATTTACTGCATCAGTCTGACACTGACATAGGCTTTTCATAAGCATTTCATCAAAACTGAAAAAATATGAAATATGAACACCATGTACAAGATGACAGTACAGCATTCATGGTTCAACATACTGCACCAGGTTTTGGAAAAGGACCTTCCTGAAGCTAAACACATGCCCTCAAATACACAACAGACCCCTCTCCAAACATCCAAACAAGTTCTGGCAGGACAGAAGGCAGTATGTGGAAACAGGTTAGTCAAACAATGCACACCTGCACCACAGGGGGACAGCCCATAGCAACCTTCCTGCTCTTCTTGCTTGTGGGAGACTCCCTGGGGGATGTCAAGCCCAGGAGCTCGCTCTGCTTCTGGTGCAGATCTCTGCAAGAACCGTTTCGAAAAATAACAGAATTGCATGGGGAGGGTACAGAAAGAAACAGAGAGGAATACAGAAGTCTAGTGGAGTTCTGGACACTTCAAAACATCAAAGCTGTCAAAAGGGCAAGTTGATCCACAGCTTCATCTCAAAGGAAAGCCCAGCCTGTTCCCCTACTGGAGTTGCCCAGCTGCCTACCTAAACAGGAGGTAGTGAACATGTATCTTCTTTCAGTACTCTGCTGCCCAGTGGTGATAACTCCATTGGAAGACCTGTATAGCAAATCCTTTTTGGCAACTGCAACACACCAGTGGAAATTATTTATTACCACACGTGGTTTGAACCAATTGAAAGGAAGAGTTAGGGATACTTCTGCTGCTTTGGAAAAATGGGGTACTGGTCACTGGCAGAGGAGGAGGTGCTCTAGGTACTAAGTACAACACACTACAACACTTCAAACATTAAGTCTACCTGTGGTACTTTGGACATCATATTCCCACTCCAAGACTCCGATTATAGTCAGACATTCACTTGTACAACAGCATGGAAACACCTCCAGCCATGGGCTGCTTCACAGTGTGGGTCTTTCTTTAATACCATACTTCTGAGTTCCTTGGTATCAGACACCTGGGTGGATCCTTGGTTATTCAAATACATTGCTGATATATTGTTAATGTCCAATAACAACCAGTATGATATTTTTATGGTTTTTGTTTTGTATAGACACTGCCATTGAACTGTGGCTTTTTAAAGAAGTAAGTTTTCAGGAAAAACATGAATACAGTCATAATAAAGCTTGTACTTCTGCAGTTTCAACTCTGCTGGTATACACAAACAATTTCTGTATTGTTTTCAGATTTATTCTTTAAACAGTTTTAATAAACATGCATAAAAATAAAGAATAAAAAGTTACCCTTATCTGAGTATTGTACAGTTTATTTGAATCAGCCTGCTCATACCAAAAGATGTCACAGGGAAGCTGAGACAAAAACCACAGGTTTTGCTATTAATCTCCCATTCAATTTTCTAGTGCAGCCATTCTAGTATCTACAAACACATAAAAATTTTGTGTTGTCTATGATTAGCCTTGCTAATCAAGCTGCAGCTTTATCCCAATGCATATTTACCAGCAATGATAAGGCTCTTTTGTAACTTATACCATTCTGTCATTGAGAAAACTGGAGAAGTTACTTCACCTCTGGTAGGATTTACTTCTGGATGGAATGAATTTTCTGTTCCCCAGCTGTCTGGGCTGACCAGAACACACAGTACACCGACCTCCAGGCAGCCCTCAAGAACCTGCTGTTTCTCGCACTTCCCTGCCATCTCTGCCAGTAGAAGTGCAGAGGGAATACCTAATCCTGAGAAACTTAACTGGGTACATTTGGCCCACAGGTCACAGAGACGTAGTACCTCCTATATTCCTGCTGGAAATCCTGTCCTTCACACTATTCTCCTGGCATGTGCCTGAATGGCCTTGTCAAAAT
>WEKY01002923.1:0-31213 GCA_013390045.1 Picathartes gymnocephalus
GGGGTGGGCGCGCTCCGGGAGGCCTCGGCAGCGCTCACCGGGCGGCGGCGGGGGAGAGGCCGGGCAGGTCGCGGTGTCTGGGTGTGGAGTCGCTCAGTAGCGGCGGCGGAGGGTGCGCAGGCCGGCCCGGCCGCTGTCGGGGCTCCGGAGGGGACGGGCGGTCCCGGCTGCTCGGCCCCGCCGTGGCGGCTCCGCGGGAGCCCCGAGCTGAGGCGCGGCTGTGCCGAGGCCCAGATCTGGAACTAAAATCTGTCCCGGTGCTCCCTTCTCCTCGGGCTGGGGTGGCACAAGGTGGTGGCACTCAGGGCACGGCAGGCGTAGGTGTCCGTGGGGTGAGTTCATCCTTTCCGTGACATTTCACCTTTCAAGGCTCCTCGGCGTGTGTGTCAGGCTGCTGTTGTGTTGCTGAACGTTTTGTTATTAATTATTATTTTGCTACTCATTTCTGAGTGGTTATCCTGCCTCCCTTAATGAGCTGGCCCTGGAGAAGGCTTCAGGAATGTCACACAGAATTTTCCCCTGGAGAACAGAAGTGTGAAGGAAAGCTTGAGAATGGAACAAAAAGCTGCCATAAAGCAGTAGAATGTGTGAGCTGCAATGTAACTTATATTTTCAAGAGTACAGTACACTGCGATTGTGATTGCACATTATTTTTATATAATTATTTTCCGAGGCAGCAGCCCATTAGTAAATAGTGGGTTTGTGTAATGATGATGACAACTGTGTAGCTGTACCACTATCTTTAATCATAGAATCACAGAATGGTTTGGGTTGGAGGGCTCCTTAAAGATCACCTAGTACAGTTTGAGATATTTTTGCACTTTATTATACAGGTCTGTGGGGTTTTTTTTGTTTCACAAACATTCCAGGAGCTGTAGTGATTGACGAACTTCCCCTCTTGGTGCTTGATTTTCTTCTTCTCGCTGTAAAGAGGCCTGCAGGTCTATATAAGTGAAATTTCCCTCTTACCACCTTGAAGAATACACCAACAACATGTGCAGTAAATAATCCTGTGGAAATTACAGTTAAAATGTTGTGTTTGTTGCAGGTGTGCGCCCAGGAACGATGGCGACGGAGTCCCCGCGCCGGCCCAGCCGCTGCACTGGAGGAGTGGTGGTTCGCCCTCAAGCTGCCACGTAAGAACCTTCTAGAAGAGCAGCCCTGGCTGAAATGGGTTTGATTTCCTTGTAGAAGAGCCCAGCCTGTGCTGGTTTGGGTTTTTTCCCCCCAAAAGCCAGCTTGTGTTGACACTGCAGTTTTGTTGCGTTGAGCGTTGTCCAATAAAGTCAACACCTCTGGCGTTTCTGTCTCCCTAAATGGGATCCTTTGCACTTGCACGCGAAAGTTGTTTATTTAAAAGCAAATATACTGCAAAGATTTGTTGTTGTTTGCATCATTTTGCTGTACAAACATTGCAGTGTAGAAAAGTGATGCCAAGTTCTTCCTTAGGCCAGAGGGATGTGCCACACATGATCCTTTCTTGCTGTTCTTTTAAACAACATGTTGTCCCAGCAGTGGATATATTAAAACATACAAAACTTGTCGTTAAAGTTCCTTCAGGAAGGAGAATTGTGGATTTTTTTTTTTTTTTTTACTTAAAAGAACCAAACCAAGAAGAAAGGAAGAAGCTCATGTTAAGTTTCTACATCATTATTAAAGGAAAATCAGGGGGTTTTGTTGTTTTTAACCACTTTAAAGACACCTCCCTGGAAGCTTTTCAACTTCAGGAGAGATTTAGAGCACACACTGAATAAAACACCTCCCAAACATCAACTTTGGTTCAAGATGGCTTGGGGAGAGGGGAAAAAAGGGCATTCCATGAGCTGAAGCACGAAGGCAGCGTGACTCTGGCTGGTCGGCATTCCCAGGACAGCTTCAGCCACTCTGTTTAATACTCTACCTGTGGCCAGGCACTTTAATAAAGGTGTGCAAGGGCAGCTTGGGTGACCTACATAAATCAGAGAAGGATCAGCACTGAAGAAACCACAGCTGGTTTGTAAGGCCTCAGCCTAAAGCTGAGTGGGACAAACTGGGATGCAGAAATCCTGGGATCGCTGAGTGATTCTGATTTGGTCATGGGCTGGAACAGGCTTTCTGGAGTGTAAAACTTCATATTTTAGATTTATCTCTGTTTTCAAAGAGGTGTTGCAGCATTTGGGTTCAAGTATCTTCTGTATAGTTGTGTATAGTCCTAAATTCTCCAGAGTGCTTCATTTTTCAGTGCTAAACACTCCTGTTTTTATTAAAACAGTCTTGCACAGATTCAGAAAAAAAGCACCTTTGGCCATCCAGAACTCCTAATTTGCAGTTCTCCCTTGTTGCTATTAGAAATCTTGAGTTTGCACAGGAAAAACTGCAACAGCATCAAAGTTAATTTTGGAGCTGCCAAAGCTGTTGCCTAAAGAAAACCTGGAGGGTTTTCTTAAATAATTTCAGACTTTCTGAAGGTATTTCTTGTTGCCAGAGTGTCTCCTCATGCCACAAAGCACCGATTTCCTGCACGCTTTCAGCACCATCTGTGTGCTGCACTCAGCCCACGCTGCGGTTACTCAGCACTTACACGAGGGACTCACTGCTCCTGCAGGGATGAGCTACTCAAAGATTACTGTAAATCTGCCCCAACAAACTTATCTTGCACTATAAACCATCCCCAGTCGATGCTGCTGATGAATTTCCAAGAAGGAATAAACTTCCCAAGCCATAAAATCTTATCTGAAAATACCTCTCCTTGCTGTTCTTAGGGAGGGTTTTATTCCATCCCCTGCCCCTGAGCACTCCAGCGTTGTCCATCGTGCACAGGAGCTCTGGAATTTTGTTTGTCCCACTAGGAGAGCCCCAGTTGTTGTTTAAATCCTCATTTTCATGTTTTCAGAGCCAAATCAAGCAGAAGAATCCCGAGGAATCGTTTCCAAATCCCTGTACCACTTCAGGCCCCTCTGATGTGGAGAACATGGCTTATTCCTTGAATTTAGATTTTATACTTTCCCCCCAAGCAGTTATTCCATCAGCAGGTATCACTTGGCTGTTTTACAGACTTTTATTATTCTTACTTAGTCCTTTCATTACTTACAGGCCACAATTTATATTATCAAAATTTGGCAGTAAAATTAAGTGCCTGCGTTGCATACTTAATATTTTCCTATGTACTAAAGGCTACCCATGTTCCCTTCTGCTGATCTAACTAATTTAATTTATTCATGACCGTTTCTGAACTTCTTTGGCTGAAATTCTCCTTCTGTTTTCCAGGGAACAGTCGTACATGGAAAGTGTTGTTACCTTCCTCCAGGATGTTGTGCCACAGGTAGGGTGTGGATCTTTAAAAGTGCTTTTTTTTCAGTGCACAAAGCAGTGTCAGGAATCCTCACTCTGCTTTGTAAGTTTATTATTTCACCTAATAAATAAACATATTATATTAAAATATATCTATTTATATATTTTAATACATTTATATATAATAAATATGGTCCCTTCCTGGTTGCCCATGGGCATCCCAGTAGCAGAAGGAAAGTAATTTTGTTTTATTCCTTGGGAAAGCTGTAGTCCATGGTGGAGGAGCACTGCAGCTGATTGTACCTTCAGGAAATGATCCTGATTCTGAATCCAAGGATTCTCTTTGTTCCTTAGTGCCTTGTTTCCTCATGAATTTCCTCTTAGGAATTCCCAGTATCTATCTTCCATAATAAAACAAAAACAATGCCCTCACTAATATCAATTTGTGAAGTGTATTTTCGACTCAGGTTAAAATGAAACATATTTAAAGTTTCAATTAAGAGATGGCTGAATTCCACAGCCTCCCACTGCCCCTCTCTGGTTAAAGGATACAGTCTCTGTTTTATTTTATCAATCAGTTTGCCTTGGAACCATGGAATGTGATTTGTTTTGAAAAGTAAAACACACACTTTCTACATTTGTGTTTTTAGTTCGTGTTATTGCTTTTCTGGCATGTATAAAGTGATTATACAAGATCTGTTCATATTTAATCCCAAACACTGCTCAGTATTTTGTTATAATTCATTTGGAAGTGATGGCATTTCTGCTGCAGCTCACGTGCCTGCTACCACAGCTTCTCCTGAGGACTGTAAAACCTCCAGTTTGGAAACACTGCAAGTCTCACTCCACAATTTCTTTTTGTATCTCATCTTTTTATGGGAATCTGTAGAACACCGGGCTGAAACATGGATCTGTTCTGCTGGAATTGCAGTTTATTCTCTTTTAAATGGCTGCATTAAAGTTGTCACAAACAGAACTGAAAGGTGTCAGTAACATAAACTGTGCAGTAAAGGTCTCTTTCTTTCCTCAGTCTGGCTTGCAAAGCTTTTAAGTGAATTGAAGAGAATTTTAATGACAAAACACCTCATGTGAGAACCTCCAACACTGCTGAAGTTAAAGATTGTAGAAGCCAGTGCTTAATTTTATTAACTCGCTCTAAGTCACGTGGCATTTCTAACCTGCCCCAGAAGATTTATTGTTACAAATATTTTGTCATCCCTACATCAGTGGGTGATGCTCAGCATGGTTGTGTTGTATGAGTACAATAAGCTCCATGAATCCTGTTTGTGGTTTTTAATTAAATTCCTTCTTACAGGGGAAGAAAAAACACTGCTAAATTTCCTTATTTCAACCCTTTTGCTTTTTGTTCAGGCCTACAGTGGAACCCCACCAGAAGAAAAGGAGAAAATTGTCTGGGTCAGATTTGAAAATGCAGATTTAAATGGTATGGCTTCATTTTCTCTCACTTGTTCTTGTGAGTTCATGTGCGGTAATTCCAGTCAGCTTTCTCAGTAATATAATAATCATAAACGTGATTTTCTTGAGTAAAACCCTTCTTAAATGACATTTTCAACCATGAGAGAATGAACCAAGCTCACTGAAAACATGGAAGCATCAGAGACAGAGAAGATTTATTTGGGGTGGTAAAAAAGGGTGTTTCCATGCCCAGTTAGAACAGGCTGCATAAAATAAATTTAAACACAACATGAAGGATTCTGAAGAATATTCTAAAGAGTTTTGTTATATGAACCTAAAAAGGGAATACCTGAGATTTTTTTTTAAATAAAAGGAAAACAGACTCACAATCAAACAAACCTTAACTGGCCAAAGATGCCCACAAAGCCATGTAGAGATTATGGGTAATTTCTAGTTCTAATAACCCTGATTTAGGTTCTCTCTCACTCCATCCCTAATCTTCCTTTAAAAAAAAAAAGGGAACAGAGAGAAACAGGTGGAAGGGCTCAGGTCTGAATGGAGAATCAAGTCACCATTTTCTTTTAGACCACAGAAAATTTTTCTCCATCATTTGAAATTTCAGAGTTTTCTCTTTGTGAAACTTTGATGTTTGCATGGAAGAATTAATTTCAGTAATATTCCAGCATGAAAATGTAAAGCACTTTGGTTGCTTTTAGTCCTGACAACAGAAACAGGCATTGAGAAAACACCAACTAATGTTGCTGAGAGCTTGATCCTGACCTCTAATAATGGCATTACTATTGAAATCCCATTCAGATACATCCAGGAACATGGAATTCCATGAAATCCACAGCACTGGGAATGAGCCCCCGTTGCTGCTGATGATTGGATACAGTGATGGGATGCAAGTCTGGAGCATACCTGTGAGTACTGAGCTCACCTCCCTCCTCCCTTCTCCTGTTTTTGGTCAATGTTGTGTTATAACTTCAATATTTTACCTTTAATTTCTCCCATTGGAGTGGAAAGAGCCAACACTTCCCATCAATGTATATGGATTGTGTGTAATGTGCTTATCTTCAGATAATCCTGAGCACAGCTCAAACACTTCAGTTCATGTACCTGCAGATTTTTGAGGGCTTTTCACACATTATTCCTGCTAAGTCCCACTTCCAGACTCAAATTGGGAGCAGTGTTTGCCCTTCTGGAATAGTTTGCAGCCCAGAAAAAAAGACAGATTTTGTGTTTTAACAGAAAGGAATAAGGGTGGAAAAACACCAACAGGATTTGTTTGTCCCAGAAATTCAAGTATGACAGTATTAATAGTGTTTTACAATCACATGTTTGTCACGGACATGATTTGCAATTTTAATTTTATGAAGGCCTCTGTGTACATATGGGTTTGATTTCATGCTGCCATCCCCACCCCTGGCTTGTGGTGCAGAGTGGTTTATGGGCACGTGGTCTTCATTTGGGGAATTTCCCCCAAATTTCTTGAAATGAGGGAATAAAGTTGAGTACAGTAGGTCATAAAATTCTGAACGTAAAAAAAGCAAAATTGCTCACCACGCCTTGTCCTTCAGAATGAAGCAGAGAGGATGGAGTTCTTTCCCTTTGTAAAATACAGTTTTTTAAGAAATGTGTGCATTTTACAACTTTTTGGTTAGCTATGTAGACAATGTGTTTATATACAAGTATCTTAGAAAATAATGTTAATTTTACAGCAAAATTTCAGTTAAATTGAGTTTTATGGGTTTTCCCCTCTTGATTGCATCTCATGATCCTCGTGATTGCATCTAGTTAGCTGGAATGAGGAAATAAAAAAGCTCCTGAGCTTTTGCATTTGAAGGAATGTTTAACAGAAATGGAGTGAGACCTGATATACTTCGCTAAATTTCAGCATTTTGTAGCTGTTTATTAAATTTTAGGAGCTTAAACTAAATTTGGGAACTTTTCAGCCAAAATAAAAGAATTTTCTCTCGCGGTGCGTTACACAAAGCGCCCACACGGTGGCGCTGAGACACCGAGCTAAGAGCGGCAGCACAACCTCATCAATCACTTAATTAATTAGTTAACACACCCTGAGCATCATATCAGCTTGAGCTAAAGAATCCTTATAAACACCCTGTTTTATCCAGCTGAAATGTTTTTTATCCGAATCAACGTGTGATTTCTTAAAAAAAAAAAAAAAAAAAAAAAAAAAAAAAAAAAAAACATGGTAAACATGGCNNNNAAAAAGATGTGTAGCCATGGATGGATTTTTTCCTTTTTCTTTCTCTCTTTTTCTCTTTTTTTCCCCCCTCCTTGTGTCCGCATGAGCCACAAACTAGGCCGTGGAATTTATCTTCTTTTCAGTAGGACCATACAGCGAGGTTGTCTTTTTTTTTCGCCCCCCCCGCCGCCCCCCCCCAATGTATTTCACTTCTTCATAATTTCTAATTTTTGATAGTATTTGCTATTTCAGGAAAAATAGCAAAAACGAAATTGCAGGACAGCTTCTCTTAGTGTAGTTCAACTTTTGCAGAAGTATGAGCTGAGGGGAAGTGCAGTGAAATGGAGAAAATGCCAAATGTGGCAATACTTTACCATCCACCTTCAGAATGTCAGTTGTGGGGATATTGCCTCACTTTGCCATCCCTTTTTTTGTATATTCTGTGAAATTCTGAGAGCCAGGGAGGTGCAGCGTGGACCCGGGCACTTTGTGTTAGTGTTGGACTCCTCTGTTAGTGGAGATTTTCACAGAATGATTATCTTTCACATCCGTTTTAAATATCTTTACAGAGGAGGATTTGTCTATCCAACAGATTTGGAGGGAACGTAAACTGGAGGGGGTTTTTCACATTGTTGCTTCTGCTTTGCATTCCCCCCCCCCCTTGCTTAGCCTGAGCACAATAAAACCTGGCAGTTACGTGACTGTCTTAATATTTAAGAGCTTATTTGGCAACACTTTTTTGTGTCCTTTGCTATTACACAAACCTTCCAGCTGACTATTTCACTTGTAATTAAGCAATGTTATTCCAGCTAAGAAAAAAAAAAAAAAAACCCACCCCAAAAAACCCCAACCCTACATTCTCCAGCTTAATCTGCAAAAGCAACAATCTGACATTTATGTGCAAATCTCCTCAGGAAAGTCATTATCTGTAGCATTGTGCTTTTTTATTCCTCCAATTGGCCCTCTATTCAGCACTTAATAACGTGTTGCAGGCAGCAGGGGTTGTGCCTGAGTGATTATGAAGTGTTTATGACAGCTCCTAAGCCCACACTCCTGCTAATGGTGTTAGCCGGCCTTGCCCACACCTCTCTGCCGTGTCTCTCCTCGGCCTGAGTGCTTTCACATTAACATCTCCTCGGAGGAAGATCTTTTGACTACAAAAGTGTGATTTGCAAGAAGGGGAGATGCCATTAGGGCGCCTTCAAAGGGCCGGGCTGGTGTTTGGGGGAGCCTGGCCGTGGAAGTGCAGCTCGAGGTGTCCCGTCCGAAGGGGTTTGGCTTTGATCTCTGCTCTCACATGGGGGTGGGAAGGTTAAAAGTGGGCTTAAAATACTCCTGCCTAAGTGGGGAGGAATCTGGGGATACGACTAGGAGTTCCTGTTTGATAATGGTGCAGTGGAGCTTGGTGTTTTGTTTGGAATTTGATTTTTTTCCTTTGCTTCCAGTTTCATGTCTCAGAGGCAAATGGAACTGGTTTCTGCCTGGTGTGGTTTCCAAATGTCTCTTCTGGATGTTCCTGTTCAGGGAATGCACGTTGGTTGCTTTTTTTTGTTGTTGTTGTTTTTCATTGTAGGCTGGGTGTTTCAGAAGTAGAAAAATCAATTTAGTGGCTCGTGTTACAATTAAAAAAGAAACTTATCACATCCCAAGCTGCAATCTTTGCTCTGTCCAGGCCTCTTTCTAGAGGGAACCACTTGCATTGACCACTCAGAAAAATGGAGTAATGACCTGACCTAGTGACCCTGGAAAGTGTCTGAGCACTTTGCAGAAAATCTATGCAAATAATTTTCTGATGCCTTGGGTTTTTTACACTGAGAATGTACCAGTGTGCAAGAAATGTGGTTTTATAAAACTCCTGATTCCATTAGCACTGCCATAATTTAAAGTACTAGGCGCAACTTCATCCTCAGTCCTGTCACTAGAGTAACATTCTTTGAGCATCTGAATTCTTACAATCTCTAGATAATTACAGAGATTTGGGTTGAATAGAAAAGCAGACTGAATTCCTTAACTAAAGTGATAAAATTTGTTCGTTTTCTTCCAGTCCTTCCTTACTTTCTCAGCAGCATCATGACTGGAAGTTGTCTTTAACCCATATGCAGCAATATTTGGTGGTGTTATCTATCAGTTGCTTATTATCATATTATAACATCACATCATGATACCGTATTTAAAACACACATCAGAATATTTATAAACAACCTGATCATTCTCTTTTCCTTTTACAAATTCCCCAGTTTCCATTTCTAGAGTTGCACAGTAGTTCAAGCACTGAGTTTCAAACTCAATTTAATTTCACTTTGGTGCATATTTGGCTATTTTTTTTTTTAATTTTTTTTTCACCACGTGAAAACCATTTTCTCTGGTTGGAAACTATTAGTTATCCTTGGTGTGGACAAAACTTCCTTTGTTCAGCTTTTTTTTCTTACGAGTGCAAACTGGTGTGCTCCAAACAATACAGTTCTGTCATCAAAAATTACCCAGTGCTGCAGATCCCCGGGCTGTCTTAAGTTGTAGCTCAGGATGTTTTAAGTGGAGGATAGGGTTCTTCTTCCTCCTTTAATGAAGACTTTTTTGGGGGTTTGAATCCTTTACTTGCAGCCTTCCCTGTAGGTCTGGGAGTTGTGGTTGATCCCAGGTTTTGGGAAAGCTGAGATGTTCTACCAGACCAGCTTGGAGCCGTCATTTTCGATTCTCTCTATCCCTACAACAAGTAGCTGAAGCTGCTTTTACAGCTTAATATCCAATTCTTGAAACCTGTTTGGAAATATTCTTGGCTTTTGGAATGGGAAAGAAAAACTTTTAAGAGCTCTGAGAGCTGCCATGGGGGACTTGCTACTTAGCTGGATCCAATCCAAAATGGCAGCCACAGCCTCGTTCCTCACAGGTGCTTTTTGAAGAATTTAGAGCTCTGTTTTCAATTCATGAGCTCTATTTATATTTTGTCTGTGCATGTGAGACTGTGGAACTCCAGGGAGTGGGAAGGGGATGTGGAGCCTTTGGCTGAGAGTTGCCAGCCCACAGCTGACCCGTTCTCCCCTCAGTGTGCAATTCCTTGTCCCACTTGAGTTCCGAGTGGGATAAGTGTCCCATTCACAGGGAATGAGCAGTGAGATAAGGGCTGCAGTGGCAGCAAGGTCAGGCCACACAATCTCTGTCCCCTGAAGGAGGTGCTTGCAGGCAGGTTGGATCTGTGTGGCCTCAGCAATGAGGTTTTATCCATAGATAAAGTGAAGGGCATTGGCATTGACCACAGTTAATTCAGGATTTTATAAGACTGCAAACAGCAGAAGCTTCTGCTGGTGGTGGTGTTTGAAAGAAGTTAATGGGAATTCAAAGGAAATCTTGAACTCGAAGCTCTGATGCATTTTTCAGTGCCAAGCAAACCAAGGAACAACCAAGCTCTTACTAATTCATGGCAGACACAACATGCAGTGCCTTCCGTGAGTCCCTGTCTGTACAGAACAGTTAAGGACACACAAATCCCCTGAAAAAGCTGTTACTTTATGAAACCATGCTGGATTAAATATTAGTGTTTCAATGTGATCCATGTTGTAGTGTCACATCGAGATTTTTTGGAAACTTTATTTTGTGCCTGTTGGAGAATTTGAATTTGGTTTACAAGCGTGATGCTGGTGGTTGGGTGGTATCTTGTATTTTCATTACAAAGCCTTCAATGGGGGCGTATCTTAAAATTTGCTCCTTTTTAGCTCCCAGGAGTCAGCAAGTGCTCAGCATTTGAGCTGTAGAGACTAAACCCAAAGCATTCCATGATTTAGATTCCTACAGGGACTGAGCTAAGGACCTGTTAACCTACAGTAGTCTCAAACCAGGGGCTAAATACCTGTAATCTCATCCTTGTCACTGTTGGATCCTGTGCCTTTTGTTACTCCATTTAAACTTTCTTTCTGTAATTCCCCCCCAGTAACAAATAATAAATTATCTTTTAAATAATGAATATTGATTATTCAAAACTTACTGCATTATGTGCATGAGAAGAGCTGGGCTGGGATTTCCATGTTAAATGCTTCAGTACAAATAAACTTCATTTTATTTGGACATTTTAGGCTTTTCTTTGCGAGTCTCAAGTTTAAGCTCTAGCAGGTCTTGGCACCCCAGGCTGGATAAACATGCTCCTGGAGTTCAGGATATTTAAGAGCAGAACCTGAGTTAAGAAGGTTTGGCCTTCTCAGTCTTCCTTTGGGGACTTTGTTTGAAGTAGATTGGAGCTGGGGCTGCTGTGCTGGCAGAGTTAAGAAGGAGAAGGAGGTGTCTGAGCTGGGTTGGGATATTTTATGGGAATCACTCCTTCCATACCTTTGTTGTGCTGGTTCCTTTCTCTCTTGTTTTCATTCCTAGCCAGAGATGTGCATACATGTGTGAAACAGCATTTTCATGATTTGGGGGGAAAATCTTTAATTGCCAATAATAATAGTTCCAAACCCTTCTATTTTCCTTCTTTTCCATTTCCTCCTTTCCCTTTTCACAGAGCCCCTGTGTTGCAATGGACAGAAAACGTGCTGCTGTCTTCATTTTTTTAATCTCTTTATTACTCTGTCCCTCTTTAATTTTCCTCATTTTCTGCTTAGCTGTGCTCTACATTTTCCCAAGCTGTTTTTTCTGAGTACAGATGTTTTCATCCAGAGGCTTTTTTTTTTTTTTCTCCCACACTGCACTCCAAGCTCATGATCAGTTAAAAGCCATCAGCAAACCTTTAGTGAGTTGATTTCTGATGGTGTCATTAACAGTGATTTTAATTGATAAACTGCTGGGTTAAAATGGGTTAATATGTTATTTCCTCACATTTGTGTAGCTTGTGTGTAATTCCAGGCTTAACAGGGAAAAGCAGTAATTCTCTGTATTGTGTGCAGAATGTGGGTTAGCTCTGTAGTGAATGGTATTTTCAAAGTGATTTTATTTATAATTGTGCTTCGTGGGGTGGGTTTCATTTTCTCCCATGACCCAGAGCAGTGATAATAAATAACCAGGCAAGACTGGATGTAAGCTGAGAGCCTGGAATACTGTACTTGGGATTTGCTGGTCAAACAGTAGGAGTATTTTAACTTTTTGGACATGTGAGCTGAAGTGCAGAAAGAAATGGAAATAACCGTAAAATGACATTTCCAAAAGTTCACTTGAATTTATAGTTTATTGATTCCTAAGAACCTTATTCCAAATCATGTTCTCTTCTGATATTGTAAGCTGCTTGTTTGGCAAAACTTTATGCCAGCCTTGGCTGTGTTCTGAGGCTCATTACATCTGGTTTAAGTTGTTGGGTTTTTGGAAATGAGCTTTATAATGTTTGCCTTTTTCCTGGAGTTTGACATTCCATATCGGATCCATTACCAGGCAGTTATGAAAATACATTGAGTGACCATTGCAGGAAGTCTGGAAATTCATCTCAACTGCTTTTGGTTTAATCTTTTCAGCATTGCCATCAGTGACAGGCTTGAGTAGCTTGACCACCTATTTTTAAACATGGTTTTCACACTTGGTGAGTGTGAAATGAACCAATATATGAAATTCTCCCATATTTTTCCACCCATGTTTGCCACTCTTGATTGATCTCTGTTGAGTTGGCATTTTCCTTTAGAACCATGTGAAATGTGGGATAAATTTTTGTGAATTTTAGTCAGCTTCAAGTCTTGCTTCTTCCAAAACCTATGTGGTTGTGGTCATGAACAGTTAATTGAAGAATTGTCAATTAGAAAAATGGTTGTGGTTGCTTAGGCAGAGTCTTACCAATGCACTTCCCTACAATGCCTTTCTCCCTACCTTCTTAGCTAGTTAATATCTATATTTTTGCAAGTTTAAATCTGTTTTTTGCATTGCTGTTGGCACTTGCAGATCAGTGGGGAAGCTCAGGAGCTGTTCTCAGTGCGCCATGGGCCCGTTCGAGCTGCTCGGATCCTCCCAGCTCCTCAGATCAGTGAGTACCCACTGCAGTAGATCTTAATCCAGCAAAACTTTTAAAAAAAACCCTTCTTTTCCACTCCAGTAAAACTAACAAGACAACAGAAATTGTATTTTGGGCTGGTACTGGCTTCTTATTTGTTCAATTTCTCTTTATTTTACATTAACTTTACTCACTTTGACTCTTTTCAGTGGTTTAAATTTTATCCCTGAGTGCAGCTCCTCTCTGCCTCTGCTTAAATACTATTTTATCAAATTCTAAAATAAACCACTTAATTTAATAGGATTCTTCCAGAAGTTGAGTTAACCCCCAGAAGAACTTGCTGCAAAATCTGAGCAACAGTGCATAAACAAGTAAATTCTTGTAAAAAAATTACCCTGTTCCATCCAAACCCAATCTAATTGTAGACTTCTGAAAGAGCTCTAATTCAAATTGGTTTCCATGTTTTACTTTGTGGATGAAAAGAATGTATTTATAGTATGACCAAGGTGTTTGGGGGTTATGCTGGGTTAGAATTTCTAGTAATATTTTATGAATTAATTAATGAACTCAAAAAATACAGCCTAAAATCTTACTGTTTACATTATTCATAGTAAATGATACTAATTTTGTGCGTTTCAAAGAAAGTAAATGAAGAAGGTGGTTTAATGGACATATTATATATTGTTTTGGTGATTTCCTGAGCAGAGGAATATACAAAGTCTGTGTAGCTGTGTAACTATTATAGGTTAAACTAATTTACAGTAAAATACTTCCCAAGCCTGTCGTTCCTTTATTTCATTTACTGGAACACTGCATAATTCCCAATTTGCTATTGTGTGTGTTATTGAGTAATGGATGTCTGTGCCCCTTCCTCTCTCAAAGGGGGGAAAAAAAAGGAGAAAGAAAAGTGTAAATGGAAATGAGAATGAAGTAAATTAATTAAAGAACCTGGGAGTTCTGTTTTTCCTCATATTAAAACAGGTTTTTGATTTTTCAATCAAGTAAATCACACTCATGAACTCCTTCAAGCATTTACTGTCTTTCTGCCTCTAAATTCCATATGTTTAGCATCTGACAATGATAGTTGTTACATTAGAAAACTCTTCAAATTAGCTCATATTAAATTAAACGAAACCTTTTATAAACATGTTTTGGTCTCTTTTTACATGGCTTGGTTTAAATAAATCTTTGATTAAAAGTACATGAATGTATCATTGACCAGTATCTGGAATCAGATAAAAGTAAAGCTGTAATAAGAGGCCTGAGATAACTAACTCATGAGCTTTAATGATTCTGAACGAAATAAAAGGAATTTGTAAAGGAGAAGCTGATTACCATCAGCAGGCTCAAACACTGTTTTACTGTAAAGCTGTAAAAAGGGAATTATTGAAAATAGGAGTCTCTTGGTGGATGGATTTGGCACGTTCCTAGAAGCAGATCCTAGCTGGTGATAAGCAGCTCATTCCCAGGTGTGAAAGGAAAGCTCATGTCTTTAACTCGGTGACTTTACAGCAGAGGAACTTAATAGTTTGTCAACTATTTCATTAAAAAACTGCAGCCCTTTGATGTTAGATCCTCTGCCTCACGGTGTGCCTCGTGGCATAATGCAGCCTTGTTTTAGAGGGGTTATTTTGTGCAGAGCATCTCCTGCAGCAGGTCCTGGGTGCTGCTGGCAGCAGGAGCTGGGCAGGTTTGTTGGCTCAGGAGCTGGGCCAGCTCCTGGAACTGCTGGGACCTGGCCCAGCTCTGCTCTGAGCCCTCCAACCCGAGCTGGCCCAGCTCCGCTCTGAGCCCTCCAACCCGAGCTGGCCCAGCTCTGCTCTGCTCTGAGCCCTCCAACCCGAGCTGGCCCAGCTCTGCAGAGTCACTTTGTTGTCCTGCTCTGCAGCCTGGCCATGAAGAATGGAGAGATTTCTGTCAATAATGCTGAACCCCACAGGTAGCAACTCTTCGTGCTGAGGTCATACCTACCACTGCCTTCAGTAGGCAGGGCTTTAATTATTCTGTACAATTTACAATATCAATGACCCTTTTGGAGACTGAGGGTTTGCACTGTGACCAAATTTCGGGCTTGCAGAGCTCATATTTAGACCATGAGAACATCTCAGCCTGGACTCTGGCAGCCTTAGGGACAGGAATTCTGAGCTGTGACCCCTCTGAGCCATCCTTGGCTGTTCTCCACTTCCAGATCGGAGTGCTGGGCTGGGTTTAGGGTTATTTCCATGTGTCCAGGTGTGCTGAGGGCTGGATTTTTTCTCTCAGTCCTGAGGAAATGATACATTTATTTCAGTTACCTTTGCTGCTTTTTTACCTATGAAGTGAGACTATTGATGCTTTCTGAAGGAAGTCAATGCCACAATCTCCCATTTTTTGTTACTTCTCCCAGGTCATTTTACAAGCCCCTGGCCAAATACCTGCTTTGCCTTGTGCTGTCCCATTTGTTAAGTCAGAGCTGCATGGTTTAAAAGTCAATCGAGAAACTTAGAAAGCCAGAGAAGCAGCTCTGTGTGTGGCAATTCCTGCTCAAAGCGACATGGTGACAGGCTGGTGTGGTGAAGTTTAGATCAGTGGTTGTCTGCAAAACCTATTTCCGTGTCTCAGCATTATGAAAATAAATTCCTCCAGTGAGCTGAATTAATTTATTGCCATTTTCTAGATTATGCTCTTTGCAGAAAGATGATATAATAGCCCTGCATCTCTCAGTGAGTTTGACTGGTCACTCAAATTGACTTATAAGGGGGAAAAAAGCAAATAAAAAGAGGAAATAAAAAGGACTTAGAGGTTCTAAAACCCATTGAGAGTTGAAATACTGCAGCAGATTTATCCCTGTTCTCCACTGCTCCCATCTTTGATGTTGGTAAAATTAAGACTGGAACCTCAAAAGCTGACTCAGGTTTCTGTGCAGGTACACTTACAGAGCTCTGATATTTAGGTTGCTCTCTAAAGGAAGGCAGATGTGAGGTTTGTGTATGTTCAACCACTTGGGTGGTTCAGTGGTTTTAGACCCTCAAAGGCCAAAATAATCCCAGGGTCTGTCTGGTGGAGGGGCTGGCCCTGCACGATGGACAGGCAAGGTTTGGGGTGGTTGTGCAGGTGTGTGTTTGAGTTTTGGTGTTCTCCCACTGTTCTCTGGGGTTTTTTGGGATAATGAATGGAAGTGTCTGTGGATTACAGACTGGAATTCTCCAAGTGAGGCTTCTAGAGAGATTACAGAGGAGAATTTTGGAGTGCAACAGTGCAAAATCCCAGTTTCTTCAAAGCTTTGGCCTGACCTGTGTTCCATCATCACGTCATAAATGCAATGATTATTTCATTGTTTTCTGGTGCTTTAGACCAGTGCACCTGAAACTTTCACCCAGTTGAGCTGAGAGGGAATTCCAGCCTGGGGCATTCCCAGGTCCTGCTTGGCTGCTGCACCACCCTGGGTGGGGTGAATGCCACAAGATTTCCAAGGAAAAGATGGAACTGAGAGGGGTTTAGTGGAGCAGGAGCAGCACTGAATTATTAAATGGGAATGATCAGTGGAATTACACACCAGGAAAATCCACTCCACGGTGCTTCTGTGCCACTGCTAAATAGGTCAGAGTGTGAAATTCATCCAGAGGGCTTCCCCCTGATGGGAAACCAGGGTGATTCCCAGAATTCTGAGCAACTTTTGAGTTCCTGTGACATTCAGTGAATTTCATTTTTATTCTGCATAAAGATGTGCTGGTTTTGGTGGTGTTGTTACTCTTTTTATTGGCATTATTGAGAGGCCTTAGCGGGCCCTGAGGTCTCTATTCACAGTTCCATCAGCAGGACAGGGGGGCCTAAGCTGCTTCCAGCTTACGTGTGGGTAACCTTTTGACTTCATCAACTTCTAAATGTTGATTTGTATGAAATTTCATTTAGCCACAGAGAGATTTTTCCCGTATTTTTTTTTTTTTTTTCAATTTTAAGCACACTAACTGGAGTTAGGCTTTTAAAAAACCAAACCTATCATTTAGCTAAATGGAGCTGTAGATAAGGTGGTGCCTTGTTGGCAGGAAGGGCAGTTTTCATTACTTTAATTGTGTGATTTGTCAGGATTTCCAGCATTTTATAAATGCTGTAGTGTTATATGACAGAATTAAAAGGATTTAGAATAAAAGGAGTTTAAGAAAAAGACTTTGCAACAGGATTTCAATACTTTTTGTATTTGGGGGGATTTAGAGAGCTGTTTTTCATTTCAATTTTGTTAAACACTGTGTGTGCAGCAGGTGTGTGCAACGTCAGTGCCTCGCACATGCAAATAAACACAATTTTACAAATGAAAATTAATCCAGCAGAACTTGGGAGATTAAATCCCACCCCAGACCTGGGAGAGGTTCCTGCCTCCATTAGAGTGTTGCAGAGCCCAACACATGTCACTCTGTGCAATCTCATGGATGGGACAGCTATTAACCTGATTTAATGCCCTCAGAGGCCTCCCAGTAATGATCCTTTCCTGCAGTATTAATATTTACATTCTGAAAGTATTGAAGTAGAAAATGGATTTTTCAAAACTGAGGGACTCGAGTCATTACAGACCAAAATCAGAAATTTAAGCACCTATTGCAGAAATTTTGCAAATCCGTGCTGTGGGTATTAAAACTGGCATTCCTTTCGATTTTGGGCACTTGATTCCCTGGACTCCCTTCCACCTTTTTCCTCCTCCTTTCCCCTTCCTTGTTATTAAACTGAGAACTAGACCATAAAGAAATATAGGAATTTGTATCTCTAATATATCCTAGTGAAAAAAAAGAAGGAAAAAAGTAGAGTTAAATAGTTCAGGTAAAATCCTGGCTGCACTTAAATCAGTGTCAGAACTGCTGGTAGTCAGCATTTCACCCTCAGTGCTGGGAACAGAACAAATGGAATTAATCTGTTACCTGGGATTGAAGGAAACAAATTGGTTGCCAGACTGTTAAGAAGACTTTTATGTTTCATTTATCAATTTACAGGTCAGTACATACAGTACAGGTTTGACTCACCAAAGAGCTTGAAATAATAGGAATAAAAGGAAAATACATCTGGCTGGTTTAGGTTACTTGTAAAGCTATTGTCGATGGTGAAGTTATTGATGTGACCCATTTGACTTTATAAATACCCAAAGGTGTAGGAGGGAAGACTTTTCCTTGTACAGATGAGAGGACTCAACAGTGTTTGTTACAAATTAAATGCATGTACCTGAGTTATTAATAATTAACAGTCTGGTATGTCAAAATGTATATTGTTAATTGTTGTGCCTTTCTGAATAAATGATTTAGTGCTGTACAACTGTATTTGAGATGTAAATTTTGAGCAGACTGTATCACTAATATTCTTTAGAGATCAAACGGTTTGGTGTATAATGGAGAAAAAATAAAATTCCATTATTCACCATGCACGTGCAGACCTATAGATAAATAAAAAGGCAAAGGTTGAAAGAAAATGGAGGAAACTTTGTAGTGGTGGTGTTGGTTGTTCCTCTGTTATTTAAGTTGGGCAGAAACATACCCAGGAACTCAGTTAAACATTGTTCACAAGCAGAAGTGAGATTTTTTTTTTTTTTTTTTTAAACTCAATTTTCGTTTTATTTCTGTTTATGCAGTAGTAAAGCAAAGTTCTCCAAACTCTTAAAATCCCATTTTAAGAAGTGTGGTTTCTTAAAAAATTTGACTGTGCTGGGGTGAAGGTGTGACTGAGCCTGGGGGGACAACAGGGCTGGTTCCCAGTACCAGGACTGGGTTCCAGTACCAGGGCTGGGTTCCAGTACCAGGACTGGGTTCCAGTGCCAGGGCTGATTTCCAGTACCAGGACTGGGTTCCAGTGCCAGGGCTGATTTCCAGTACCAGGACTGGGTTCCAGTACCACGGCTGGGTTCCAGTACCAGGACTGATTTCCAGTGCCAGGCCTGGTTTCCAGTACCAGGACTGATTTCCAGTACCAGGACTGGGTTCCAGTGCCAGGGCTGATTTCCAGTACCAGGACTGGGTTCCAGTGCCAGGACTGATTTCCAGTGCCAGGCCTGGTTTCCAGTGCCAGGGCTGATTTCCATTGTCAGTGCCGATTTCCAGTGCCAGAACTGGTGCCACTGGTGTGGGAGAGGATCCCAGGACAGGGGCAACTGGCCCAGCATGGCACAAACCAACTCTGCTGGGCTGTGCTGGTGCCAGCACCCCAGAAAGTGGATGGGTTGTGGTTTAGGAGTTGTATTTCCACTTGGAGGTTGTTTTCTTCGAGGTTTAAATCTCCTGGTGGTTGAACAGATTGATCTGGTTTCAGTTCCATCTCCTGTTTTCCCAGGCACAGGGCAGGGGCTGCAGAGGCTGCTCTGAGGTTGGCACTCGTGTTTTCCATTTTTACAAACTGGAAACCAAGGTGTGAACCCCAGGCAGAGCTGCTGAGGGCCTTAGTGCAGACAGCTTCATAAAAAACGATGAAAAGGGAGCGAGAATCACTTGTTACAGTCACAGAATGCCAGCCCCAAGTGGGATGAACAGAAAATCACTCCCAAAGCCTGGCCACGTTTTGCTGCTTTGTGTTGTTTCTCATTTCCATCTCTGTCCAGAGCAGTCCTTCAGTGCTCACAGCTCTGCCTGGGATTTGAATTTCTGTCCCTCAGCTTGCACAGGCTGTGAGTTTTGTGTTATATTCAATATATCGTGTGTTATATTCAACATATTGGGCCCCAACCTGAACTTGGAAAGTGTGCAAACAGTACATAGTGATTTGCTTTGTCTTTTCTTTTGTTTTCCCTCTTATCAGGTGCTCAGAAATGTGATAATTTTGCTGAGAAGCGGCCTCTGCTTGGTGTGTGCAAAAGCATTGGATCTTCTGGGTAAGAATGTATTTTGTGTATAAAAGTAATATATAAATTGTATTGTCATCTAAGAAGCCCAGTAGATGACATCTTTAAAGCTTTGTTCCTTTTTTTTAGTTCATGGGGTAAAACTGGGATGTGGTTTTAAACTTATTTCAGTGTGTCAACATACATTTTCCTATGACTTAAGCTTTTGGAAAGGAATAAAAAAGAGACTCTTGATAATAAAATAAAGAAATATTTTAAGTTTATTTTATTCTCAGTGGAATCACAACTTTATGGTTGACCTTTCCTGATACTAATCCGGGTCAGAATTATTATTGTGAAGTGTTTAAAGCAATCTCTGTGTCTTAAAAAGTAATTTTTCAAGCAGCAAATGAATTACAAATACCAAGCATTTAATTGTTGCAGCCACACACTGTTTATTAACAAAATACATATTAAACCTCCTTATCTGAGTGAGAAAAATCAGTTTACAGTCTTGTTTTGTGCTCTCTCCAGAACTGTTGTATCACTGCTCTTATAAAAGAGGCCCTTAAGATATTTTATGTTTGATTCGAACAATGCACAGGATTTATATCTCTACCTACAGGAAAATATTTGCTTTTCTGGACTAATCCCCTACACAGGCATTTAATGGCTGAGAAGTTGAAGTAAATCTTCTTACAGTTGTAAGACTAATTCTGTGCCACACCTTTTTCAATTAAGAATTTAATCACTGTGTGTGTGAAGGAAGAACTGTCAAATCTTTACCTTTCTCTGTTATTACTGTGTTAAATTGCAATATTAATGTTACCTGCCTTAAATGTTTAAATTAAAATCCATGTAAGGCAGGGAAGTGAATTTTTTTTAGCAGTTTACAACTGCAAAAAACCAGTTTATGGTGATTTTTCTTCCCTGCCTTGTAAGTTTAACTATTTCTAAATTAGAGATGCAAATACTGCTCTCATAGGAGTTTCTGTCTTTATTTATATATATAAATGATATGTTGGGTAGAAAAAAAAAAAATCTTCCTTCACGCTCTTGTTTTAGAAGCTGAGATACCTGAGAAAGAAACAAACCCTGAGGATTATTATTTTCATGGTGTTATAGTTAATGGAAAATAATTCAAAGATTATGGGCAGTTTCTGCTTTCCTCAAAAAAAGCCCCTAGTGTTTCCAACACCATAATATTGTCATTTCCAAATAATTTTTCGTTGTTACCATTATTAATTGATTCCCAGATGAATTTGCTGATAATAGATTTTTTTCTATTCTCATTTTATACTTACCAACAAGATGGAACTTTTGCCTCATATCTGATTTTTCTGGCTGGCTTTTGTTACACACGTTTTTATATTTTAAAAGTCACATTTTTCCAGCTATGAAAAGGACTGAAATGTTTCACAGGGGGGTTGGATTGGATAATCTTTAAGGGTCTCTTTCCAACCCAAACCAGTCCAGGATTCACTGTATAAATCTTTTCAAAACAATTGTTTTCACAGCCCCCCAAAAAGATGCAGTCCTGACACAGAAATGGGAAACAGATTGTGGTTTTTGGCTGATATTTCTCTGCTGGTTTAGGGTTGGTTCAGTCAACTTCAGTCGTACATGACAAGATTTGAAAATTAAAAGGAAAACCAAAAAAGAAAGAACATATGCCTAAATTTTGGGGTTGTGGAAGTTTGTAAAGACATGCCTGCTTGTTCCTGGTGATAAGACAAACAAATCTTTATACACACACAAAATTAATTGATGCGTTTGGGGCATATTAATGCATTTTCTAGGTGGTAAAACATTAAAATATCCCTGTTTTCCCTACATGGATTATTGAAACCATTGTTTGGAACGTACTGGATCTGTGTAACACTTTTAAATACACCAGAGAGGTCCAAAATTCATTACTTTTGTTCTGTTCAAATGTAAATTTTGGATGACTTGAAGAATTGGATGGAAGTCATTTAAGGGCATGAGAAGCAAGAGGTAATCTTTATTAATCATGGGAGGAGAGAGGAAATTAGGGTAAATTAAAGAAGGAGGAGTAGTTGGAGCAAACAAAATGTGTAACTTTGGCTAGCCAGCATTTTTTTTTTTCCCCTGCTGATCTGTTTACAAGGCAAATCAATTGGCAGCAGATTGTCAGGAAGCCTGTGCTTTATTCTCTTGGCTACTGTCGATTAAATCCTGCTAACCTTAACCCAGCTTCTGCTCAGGAATGTGTTTATGGGAGTGCTCAGGTTTAGGGAGCAGCTTCACATGAGCAACAGGACAATTAAAGTGTTAATATCTTCTTAATTAATATTTCAGAATCACTGGGTAGTGCTAAAATCCACTGTCCATTCTAAGTGTCCGTGGCTTTTAATGCGTCAAATGAGCTGCCTGGGAAATGATTTGTCAGACACAAGCAGCAGAGCTCCTGCAAGGATCACCCAAGAGGAGGAATGGAGCTCTCCTGAATGCAGTTCTTGTTCCCAGTCCTCACACTGCTCAGGGGAATTCCCCCTGGAATATTTTTCCTGCAATGCCCTTGCAAAGGCAGTGCTGATGGTGAGGACTCACCTGGCTCAGTCGTGCCGTGGGGTGTGCAAAGGGTGTGGCTACTCCAGGTAGAAAATGCAGTTTGTTTTCTGAAATCACACAGAAAAACGGCCTGGGCCACATGGTTGTGGTTTTCAGTTGTGTTGGGCACCGTGAAATAGATTTCATGAAGTTTGTGAAATGTTTGTGGGCTTTTATTGAAGACTGTGCAAAATTCAGATTTTGTGAAGACTCTCAAGCCTAGAGAGCAAACTTAATTTAATTGTTCTAAAAAGTACAATAGGATATCTAAAGTGGGGCAAAACTCTTTCATTTCTGTTACCTTTGAGGATTTAACTCCCAAAGGTTCTTGTGCTGCTGTATAACTGCAAACCTCATTAACTGCAGAGTTGTGTGGTGTCAGCTGCCTTGCAAAGACTTCCTTCCCTTCCAGCAGATGAAAAACATTTTTCTTCTCTGATTTCTTTTAGGAAAATTCAGTTTTTCTTAGCAGGTTGTGTGGTAGCTTTTAAGATCCTGAGAGAGGCAGGAATAAAGTAGTTTAAATTCCTTTTAGTCATGTTGGATGGGGTTGTTATGTGCTAAAGATAGAATGTTCTCTATCTTAAAAAGAGCTCTTCAGATCCCAGGATTTTTTCCTTGTAGGTTGACTCTGTGATTATAAAAATGTACTTTTTTTGTAATTTTGAAGAGATGTTTGCTGGTAATTCTGTGAATTTTCCCATGGATTCCAATGCCAGGAGATGCAGCTTTAATGCAATAAGGTGATGTTTCCATGTGTAAATACCAAGGGCAGGAAAGCTCTGGAGTGCCTCTGATACACCAAATGTTTGTCCCAGTGAACCTAGAGAAAGAAATAACCTTTGAACTATAATAAACTGCTAATCTTGGATCAAAACTGAGAGAAAATGAGTATTTGGGGTCAAACCTTGACCAGCTGGTGAGAACTATGGGTAGTTTTGACCTTCTGAAGCTTTGATTTATGAAGCTGTAAAAAGAATAAACCTTTTCCAAGGCATCCTTGGGATGGAGTGGAGGTTTGGGAGAGCAGATTTCTGAGCTGAGGGACAGTTTGTTTTACTGCTGTTCCAACCCCGGTGTGTGTAGTGATGCAGGGAGGGGATGAAGGGATGGAAAGGATGGAGGGAAGGAAGTGCAGGTAAAACCAGCTGCAGCACAAACCTGCCCCCAGTAACTTGTCAAAAGAAGCATCACAGGGAAAAGATAACGCACAGCACCATTACAGGCAGGGCTGCTGCTTCCAGGGCCACTTTAAATTCCACTTTAAATTATTAAATACTGTAAACGCTATAAAGTTAATTAGAAGAGGAACAAACTCTACAAAGATAAATGTGTTTTCAATATGTTTCTCAGGGAGGGTACAGTAGAAACCAGTGAATGAGAGGAAATTTATTTCTGGCAGCACTCTAGACATGGAACTGTGGTTGAACTTTTTACCCTAATTACGTCCCCACTAATGCCTGCAGCGGTCTGGAATCAAAGTGGCCCTTCAGGCCCTGGAAAGTCTCTGATGTGGCGAGCGTTTGTTGTGTGCTGAGGGTTACTTCAGAAAAAAAAAAACGGAATATTGTGACAGGATTTTTCAAAATTTCTCAGTTACCACCCACCTCACTTGTTGCCTACAAAAATAGAGTAATCGTTTGCATCTGTGTGTTTTTGTCTGTCTTAGAAATAACTGTTATAAATCAACGTGACAGACCCAGAGAGCAGTTGAGGATTATATTTTCTTTTCTTGTATGTTTTAGGGTTATTCCTGTGTTCTGTACTGTAGGAAGGATTTAAGACACTGGAAAGCAGAAATTTCAGGATGATTTAAGTTGTTCTCTTTTCCTGAGGACACTTAAAGCCACCAGATCCCAATGGGTTCATAGAGGATGCTCTTTAATCTGTTTTTTCCTAAACTAGTGCTGTCACTTCTTGCTCATAGTTGGAGCAGCTGATTGCAAACTGCTTCAACTTCCAGCCCTTGTTTCTGTATTGTTACACAACTGGTGCCACTCGAATAATTCCTTACAGTTTGACAGTATTTAAACTTTGTATCTGTTACTTAATTCAATTTTCTCCCTTACCATGGTCTCTCTTGAGTCCTTCCTGTGCTTTTCCTTCCCTTTCCTTCAAAAATGTTTAATATGCATGGAAAATGCCATGGGAGTTAGCTGAGCTCAACCATTCATATATGGATGAGTTCCTTTTAAATCTCCAAAGCAGAGAAAAAGTCAATTAAAATACAATTTCAGAAATCTGATATAATTATTTTTCTTTAGCTCTGGTTTTTTTTTTTTATAATAGAATGAATGTATCTTAGTAGCTTTAAATTTTAAATTTGTAAATTTCCATTCATAACTCAGTAAATATTTCTTCAGTAATTAAGAATAGAGATTTAGAAGGCTCCTGCTTTGTGAAAAAGCTGTAAGGCATGTGCTTAAAAAAAGATCTTGCTTAATGCCTTCTTTCTTTTAATTCTGACTAGGTAATATATTAGAATATCACCTGAGGAGACCCCTCACACGTTGGATGGTGGCTCACAGACCTATTTTTAAAAATAATGGTGATTCAAAATACTAATAGAATGTTTGTGCTGTATAATGATAATATTTTAGTGAGACAATAATAAAATAAAACAATGTTTTAATCATTTTTGCCTGCACAGTTTGGGCAAATGCATCTCCTATTTCAGCATCAGCTGTGTAAGATGGCTCCCTGGGGAGAGTGCTGTGTTCCTGTGTGCCTTTCCTTAGGATCTTAATTCCTCCTGGGAATATCAACCACCTTTAACTAGGAAATTCCTCCAAATTTAATGAAAAGTGCTCCAGTAGAGGAGGTGACTTCATCGTTGTCTTCAATGAGAGAAGGGATATGAAATAAACTGAAGTTTATTTGTGATGTTAAGCAATTCATGGAGGGCTTCAACTTTAAGGCCAGTTTAAGGAAAAGCAGAATATTCCTTTTGCTGCTCATGGGACTCCACAAGTAATTATTTCCAGGTACTATTTCATCATTTCAACCCAGCTTTTGGTGAGTTCAACTGTGATGAGAACTCTGCACATCTGTGGAACGTGGCCTGTGATTCAAACCATAAAACAGAGCAAGAAATACCTAGGAACATATAATTAATAGGCACTTGGGAAAATTCTGGCCTACCTGATGTGACCAGAACCTCAGAGCAGCTTTGCTGTTCAGAGCACTTTTCAAATGCTTTAACCATAAGATCTAAGCTCATTCCTGCTCAGCTTCAGTCATACACACTCTAAAACCCTCTAATTATTTCTTGGAAACAGGATTGTTTCCAAGCTCCTCCAAAATTGTAATTTGAGCCGCAAACTGGCATATAAACAATTAAGGTTTAGCAGAGTCCTACGCAGCTGACAGACATCACCTAATGATCTCCCTCACGCAACTGCCGGCAGAGGCTGCTTAATGCCGAGGTGATGAAGTGTTGCACAACCCCTCTGGTTTCTGACGCCGTTAATGACACCGAGGGCAAAAGAATTTTAGCTCAGACAGGTCGGTGCAAGGTTTTGTGCGTGGTGGTGAAGGCCCAGAGAGGTTCTGAGGGCGCTGGGACGGCGGCGTGGGCGGGCCTGGAGCCACTGGCTTAACGTGGCCTTTGTTGGTGCTGATGGCACCTGAGGGGAGAAGGTGCCAAGGGGCCTGTGAGGCTCATGAATCATGAGGGAGAGCATAAAAAGGGGCAGAAGCGAACCTGAAATCTAAAGGAATGGGTTACAAGAACCAACAGGATGAAATATGTGGCCCTTCATAATGGTTTTAACAGTAGCGGGTAAAGCTCTGCCAGTGCTGGTTGTTGAGTGTTCAGTCACACACGAGGTGGGGCTTTTAATGAGAGGACAATGCCTCAAATATATACAAATAATTGTATATATGCTGAAATAATCATTGCCATCTGGTAGCTGTGCTGTCTTCTGATGCAGCATTAATCAGGAAATGCTATCAGTACAAATGTCTCAGAGTAAAGAAAAAACTCTGCTATTGCTTTGGAGTGTTATAAATAGTGTCACTTTATAAAATCTGGGTCTGGCTGAGGCTGGAAGTGGCTCCACAAAATGCTCTGTTTGGGTTCTGCGTGTGCTTGGTGAAATTTGGCTGGAGCTGAAGTGTTTCAGCATCAATTTGCCCTTGGAGTTGTGCTCCCAGAAATGTGATCTTTTCCTCTTAAGCTGTGACATGTGGCTGTATCTTGATATGCAAAAATTGCTACGTTTTTGATTTTGATCCATCCTGGATGATCTTGGAGATCTGTGTGGTTGTTGCTGCAATACAAATTATGTGCGTTTATTTCAGTGGTGAGTTCTGCTTCATTTGACAGTAGGAAGGGCAAGACAACTCTTTAATTTTGTATTTTTTGGAGAAACACATCAGATTGTGGCTTAATCAGCTGATCACAAAAAATACTAGTCGTTGATAGAGGTATGATGAGTGCAGTTGTATTCTGTCAGAACTTAATCTTTGCTCATGTTCAGGAAGATTTACAGAAATGTCACCAGTTTTGTGCATGATCAAAGACGGCCAGTGCAGGTTCATAAATTGTGTGTAAAAGGCCTGTTTACCTACACACAGGCAAAATCTAGTCCAGAATATACCAGACAAACTGATTCTGCTCTGCAAGTGGAGCTCCAGCTGTACTTTCCCCTCAGTGATAGCCACGGTCAAGTAGATAAACAAATCTCCGGAGATGCCGCTAATCTTCCTGTATTACCCAACTGGAAATGTGATGGGACGGCTCTGTTGGGGAACATGTGGCACGTCTCAGCAAAGTGGAAAGTGTGTCACACTCGGGTCTCCCTGCAAAGGCCACAGCTGAGCAGGCAGCTTGTGCTGTGTTTTACACGCCAGCGATGGGAGTGCCACATGCTGGGGACACCAAGGCTCTTGGGTGGCTCTCGTCAGCATCCTGAAATGTGAAATCAAACCCAACAAACCCCCCTCGAACCAGGAAAGCCTCTTGTGATGATGAGAGTGAGGGATAGCAGGGAACACGACAGCCAAAACCTGTTACGTGCTGCTGGATGTGGGAAGAGCTGTCAAAGCAAGGAATTTGGAGGCTGCTAAGTATTCTGATGTTTTTAAGGATTCCCCTTTTACTTCTCTCTTGTAGTATCTGTTGCAATAATCAGTATTTGCACAAACCCAGTGTTAAATTTTCCCCCTCTAGTTGATGTCTGACACCTCGACTACGGATGGGAAGTGAAGGAGTTGGTTGTTTCATGGAACAGCAGTGGATTAATGGTTGTTGAAAGTAGTCAGAACTGGAAAAGTCACTTTGAAGAGCTCTGTGGAGCCTCAGGTTCTCTCACAGACCATGGCCAGGGTTATTCAGGAGACACAAACCAGTCCTTCAACCAATCCCTCAATCAATCCTTCAGCCAGTCCTTCCTGGGTCATTCCAGGTGCAGTGAAGAAATGCCTTAGTGATGAACTAACAGAAATAAAATTACTTCTTATAATCATAAAAAAGTGGATTCCTGAGCCTGAAACCTGACTCATTTTACCTGTTACAAAATGATTCTGCAGAGTTGGTGACCTTTTGTGTAAGGGCTGGAAAACAAACCTTACAACTTAAGGCTTAAAAGTTATTTTCCACTTCCTTGGTGCCTGGATTGCTCTGGGTGATAACTGAGAAAAGATAACTGAAGGCAATGAGCCTTTTTGTGTTCTTGGCAGAGACACAGAAGCCAAAAAGCAGAATATATACAAATTCTATCAGGCACTAAGAAGTCATTTCATAAAAATAAAAGGATCAAAATGTTGGAACCACTCACCATAAAAATAGAGAACTCATTGTTAGTTGAAGTCCTTTAAGACAAGATTAGGTACTTGGTAAAAAATCATTTCTTTGAGCTTTTGGGACATTTTGTGCATGGCCTGGAAAGAGAAGATGATCCTTCCAGAATTTAAATCTGTTAATCTGAGCAAACCTTCTTCAGGGCCCTCGAGGAGAACAGAATTGCCTTTGTGGTCTCACCATGTTCATAATATTGCTACAAAGATCATAATCAAATCTCATGCTTCAGCTTTCCAGTGTAAAGGTTCAGGCAGGAATTTTTCCAATATTCAATTAATTAACTTTGTGCTCTGGTTTTGTTTTCCTTTTCTTCTCCTTTGAAGCACCAGAGAGGTAGAACAGCAGAATTGTAACCACCCCTGCTGATTAAAAACATGGGTCACTGTCAGCATCCTCCTCATTCCCACAGAAATAGCCTTTTTTTTTTTTTNCCCAGAAATTGCCTTTTTTTTTTTTTTTTTTTTTTGCCAGCAACTTATTGGTAGATTTGGTGCTTTATAGAGTAGGAATTTTAGCAGACTGCTCCATAAAGTTGTTTTCTTTTTGTGCACATCCTTTGGGTACACCTTGAACATCCAGTTCCTTGGAATTGCTGTCACTTTTCTCTCACCTGTTGTCTCTACAAGTTTGGAAATTATATTCCATTTCAGGCTCTTAACAACTTAATATTTACAGCAAAATCTATTTGGTTTTTTTTTTTGATCCTATAGGTTGTTAAATCTGGGCCTAGTAAGACATTATGTTGAGCTATTAGTTATTTTGAATAGAATTTCAGTGTAAGTTTTAATATTTTTCTCTCTTCTTAAAGGCACCAAAAGTAATTAATAAAAATAAGTCTGTGCTTTAAGCTGTGCTTTAAAAAAACTTTTTGAAGGTGGTATAAAATGCAGTAATGTTTGCCAAAGAGATGATTTTATTAAGGGCCACAATTGACTGGAAAATCCTCACACAAAGAACCTTTCATACAGGGCAGCTTTCCCAGCAAAAGTTTTATATCAGTTTTACACCTCCAGCCCCTTTTTTTTTTCCTTTCTAGACCTATGAAGCCAACCTGTCACTGATGTCCCTCTGTCTTTGAGTGGGATCTTCATTGTGTGGCAGAGTGGAGGAAAACCAACCCTTGACATCAAAGCAAACCCTTCAAGGCACAGAAAATTTGGCCTCATGTCCATTCCATCACTCTTCTCCTTTTTTTTTTTTTAATTTTTTCCCATTAAAAATCCACAAGAGTTTTGTGTGGTGTACTTGGGCAAACATTTTGCACAGAGCTTTTTGCCATGGTGGGACCCAGCAGGTCTGGGAGGAGGTGATGCTGTCGTGGGGCACGAGCACAGATGTCACCAAGTGCCAGCTGGACGAGGCATCTGCTATTTCCCCTCCATCCCTGCACTCAAACCGAAAAAGATACAAAAGCTTGAGTGTGTTTCTACATTTATTAATGCCACATTTTAAAGCTGTTGGTGGATTTGTGCCTGTTACCTTTAAAGAAGGTGTTGATCTCTGCAGCTGCTTGAACAACCAGCATATGTAATTAGTATTTGTTGATAATCTATGGGACTAATTCATAAGAATTTTATTTGTGACAGAATTTCAGAGTATTTCTATCCATATAAAATATTCCAGGCCAGGGGACAGGGCTTGGAGCAATCTGGGATAGTGGAAGATGTCCCTGTAAACTGGATGGACTTGAAGGTCCCTTCCCACCCAACCCAGTTTGGAATTCTGTGATTCCATGATATTCCTTGGTTATTGGCACTTGAACTCAAAGGTTTTACCCAGTGTGGTTGAAAAAAGCATTGGTAGAATGGTCTTACCGTGATCAGCCAAGAGACCATAATAATTATGCATTTGAGTGACAGAATTATTACCCATAAATTGGAAAACTTCTTCAGCAAGGCTGATGTGGAAATAGGAATCACTATTAAATGTGTTGATGTAATTTTAGCTATATCTACTTTGGTAATTTCTGTTTTGAAATTCCCCTTCTATCAACACCAAAATTCGCCAGAGGTAATAAATCACTTAATTTTAAGAAGTTTGTACATAGACCTTGCAGTGGTTTTCTGTGTTTTCGAGCAGCAGTGAACTTTAATGTGAAGGAGCTGACTTGAGTCTCACTGGTTTAAAGGTGTTTTTGAAGGGCCTTTGAAGTGCTTGAAGTAATAAATTGCACCCTCTAGGTATTAACCTAGAAAAATGTATATTTTGGGAAAAATTTTGGTGGGCAAAATGTCAAAAGTTTTTTTTATTGTTATTTGTTGTTGTTATTACAGTTGTCTTGCTGTGTAGTTACTGTATAAGATACATTACTGTATAAACCATTTTATTATCTTGAGGCATTGGGGGTAAACAGTTGGCATTTGTCCTCCAACTTTCCAGAAAATTCTCGAGCAGCTTAAGCAGATCCAAGAGACAAGCGAGTGTTGGGGCAGGAATTGTGTGAAACCCTGTAAAATAAACCAGATATGGACAGGGGGGAACACCCTCTTTTACCAATGCTCGGGATATGTTTGTACAGCTGGCAATTTGTGCTCCTTCATATTCCTTGACCTAGAAATAGCCAAGGTTTTAATGTGTTCTTGGAGGGGGAGAAAGGTGTTGTGGAACAGAGCTGCCACATCAAAGCCTCTCCCCAGCCTCTAAAAGGGTTTCCACCACTGCCTTCCTCAGCCCTATCGAGCACTCAGCACTTTTCCCACTCAGCCTTTTTATTAAGAAATGGCCTTAAGGCTTTTATTTATATGGAAATGATAAAAGTGACACAAAGCAGTTGAAAAGATCTACACGGTTCAAACTAAGAGTCCATCAGGGATGTAATGTAATGTAAATTGTGGGTGAGGTGTCTCCATCTCCCCAAGTCATACAGCTCAGCTGCTGCTCTGGGGGAAGGCCTGGTAGGAGAAAATTAATTACTCTGAGGAGTAGTTTTAACTGGGATGTGGTCTAAAACTTCATGGCTTGTATTTTGCTGCTATTCCAAAGTCTTACTGGTGGTAAAAGAAACCAAGTGTTTGATAATCAGTTGCACAATACAGATTCATGGCCACTGTTGAGATCATAATTTTCCTTCTCAATGTAGAAGGTTTGTATTGACCCTTTGTTCTCCAGGATTCTGCTGGGATTCCTGGAATTCTGGGTCCAGGACTTGATGTTCTTGAAGGTCTTTTCCAACCTTAATAATTCTGTGGTTCCGTGCTAAGCAACCTAAGGAGGATGACATAATTAAATCCCAATTTTTAAAATATCCTAATTTCCGTTAAAATCTTCCTTTTTTTTTTT
>WEKY01002923.1:31233-136233 GCA_013390045.1 Picathartes gymnocephalus
TTTTTTTTTCAATCTTTTCAGCACCAGCCCACCCTACTGCTGTGTGGATCTGTATTCCCTGAGAACAGGAGAGATGGTCAAGTCCATCCAGTTCAAAACTCCCATTTATGACCTGCACTGCAATAAAAGGTAAGGGTGCTCAGTCTGCATTCCTTGTGTGTTAGGACATGTCAGATTTTAGTAATAAATACAATTTCTAGTGTATGACCTCCCTGATTTTCTTATTTTGACTCTTCTGGAAGCACAGCTCTGGTTCTCCATTTCTCAAGGAGTATTTCTGTTGGAATACTTCAATGTGCTTCCCCCATGGCTTTGGTTTAAGAGGCTCAAACCAAAAAATCATTTAAGCTTCTTTCAGTTGTGCTAAAGGGTGAGCAGGAATCCCTGAAATCCTCGATGATCCACCTACAGCTGGAGAAATGGGATCACAGAGAGTTTAAACAGCACAGAGCACTAAGGAGTTTATTCCTCTCTTCTTTGTGTTGGTCTGTCAGATTTTGCCTCCCTGCACATCCAAAGCATTCCTGGTGTGCAGTCTGTGGTTTCCTGGGAATAACGTTCCAGTGGGTCAAATAACAAAGCAGCATCTCTGGGTTGGGATAGAGAGAAAATGGCTCTGGAAGCTGAGGATGACAGAATTCCAACAGAACATGATCTGTTGCGTCCATGGAGTCAAATTTTGCTGAGTTAACTCAAGATCCCCATCTCTCCCAGAGACACAAAATTGAAGTTTGTGGTTTGCTTTGTAGTTTGCCGCATCTTTTTAAGGCAGAAGAGAAATCCCAGGATCCTGTGTGAGGATCCTGCTGATCCCTTGGCACTCCTGGTGGGAGAATTTGGAGTGGTGACTTTGGTCCAAGCCCTCCTGACGTTCCTGCTCCCTTCACCCTCCCATTTCTGCCATGAGTCACTGTGGCCTCATGTGCCCTGGGGAAGTGGTGAAATCCAATTCCTGGGGTAAAGGTAGAGCCCTGGATGAAGAAATTACTGCATTTCTTTGGAAATATTTATTGCCATGCCAGAATGGATGGTCCTTCAGTAAATAATAACACAAATCATTGGAAAATTCAGAATGATTTGGGTTTTGTGCCTGGTTTTGTTCCAGATGAGAAGTAGACAAGTGTGCATCAAACTTGTGCAACTAAGTGTAAACTGCTACTAAAAATAAATAGATCAGTAAATCCTTTGGAATCATCCATCTGGGGTTTTATTTCTGCGGAAAGACAGAGTATCTTCAAGGAGTAGAAAACAAAAATCTCCAGTATTGGGACCTACTCCCATCAAATATCCATAGGTTTTCAAAATATACACATTGCACTTCCACCTGCAGTCAAAGCCTTCCCATTATTCATTGGTTTCCTTTATTTTAGGCAATGTAGAAAAAGTTAGAATTTATATATTTTCTTCTGCTTTTCTCTCCTGCAGTTTCAGCAATTGGAAGATGTCATTTAACTAAAACTACCACTATGTCCACCACTAATTTATATTATTTATATATCTGAAAACATCAGCAAGCATGAGGGGATGGTGTATATTTTGATTTTAGTGTAGTCCTTCACAGGTATTGAGCTCTCATGGGATAAGAGGAAATGTTCTTATGGCAAAACAGATAAAAATAGGGAAAAAGGAGTTAAAGGCTGATTTCATACTGCTGGGAGATAATCACCACCCTTTCCCCAAGGATATGAGTTGAGACTGAGGTGATTCATCGCCTTTTTAAAGGTGACTGTTCCAGGCTGTAACACACAACCATAATGTTCACATGAAGCATTAGGTGTGTGTTTTAGGCAGTGAGAGATGTGATTAATTTTTTTTCCACGTTGTATCTTGACAATTAAAACTATTAAAACAATATTTAATAATGCTCTATATTGACAACTAATTAAAAAATACTTTCTCACAGTCTGCCTAATGAGAGAATAACAGATTATTAATTATGACATATTGCTAAATATAGCTTTTATGTCTTGGCTTCCCAGGCCTTTAAAAACTTGATTTTGGCAAGTCATCAGTGTGGGAGAAGGTGTAGCCTGGTTTTAAAGTTTCCAAGGTGCTGCTCTGCTTCCACGTTGGCTTTTCTGGGCTCTGTTTTTTGAGGCATAGTTTCCTGCATAGTTATCCTGTGATTTTTGGCCTTCATAATAAAAGTGTGTAATGTACAAGCAAACACATAAATATACATCTTTAATTTGCTAATTGACCCAAATTCTGCTTCTCTCAGCCCTGTTTGTGTGCTGATGTTCTTGGTATTACGCCCCCTCTGCTTTTAGTAAATAAAATGCTTTAATAAATTTGCACTGAGGTGGGCAGTGGGGTTATTTTACATTTAGCTCGTGTTCTGCCAGTTGTTGATTTGATTGTTATTTGAGTCAGTGGGTGTAATTCAGGGTCTTTGCAGCTCCATTCTTGCTTTTTAATGGAGCTTTTACTGCAGGAGCTATATCACAAATGTGCTGTGCTGCTGTGGATCAGACCCCTGCGCTTCCTGGAGTGGAGTTGATGTGGTTGGGAGGAGAGAGAACCCTCAATAACTGCCAGGGATTGGTAACCTGGCACTTCATCACTGTGGAGTTTATATTGATGCTTTGGAAATAATTACATTTAGATATTGAATCTTTAAACCAATGCATTTAATGTCTAAAGTGGACGTTCCATTTCTGTGTTTTCAGGATCCTGGTTGTGGTCCTGCAGGAGAAAATTGCTGCCTTTGACAGCTGCACTTTCACCAAAAAATTCTTCGTGACCAGTACGTACAATCTGGGGCTCAGAGGTGGACAAAACATATTTTTTTTTGTTAATTTCTTTTATTTGTAAATCCTCAAAGCAGGTCTCCATGAATCATTTGGAGCTTCAAGAAAACTTGCTTCAAAAAAAACCCCAAACCCAAATGCTACTCTGTGAATATTTAACTTTTTTCTATATTCATTATTGCTGTAACTAATAGTGAAGGACACCCACGCTGCCATCCATCAGTAGCTAAACAATTCTTTTGTTCATTTTGCACAAATGTGTGTAAAAGCCTCAGGTGGGAGTTCCAGGTTATCACATCAGCAGCAATTAAAGTCATATCAGCAGTGATGTGCCCCCTGATAATTTCTGATTGTTCCTTAGGCACATTGGGGTTTTTTTGTGTGTCTTTGGAGTTCATAATTTACTTTGGTCAGAGTTTTATTATTAAAAAGAGTCTGCATTTTTCTGGATGTATTTTCAGTCAGATTAGGAAAGTTTAGATTATTTTTTATATTATCTCTGTATTTGTAGAAAAATCTCCTTAGGAGAAGCTGTTTCTTGTGATGGTTTGAGGGAAAGCAGCTTTATGCAGTAATATTAAAGTTGCCAATAGGTGTCAGTTTCTTCCTATCCATGGATGTAAGACACTGGGAATCTGCTGGCATTCAGTGACAAGATCCAAATGGGAAAGGACTTATTTGTGTCCTATTCATCACTCCCTTTTATTTCATCAAAAAGAAGTAAGGTACAATTGCTTGCTTTATTTTAGACCAAAAGTAGAGAAAACCCCTCAGTTAAATGTGTATTTTGAGAATTTTTGGGCTTGTTTGTTTTTTTTTTTAAAGATACTGCAATTTATTTTAAAAAATTAATCCATTGAAGTTAAGTCTGAGGAAGAAGGATACTCTATTCTTAACCATAACTTCGATTTGCAGTGCATTTTGTGGAACTGCAGTGAAATTTAAAGAGGATAAAATGTAAAACTTTTGGAGATAATGACCAAATTATTTTTTAAAAACTCCAAAAATGGCTGAGATGTCACTAATCAGGGTGTATTTCTCCAGTTGGGTTGCTTTTTAATGTGAGAAACTCAAGATTTTCTCAAACTTTGTTCTGGTTTAATTAAGGACAACCTCATTTTTGGGGTGTTTTGGATGCCCCAACAATCAGAGCTGGAGCCACCACAGCTCTCCCAGCTCAGTGGTGGCTGTGCCGTGGTGTGAGTGGGCAGAGCTGTGTTTTTTCCCTGGATTTATGGATTTTTGGGACCTGTCCTGAGGATCCCAAGCTCAGCCGTTCCCTGGATCCCATTCCCAGGCGGGTGCTGT
Organism: Picathartes gymnocephalus; assembly: GCA_013390045.1. Taxonomy (NCBI): domain Eukaryota; kingdom Metazoa; phylum Chordata; class Aves; order Passeriformes; family Picathartidae; genus Picathartes; species Picathartes gymnocephalus. Next base: position 35,292 of record WEKY01002923.1, read on the forward strand.
GCCCTGGCACGTCAGGGCTGCAGCAGAGCTTTTGTCTGAGCTTCCCCATTTCATGTGCTGAAATCTCCTCGACCTGAGAGCGTGTCTTTAAAGGCTTATGTTCCTCTGATGTGATTGAAATTGGATGTAAATGAGCTCCCTCGTTAGCTGCAGGGATTTCTGGGAGGCAGCCAACTGGCCATGACTGCCTTCTTTGGCTGGGCTTTTTTTTTTTTTTTTTATAATTTATTAAAGGACAGTGCCAGTATCAATTTAAAAAGTAGAAATCCTTGAAAAGGAAGCTCGGAAAAAGGTCTTAGAGGCCTTTTTGTTTGGGTTATTGGAGCATCCCTTCTTGCAGGGCAGCCTGTGTCCTGTCCAGACTGATCCTGGTGCACCTCAGCTGTGAGGATGGCACTGCCTGCCCAGAGAATTCATCAGCATGAAAAAAATTCTCTGACTGCTCTTGGTCAGAAGTGAGGGCATAAAGGTCAGAGATATTACTGAGGATCACTGACTCTTTGAAGACTTTTCTATTGCTTTGTAAGCCACTTCAGAAAAAGAAAATATCTTCTTTTTTTCAAGAAGATTTGGTGATGGTGTGGAAATCTTCCACCCCTATCAGCTAAGTGGTGTGGGAGCCTTAGAACCTCACTGAGGCAGCACAAATATGAAGCAGAAGCTCTGGTCTGTTTTGTTGATTATTTATACATAGAAATGAAATGCAGAATGTCCAATTAAAAACAGTGTCAGGAATCCTGAAGTTCCTCAGAAATGCTAATGCAGCTGCTGTGCACATGAGGAGTATTTGTCTTTCTGTTTTTGTTTTTGTGGTTGGATGTGTAGCTTAATATATTGTTACAATAAATATACCATAAAATATTCAGGATGTAGAACACAGTCAAGTTCATGCTGCTGTTGGAATGTTTTAACTCCTGCATTTCCTGATTTTTCCTGAGCAAGTTTGACATAGAAGCAACCTTTGTTTTCCCTGCATGGGATTACATGGAAATGTGCTGATTTGACTTGGATGGCAGGGAGCCAGCACGTTTTATTTGTGCCTTGTGTAACAAAACCTCGATGTACAGGTGCTCCAGACTAGGAGAGGGAATTTAACACAGGTGCTTAAATGTGGAGGGAAAACATGCTGTAACTATTGTAGAAAAATGACCAGGATATCTCCTAATCTACCCTGTGGGGTGTTCTGATTTTTAAATGTCTACTAGGAGAAGGCAGAGCATCAGTCTCGTGGCAGTCACTTCCATCCATCATTGCCCTCCCTGTGCTTGGAGTCAGCTCCTTTTCCCTAAGAAAAAACGCCAAGGGGAGGAGAAAGCCCAGCAGGAATTTCACATCCTGCACTGCTTTAAATCTTTACCAAAAAAAAAAAAAATTAATTTGATGCTTATATTAAGAATGTGTTTCCTTTGCTAGTTGTGAGTGTCAAGGTGTGGATTTAAATAGATTCTTAAATAGCTCAGAGTTTTATTGTGGTTCACTTCAGATTTCCTTCAGAGCCTTTTCTGCACGTGGCTGAGGGATCAGAAACCAAACAGATGCACAGAAACCAAAGTGATGCTCAGGCTTTTTTTGCCCCTACTTTGCTCTTAACAAAAGCTGCAGAAAAGCTGAATTCCATTGATTTCTATTCCATCAGTGCTCCTCACCCCAAAACTGCTTACTTAGTGCAACACTGATGATTATGAATATGGCCTGATGGATACTTTGCTCTCCATAAAGAACATCCTCCCCACCCCCTGGGCCCTGAGTAAAAAAGATTCTCCCAGATAACATCATGGATGTGGCATCATCCCTGCATCTGATAACGAGGGCCTGCTCAGCTTCCCTGGCCCTTCCACTCCTCATATTGATATATTCTCCATCCGTGATTCCCCAGGGATGGAGACAGTTATTGCAGCCATTAGCTGGCACCATGTTTCTATTGATGCTGTTCAGTAGAGCCCTGAGAGGTAATTTTGCAGATTTTAGTCAGAGTATTTTATTGTTTAAAAGTCTCAGAAGGCTCTCCTTGCTACAAGCCAAAAATCAGGCAGTGGATGCTCAATGCCCTGCACCTCTCCAAGTAAATAAAACCCCCAACCCAAATGGTGTTGGATGCTCTGATCTGCACTTTGGGTTTGGGATTCCTGTTTGCTCTCACATTCACACACAAGGAATTATTTGGTGGTTTCAGTTTGTCCCAGGGCTGGTCTGGAAATCTTCAAGGTTTTTTGGATGTTTCTGTTAGAATTCCTTTCCCTGACGGGCTCACAGGGAGCAGTTTGACTTTGAAGTAAAAACCCTGGGTGTCTTATGAAGAGGTTTAATGCCTGAAGAGTCACATTCTTCAAGAAGTTGTGTGTGTTTCCCTCCTCAGCTGTGGGCATTTCTCCTGGTTATCCCACGGGATAATAATTGACAGGATTCCTTTGTCTGTGGGGGATCAGCTCAGATCGAAAGTCCTCAGGGCAGGTGGGAAGGGAGCTCCTGAGTCACAGGATTTTCTTGATCAGTGAAGAAGAGCCAAAAATGTCCCTGTGGATTGCTAGAAGCACTTTTAATTTTTATACACCCACATCTATATGAGCACCTACCCCTTCATGGCATTTTGCCCTGAGAAATGTTGATTTAAATTTGCTTTTTTTTTTTTGACAGCATTATTTCTAAGAGTGTTTTTTTCCTGGCTGTGGGAATCAGTGTCTCACCATTCCAGGATAATGCTGAAACACTTTTTGGAGAGGTCTTTAGGGCACCGTGGTGGATTTATGGGAACAAATGGCTTTGGTGCTTGCAGGAGGTTTTGCTCCACTGCAGGAAAATGTAAATACAACAGAAAAGCTGCATAAAGCCACAACAGAGGCTTCAGCCCCCAAGATGTCTGTCTGTCATATCTCCTGCCTCTGACAGTTTTACAAATTAAATGTAAAACAGGAAGTGCTCTTTGTTTCTATATAAGTTATTTTTATCTAAAGCACCCAAATCCTTAATGTTAAAGGGCAAACAAAGCCATCCTACATTGTCCTGCACAGAAACAACAACTTCAGTGGCAATTTTATTATTTGTCACTGTCCAAGTCTGAACAAAAAAAGAAAGTAAACCTGAGATTAAACATTGCCCTGAAATCAGACAGATTGTGCTAAATTAAACAGCCAGGCCTAATGAACATGAAAAGCCACTGATATTTTTAATAAAAGCTCTGGGATTGGGCTTGGACCTGTGGAGTAACAGTGAAATAGTAAAATAATGGAATTCCTGAGTTGGAAGGGACCCACTGGGACCATCAAAATGCAGATGTTTCAAACTGCCATGGTAGAACGGACAGGGAAGGAGATCTTCGTAGTAATAATAATAGTAATAACAGCAATAGCCATGATAACATTTTAAAAAATTAAATCTGTGGTCCTTCCACAATCTTCTCCGAGAGAATTCATTTCTTCTGGTCCAGAACAGCACAACATCATGGAATAGTTTGGGTTGGAAGGGCTTCAGCAGTGTGGAGCCATTCCCCTTGTCCTGGCAATCCAGACCCTTCTCCAAGGCCTCTCTCCAGCATTTATGGCTTTACTTTTTCAATTTATTTCGAATTGGTTTTTTTTTCCTTTAGTTTTTTAGTAGCGGTATTGCCACTATGATTTAAAAATAAATAAAGGGGGAAAAAAAAAAAAGGCCCTGGGTGGCAAACCTGGTTTCTCAGTGGTTTCATCCTGCTGGTTTGTTCTTTTACTCCATTTTATGGGTGATACTTAAACAGAAGGAAGTACAAGAACAATAGAAGAGTTTTGGAAAGTATGTGGCAGTGTGAGAGTAATAACATTTACACAGGGCCTTTCATCTAGAAGGAACCCAGAGGAATTTATAAACAATTTTGCTTTATACAGTTTATAAACAACAAAAAAAGTGGTTTGCTAAAAGAAAAACCAAAAAACCCCAACCAAACAAAAAAAATTAGATAAAACAACTTATATGACTTGTTTCCCTTGGAATAAACAATGCTTTTGCTACAACAGTATCACTCTACCCATTATTTATTGCATATTCCCTCCCTGTGCTCTCTGTCATGGATCTGCTTTCTGGCTGCTCTGCACTGCAAGACTTAAGGCTGGAGTTTTGTAATTCCATTCCTATGGAGAGCTCTGTGTTTCGTAAGACCCAGAAAAAAATTACAGATTGATTATTAGAGAAGTAGCATCACTTCAGTGGGTTCTTGGAGCTATTTATTTAAAAATACACAATGGCCCTGCCTCACTGATTTTTGAAGTGATAATCCAGCAAGTCCTTTGAATGATTAAAGGGAAAGAATTTCGGTCACAATGAGTTACTTCTTTTGGAATTTGTTTAGAAAACTATGTTTAAAACCGCTGGACGCTTCAGATGACATTTGTCATCTTTAATGAACCTTGTCAGGCACTGAACAGAAAAACCCTTGTTTCTCCAGAAATCAGAAAGGTTTCCTTAGGATGGAGGTGAGTCTGGGAATCTCTGCCTTCATGGCATTCCCCGTGACCCAAAAGATGCTATTTCTGCCTTATTTTGGGATTAGAGACAGAATCCTTAAAGGTTTTTGTGCTAATAACTGCCCATCCCCTCAGCTTGAGATAAAACTGGACTCCTCTGGTATGGATTCCTCACTGGTACAAGGTGTGACATATCCATTTCCCCCCTAGGAAACAGTAAATCAAAAGTAGTTATAAAAAAGGATGAGTGTGTACCACTGCAAAGGAAACTGGAGAGAATTGGGGAAAAGAAAGCAGTGAAAATGATTGAAAAAAGAAAATCTTCTTATTAAACTGATAGAGGAAAGAAGACTGAAACAAGACAGAAAAGAACTTAAAATGTTTTTCATTAAAAAGTAAGAACAAAGTCAAGATAGAGGGGATGAAAGTCTGGAAAATACCAAAACCAGATTTTTTTTTTTTTCTGGACTATAAATATTGTTGTAGGGAATAAAATTCTTTTTATGTACTGTGAAATTAAAAATCAACCAGTAGTGTCTTAAGATAAACACGATGAGATATGTTTGAAGGAAAGCCGTGTTAGTTGATTCTGATTCGGCTTTTTCATTCCTTCAGCTTTAGTAATTCACATATTAATTTGCAGTAGTTTATCAGATATCATTTTACAGTGTGTTTTAGTGAGGTTTGAGAAAGAAGTAAAATTGCGCTGTGGGTAAGGAATTCTGCAAACTGAAAATAAGCCCTAACTTAGCTTAGACAAGTTCTGGCTGTTAACATCAGATTTTTCTAGAGAGAATATTGTATTCTTGTATTTCCTTTAAATCTTTCTTTTATAAAGAAGCTGTGGAGATGCCGAAGAGCTGCCCCAGTGGAAATGGTTCAAGATTTATTAGTGGTGTGTTTGGTGATTTATTGGCCCGAGCTCTGTTCTAGCTGACATGGCCTGTAATGAGTTTGTTCCTCTGAGCAGCATTTTCCCAATGAGCTGTTTGTTTAAAGGACAAGTGGGAGGACAGGAATGTGTTGCTTTTCTCCTCTTGGCTGCTCCCTTTGTGTTCACGTTGCCATCACTGAAGATCCAGGATGAGCTTTTGGAAAACAATTCAAGGAAAAGACTGGAGCCTTGGTTTTCTGTAGGAGCTCAAGACTGATGGAAAGATCCAGAGTCAGAGAAGGGGATATTTGTGTGAATTTTCAGACATGGGTAGAGGACATGATTTGGTTTATTATTGTATTATGGATATGAATCTCCAAAGAGTGGTAGAGATATTCATCATTACCACAAGGGTAGTAATTGAAAAATAATGGAACATAAATAAACCTTCTCTCTACTCACTCACAAAGCAAACTCTTTGGAGAACTTCAGGTAACGTGGGATTTCTCTCTTCTCAGTAAAACAAAAATTTATGAAATCAGCACGGCCACAAGTAACTTAAAAGCATCTTTGAATGCAAATAATCACAAGCTATATGCTTATTTCAGTTACCATTTTATCACCCAGTTATTAAAAAAAAAAAGGGAAGAAACTGAGAAATTATAACACTGTAGAATTTACCTCTGAGGCTGTTTTGGTGTAGGTAACATTTACCTCTTGGAAGTGGGAAAACCAAGGCACAGGTTGGAAGGTCCCAGAATGTCTTAAGCCAAACCCCTGTTCAGAGGGATCCTGGAGCCCAGTTTTTATTCCTCACTGTTCCTTAGGGCAGCACCAGTTGGAGTTTTTGGGTGTAGGAACTTGATAAAATTACAAGAAAAACTTCCACTTTGCTTCTAATTTTCAAAATGCATTTTTTCTTCTTTTTTTTTTTCCCAGCTTTGAAGTTACTCATTTCCTCTGCACAGAGCAGAAGATAACTGTGTACTCAAAAGTTGCCAAGTAGTTTCCAGTAGGTTTTCACCTATATTCTTGTGGGTGATAGGCCCAGTTAAGCTGGTGCTAAGATCATTTTTTAGTACTTGCTTGGTTTGCTGCACTTTTGGAAGGACTTTCCCTGAGTGATCCTTTCTTGGATGACCTCTCCATGCTGTCATTAAAACTTGGAAACTTTGGTCTTCTTGACAGTTAGTTCTGCATTCTCATTATGTTCATTCCTATTGTAAACACGCTGAAGTTGCTGCTGTTATTGCTTAGAATGGCTTTTTCCTCTGTTGTTTTGAAGTCTGGTAGAAATAGAAGTTAATCTTTAAGTGAGCAGGGCTGCTGAGGATTGGATGGCCCAGCTCGATGGGTCACGCCGTGTCTGTCTTTTCATTTGCCTCATAGATGATGTTCTGCTGACTCCAGCTGTTTTTTTGGAAAGCAGAAAAACAATTTGCTTTTCCTTCCCATAAAGTATAACCCTTTGTTTATCCTCGTGCTGCTGCAAGTTTCCAAAATGCAAAGACTCGCAAAGCAAAGAAACGGAGGAAATAGCTCCTTTTTTTCACACTGTTTTTCGTATTGGAGAGTAGAGTTTAGGACTGAGCTGAATTGTTGACCTTTGTGGAGTTTATTCTTAGAATTGGCAGATTTGTGTGTGGAGTCTGATTGACTGAGCCCCGTTCATGGGACAGACCACGGGCAGTGAGTTTGGGGAGGGTAGTCCCAGCTTTTCTAAGTAACTCTTCTATTCAGTTACCAGTTTTGCATTTGAAGAGTTCTTTTTGCAGTTCTTCATTGACTTCAGTTCACTAAAGTAATTGAGAACAGCTCCCTTTTCCAAGCAAGACTTGTTTTTTGCTGTGAGTTGTTGAATTGCTGGGACTCCTTTAGTTTTCTCCTCCAGGGATGTTCCGAGTTTGGGAAACGCAAGCCTCTGGTTCTAAAGTCAGTGTAGAGATTTACATGACGAGGGTTATCATCTGGCAGCTTTTAATGCTGTATTTTATACATAAAAGGGAAGGTAAAAGAAAGGTTTGGGGGACCTGAATGCCTTTCCTGACCCAGATAAGAGGCAGAAGTCGGCATTAAAACCTCACCGCTCCTGATCTATAATGTCATCGGAAGAACACGTTTGTATTTACAACCCAGGGCTGTATTTACAACCTTTTTTTTTTGCTTGCTTTGTTCCTTAAGAGGCTCTGGCTACCCACATTTTATGCACTCCTGGAATGCAATAACAATTGTGGCATCATCTCTTCAGAATTCATTTTCCTTCCTGAGATCAGGCCAGTGATAAGGCCTCACAAAACCCTCACTGGGTTCTGCCTGAGATGGGTTTAATTGGATGAATTAATTCTCTCCTTCCCTTGCTTTCTGACCTTTGAAACAGCTCACTGTGATCTTTGGAATTTTGCAAATTTTTGCAATTTCCAGAGCATTTTCAGTGCTCTGCTGTGGCAAATGAAATCCAGGGTTGTTTATCTCGGTGGGGCCCAGAAACGCATCCAAGGTGTTGTCAAATGTCCTTTTAAACTTCCAGAAACTCCTGGAAGTTTAACACCTCCCACAAACCTTCTCACCACTTTGCAGGTGTGGAAAATAAATGCATTCCACTTCTGCAAGTCCTGCTGTCCTCAGGAAATGTTCTGGTCTGTTTTGGACCCTGCTGGAAAAGAGCTGGACATTGAGATCCGGGTGCTTTTCCTCACTGTGGGTGCAGTGTCAGAGTCTGCTACAAGAGATTTTGGGGGAGTAGAAACTTCACTGGCTGTGGCTGGGTTTGGGGTTTATTTTATTTTTAGGATTTTTAGGATTTTAAGCAGTAAACTAAATAAAAATGGTGTTGTATGTGTTCTGAAATGCTGTTTGCCTGAGCCCGGGATGCAGGAGCAGCTGCCCAGGGCTCCTTTAAATCAGACACACATGGCTGCAAGATCTTCAACGTTTTGTTTCTTGGCCAATCAGTGAGAGAATTTAAATTTCTAAATTGACTCTATTAGCCTAAGAACTGATGAAAACTGAGATTAACCATTTGCTTGATAGCCTCCTCCTTCCCCCGTTCTCACCTCCTTATTTTTTCATGTAAAAACACATATTTTTAAATACAACTGACTTATTTTATTTATAAAAATATTTATTTTACTTATAACATTTTATAAAAACACAGATTTTAAAAATTTTATGTATGAAATACCATTTAATGTGGGCCTGAATAATTTTAAGCATTGCCATGTTTTCATTCACAGCAATTTTCTCTTACAGGTATTTTCATGTTTTAATCCTCGGGAATAATTCTCTTTTCTATGCTCATTTTTATCCACATGTATAAATCTATTTTTAATGATAATATAAAGGTAATGGAAAGCAGATGAACAGTGGAAAAATTGCCACTGATTTTAAAGGAAGTACAGGTTTTCCACTGTGTAAAGTTAAGTTTGTGCAGAAGCATATTGAGAGGCTGAGGGCTTGTATATAGAATTGTTAAAATCAAAACCAAAAGCATTTTGAAAGGCTGAGGGCTTGTATGGAGAATTATTAGAAACAAAACCGAGAGCACAGTACATCCTTTCATACAATAAAAATCTAGAAGAACTTGAAGTGAGCAAACTGTTCACCAACAGAAAGGTGTCAATCAAATAAAATTAATTAAAATGTGAAGATAGCGAACTAGTCGAGTCAAACATCCATATTTCCTCACCCCAAAATGCCATTTTTGTATCAAAATGGCATTAAAAATGCAAACACAAGGAGAAATGAATGTTTACACATAATTAAATGTTCAGAATAGCTCATCTAACCACAGCCTTATCTCTAGAAACAAAAATGCAAGCATCCACTGAGTGATATTAGCAACTGAAAGGCTTTTGTTTAGACTTTTTTGTTTTCTTGGCAATAAATAAAATTCTTTGGAAGAAGTCATGAAGATATTTCTTAATGTTGCCTTTTTCAAACTTTGCAGGCTGCTATCCTTGTCCAGGGCCAAACATGAATCCTATTGCTCTTGGAAGCCGTTGGCTTGCTTATGCAGAAAATAAGGTAAGGAGGGGTTTGATATCAAAAAATTCTTCTAGATTTTATATATGTGGGAAAAAAGAAAAGAAAAGGTCTCAGGTAAAAGGTGTGTGCAAAAGAAAGTCTGTAAGAGGAGTTGCATTAAAATGACAGACTTAAGTATGTTTAAATATCAGATCTTTACTCTGCACATTTGATTTAAGCTCAGGAAGGCAGAGGAGACAGCCATCAACCTGTGTTTTCAGTGAGGTAACTCAATAGTCAACCCATTTTGTGCTTGAAAAGTTTAAAGCATTTAATTACAGACACTTCTGGAGGTAGGCAAAAAACCACTTCCTAAATTCTCTTTGGGGAAACTGAGTCTGGACAGAGCCTGGGTTTGTCTGAACCAACACCACATGCATTCTGTAGGTTAGAAAATAGCATTAAGTTGGCCATTTTTGAACATCTTCGAAAAAGTTAAGCTCCAGGAAAAAAGAAAAGAAAAATTTTAAAGACTTTTTCTTCTTTCTAGAGACAAAGAAAATAGATCCCAAGGAAAGAAATGATCAATGCTTTTACCCAGAGAAGTGGTTGTGTATTTAAAGCTTGAAGTGAAGCCTAAATTTGGCTTCTAATGCCTTATTTTTATTTCAAAGCAGATGTTTTTTCTCCCTTCCACCTGTGACTGGAGAAGCTGTTTCTAGAGCTGAGCCAGAAATTATCAGAGGCAGACTTTAGAAATGTATTTGATGTTACACCTCCTCCAGCACAGCTGATTTCTTCCCAAATTCAGGTCTGCCTTTCCTTTAGTGCCACACCTTGCTGGTGCTGGAAAACTTAACCCTTGTCAGCATGGGATTTAAAAAGTATTGCTGCCAAAATATCGGCAAAAGAATTGTATCGCAAAGGGAATTTAAATAGCTTTGTGCTCCCAGGGAAATTAACTGTGGGCTTTCCCTAGTTTAAGTATTTTTATTTAGATAATTAAATATAAGCAGGACAGAAAAGCCTGTGGAAACAAGTCCATCTTACAGTAATTTTCAATTTTCTTTAGCTCAAATAGTTAAACAGGCAACATGTTCTGTGTTCAAGCAACAAATACCCGTATTTTTTTCTAATTTTAAATAGAAGTACAGACTGTATTGTTAGGGTCCAAAGGCAAAACCTACTTTTGTAGCATGATGGCAGGTACAAGAGTCTTGTTTTGATTTATTGATTTTGAAGACAGGCAATAAAAAGCTAACCCCATGTACATTCTTTTAATCTATTAAATGCAAAGTTTGAAACAACTCTTTTCCTTTGTCATTTCTTTGCTCGCTCGTCATAAAAAGGAGGGGAAAGCCACACTTGGATTCTTAGAATGGCTGATATTTAATGTTACATATACATGGCTAAAGCTTTTGATTATATTTATTTAAATTTATTTGTGGTATTGCTGCCAGACCAAAAATCCCACCATTTCAAAGTTTATGAATTCTTAGTGAGTACTCATCTGGTAATTGAAAACTGGAGCGGGGGACGCGACAGTCTGGGTGGCACCCAGAAGATTATAAAAAGGGGTTAAGTGTCTCAGCAGGGCTTTTTGCTATTTGTAGGAAAAAACACACCACTGTACATGATAAATAAGAGCTCTGGTAATGGGTTATGGGTTTGTGCAGTTTAATAGTAGTGACTTGGTTGCTGTCTTTCTTCTTGTAGCTGATCCGATGCCATCAATCCCGTGGTGGAGCCTGTGGAGACAACATCCAGTCTTACACTGCCACAGTCATTAGTGCTGCCAAAGTGAGTCCATCATCTGCCCTGGGAGAGCTGCTCGTGGAACATAATTATGAGGTTTCCCTGCTGAATTGGGCTGTGTGTCATCACCCCCCTCCCTTCCCAAAGAGGAGAGCACACTGAAAAGCCCTGCAGGCAGCAGCACCGTGCCTGCCCTCCTCATCCTGCAGATCTCTGACTAACTGTAGCTTTCCACAAAGTATTTCTCTTTCTGAACTGATTTTTAAAATTTTATTTATTACAAACAGCTATTTATATTAGAGGGAAGTGACAGTGGGGTGGATTTGTGTAATGGCTATTCATAGTGGCACAAGTTTATATGATTAGAAATCAACATTGTGAATTATTAGTCTTTTAGCATCATGAAAAGTGATTTTACAAGTGCCTGGTGCTTTTTGGACTCCATCAGATCCCCATTATACATTTTGCTCTCTCTGAAGGGTGACAGCACAGTACTGGAGCTAATTAATTACCTTCTTTGAAGGTTAGAGTTTATTAATGACTGTTTACATATAGGTTCCATTGCCTCGTTTTCTTACTTCAGATGATGTTATAAAATCCCTCTCTTTTCAGAGAGACGTCTGGGGTTTTGTAGTATCAAAAGAAGTCCATGGCTTGGAAGAGTCTTAAACAAAACTGAGCACAACTTTAGTTTCACTGTCTCCCTCTCAGCTCCTTTCCTTGCTGCAGCAACAATTTCTTTTTCTCACACACACACGCACACACACACAGAATGAGTTTTGGCACTGTGGGGTGAACTCGGTGCTGATTACAAGCTTCCCTTGTAACCACCAGCCTTTTCATTTCTGATATGTGCAACAAAACAAACCTAATAATAGGAATGAAATGACAGCGCGGGACAGAAGGCTCAGTGGCACCGAGGAAAACAACAGTTAGGAGAAGCCACAAAGAGAGACACAGGGCAGGCAGCTCATGTGAAAACAAAACAGAAAAACAAACATAGTCCATCACAATCACAGTGTGGCCGGAGAAGGAGAAAAATCACAGCTTCTTACATTGTTGAGGGGAGCAGGAATTGCTCCTCTCCTGAGGTGATTCGCTGGATTTCTCTGTTACAGTTAAAAAAACACAGTTTAAAAAAAGGGTTTGGGGAAATCTCCCCAAATTCCTTCAATCCCAGCATCGTGAACATTTTTTTTATAGCACAGATAAGTTTGAAAACCCAACTGGCTTAGTGTGATCAGCCACAGTTTGGATCAAATGTGGCAAAATCCTGCGAACAGATGAGTGTAACCGATGACCTTCCCTGCTGAGTGGTACTAGCCAGGCATCATAATCCAGAAATTCTGCTGTTAAGCTGAATTTATCACACTGAAGTAGTGCTATTGCATCATGTGAATAGATACTGAAGATAAAATATGTTTATAATCATAGGAAAGAAAAGATTGTTAGCCTCTGTAGAGAGATAAACTCCCAGTGAGAGTTAGGAAAAGGGATAATCCCCAGGGCATGGGCTCTGTGCTGCTCTCTTTGCACAGCACATTGCTCATACTCCTGCCTGTTGGAAGTTACTGTAATAGACAAGATTAATACTAATATAGTTTTAAATATTTGCATGATTTGGCTCTTGAGGAGTGTCTCAGCCTTAGTGTATTAATTTGTTATCCATGAGTGCACCACAGTAAGGCTGCAATGTTTAATTTATTAGTGATTTCATTGAGTCTTGGCTTGCTGTCTAGCAGGTTTTCATCTCTGATAACTGCAGGGCTGACTTCCCTGCTGGCAAATAGAAGCTCCAGATATCTGTTGCTTTTTGTCCATCTCATTGCCTCACCATCAACTTCACTCCTTCCTTATTTAATTCTTCATTTATGAACCTTTTCTGCTGTTGTGCCCTATCAGCTGCAGGGGATTGTAGTTCCTTTGCTTTGATCAGCACAGGAGCAGCTTTTGGGAAGTGGATTTCCTTTCCTTTTCCCTGCACTGCTGCTTTTTGGTTCAGAAGTGGTTCCGTTAAAGTTCTTGTTTTGCCAGGTTACCTTAGGTTACAGCCTTTTCTCTGGTTGGCTTCCAGTTTCCTAATGAAGTGAAAAAACCTTCATCTAAATGTACTTACTTTTCAATTAAATGAGGTATGAGGGCATACATTTATTTGAATTAAATATATGTATTTCTTTATATTCAGATGAATGTGAACAGTCATATTTTGAAGTAGATAGGGTACACATGAGCTTATAAACAATGTGTGTTTCTGCACATTGTGGATCATTGCTTACAAAAGGAACTGGATGAAGTATTTTAATTTTATTTATAAGCAGATTTCACTGGCAGGTTCCCATCAGTGACAAAGGAACTGGGACAGTGCAAACTTTTAACCCATTCCATTTAAAATGTATTTGCTCTGTCACATGTCTCGCATCAAATTATAAACCAAGTCCTTCTCACCTCATAACTCCTTTGCTTGATTCCTTCTCCATATCTTTTAATCCTGTAGTGGTAAAGTGATTTAGCAAAGGCTGCATCTGTTTTCTCTTGTTACCTGATAACTTCTTAATGAGGACTAACAGCTTATGTGAGAGCAAGGTCGTTAGCCCTAATGGATGGAGGGGACAGCTGATATGGCATGGGAAAGGTTAAAGATTACCCCACAAGTTTTTGCAAATATACACAACAGCACAGGGCAGTAAGTGCTGTAATGGTTCTGCACTGATATTTGGGAGCTAATGGCCTTGGCCACATCTCTGCACACCTCTCTCTCTGCTGCAGGCCCACGCTGCTCCCACACAGAGCATGAGCACTGTCATTTTCTTCTAGAGAGCTGTAAATTTATGTTTGCTACTTCATCATCCCAATGCTCTCACTATAAATATTAAAGATATTTTCTAAAACAGGTCAGTTACAGTTTTTAGCCTTTTCCCTCACACAGGTATTTTGCCATGTAGCATTTACTGCTTTCTCCTCCTTGCTGTACAAACTGAGAACAAATCATTTTCTAGGATTTTAGCTATTGGCCAAGAAACTGCCTTGTCAGTTTTTGCCAGGAGAGCTGGAATGCATCCCTGTGATGGCACTGGGGCTATTTTAGGCTTATTCCTCAGCTATCAATATCTGCTTTATGTTACCTCTCCCAGCCTCCTGAATTCGCCACTGTTAAAACCCGTTTTATTCTCCTCTGTCGTAGCCGGGTATAAAAAGAAATAACAAGAAACAAATGGCAGGATATTACTAAAGACTTTAAACCCCCAAAGCCATTCCTGTGCTAAAGGCCTGGCTCGATTTTAAGTGGAAGTATCTCCATTAGCATTAATGGGGTGAGTCCATCAGCAGAGGCATCTCAGAGGTTAATCAGCCTTCCTGGCTGGCCATGGCCATCGATACCGTGTGGCGCCTGCTGCTGTTGGCCCTTCAGAGGCTTTCCTGACAGCACACTAACAGACTTTGTGTAAGTCATTTCCCATGAATTATTAAAACAAACGTTTGGCTGCTAATTGATGAACACTAATGTGTTTTCTAATCACTGCAGTTTGAGATTTTAGCACTAAACAAAGCAGTTGCAATTGATTTGTGGCTGCTTCTTGGTTTCAGCCTGGGATCTGGACATTTTTTTCCTTTTCAATTTAGCAGGCAGCTTAGCTTGTCTTTTTAGTTAAGAATTGGCTTGTTACAGTGTCATTCCATTCTGATCTCTTTTGCTATTTCTTATTTATATTGCATAATAAATCTGTTCAGTTCTTTACAGGCAAATAAGGCACAGTCCTTGGTTCAAGGAGAAAATATTTAAAGTTGTAGTTGGGCTTGTTTCTCTTTCAGTCTGCATCTCTCCTACGGTGTCTACTCTGCCTCTTTCTCCAAATAAAATAAAGCAAAATAAAAGCAGTCTTCAGCATCTTTAGCTGCTAAAAGCTGGTGCAGTGAATATATTTTGAAAACCATGTCTGGGAACTGTGCAGAGCCTGGAAAGTCCCGTTCCTTATGCTGGGATGTGCCTGGCAGTTCTCCTTTCCAGGACTGTGAGGGTGGCATTTTTAATTTTCCTGGATTTGTGTCTCATATTCAGTTTTAATACTTAATTGCTGAGGAAAAAATAAGTGTGTCAGATATAGCAAAGGCTAAATTCTTGGGGTCTTGCACTGTGCAGAAGAAAAAACTGTCAGCTTTAGGGGCTGTTTGCATTTCTGTGTGAGCAGTGCCCTCCTCACACCCATCGTGGCCTCATCTTTGATCCTTCTGAGCATCCATGCACTTGGAGTAAGTAAAGTCAAAAAAAGCCCTAACACTGGAATACTTAAAACACAAAGACATTAAATTATTTGATCATTAGAATACTTATTTTTTCAGTAATGCTTCGGCATAATTGAATTCCAAAATAAAGGTGAATTCTTCTATTTGCTAGGACACCCAATTTTTTCCAGCTCAATTGTGACAGCCTCTTGCAGCTGATCCATCACTCCTAAAAAAATCCACTCCTAGAAAAAAATCCAAGCTGAACCCACAGCACAGCCCTAAACATCATTTAATGGTTTTTGTTTTTTTTTTTTTCCCTTTTTTGCAGACAATAAAGACTGGGCTGACCATGGTGGGGAAGGTGGTGACACAGCTCACGGGGACGCTGCCGTCGGGAGCCACCGAGGAGGAAATCCTGGCTCACAGCAACCTCCGCCGGAGTCCCCTGGTGCCTGGGATTGTCACCATCATCGACACCGAGACAGTGGCAGAGGGACAGGTAACTCTGTGCACACAGCCAGGACCTGCACTGCCACCACAATCCCTGGGAAATGCTTTCTGTGCTGTTGAGAGTGATAAATAAACCAGATTTTGGCCGAGGCAGGAGTTTTACCGACACACAGAGCTGGGATAAAATCCTGTTTGGGACTGAAATGCAGCCAAAATATATATTGTCCTTGCAGCATATTTATGTGACACTTCAGCAAGATCAAGTGTGAAGTGTCACATTTTGTCTCCCCAGCACTTGTTCCTAATTGACATTGATTGATGCTGATCAGTCCAAGTGGAGATGTAGTCTGATGATATTTATTAATACAGAACGTGGCTGGAATATGGGGTTGCTCAGGAATAGGGAGAATTGCTGAATTCCAGGTTAAAAAAAATGGTGAGTGAAGTTGGATATGAAGTGTTAAAGTTTATAATTTTATATAAATCCCGAATGCAGTAGAGTATGATGCTGTTTTGTGAGGCTTTTGTACTGTTTTATAGTAATAAATTTACTGTATATAATAATACACAGTACAATGCATCAGGCAGAATCATTTATTACAAACTCTGTACCATTATCAGACAATTTTTAAATTGCTGGACTTCCCTGTCTTTATGACTGAGAAGATATCCATGTCTTTTTTTGTTTGTTTCGACCACTCATTTAATTTTAAAATGTCTGGTCCTGGTTTCAGTGTTTATGCAGAACTCGCACACACTTCATTATTCTGTAACTCTTCTGTAAGATTTTTTTTCCTTATGGTCAAATTTATTGAATTTAAAGCAAAAAGCACTTTATTTTTTTTCTTATTTTCCCTATCTTTATGAGCTCATTGCAGGTAAGTTAGTGAGGTATTAAGTACATATCAGAAGTCCAATTATTTAGCCAAGTTATTTTTTTTTCTTGACAGGAAAATAAAATCTTTTACTTGAAAAAAAAAAAAAAACCACCAAAGAAAAACCTTGTTATGGTTGTTTCCTGAGAATTAATTTTGAAAGTATTTAGCCAAGCAATGTTTCATTGAAAGGGAATTGTTCATAAAACAGTATAGATGTTTTCTTCCAAAATTGAAATAAAAGAAAGAAGAGAACAGAAAAAAGAATTAAGATCTTAGAGTCAGATCTTAAAATAATTCTGTTGGGGTTTGTTTTAGTTTCCAGGAGAAAAAAAAAAATCTTTTGGCTCTTCATATACAGCAAGGAAAGGAAAAAAAACCAAATTTGACTTCATAAATTTCTGATGAAGCTGTTTAATGTGGTCGTTATTTGTGCTGGTTGCTGTCTGTGCTTTGATTCTTCTGCATAGGCCTAGGGGGAAAAAAAATGATAGATCTTAGGTTTTTAAGGCTTGTTATATATGATTTAGAGGTTTTATGAACTTGTCCTCTGACCCTAACAATAGTAGGGAGCTATCAAAGCCCAAAGGGCACTACAGGAGAGGAGCTGTAAAAATGATAATGCTTGTCTTGTCCAAACGCTGCTGCTCTAACATAAATAAGCCATCAGCTCTAGGAAAATAAGTTTTCTCTTGAACTTCTAGGAAGCTGGATATCCTAATTGTGTGTATTGCATTCATATTCTTGTGATCTGAAGTTTTTAAATGCTGTTAAATTATATAATTTATTTCCAGTGCTGCAATTTCCTTCCAGGAAAAAGAAAATAACCTTTCTTTAGCGTTGTTAGATTTTCATGGTGCAGGAGATTTGTTAAACAATTTTTTCTTACTGAAATGTCTCTCTGGCAAAAAGAAAATTGATTAAAAATAAATAAATGGTGGTGATTCCACACTGCCCCAGTACAGAACCTTCTGTAAGGAGTGTCCTGGGTGCTCCCAGTCCCTCTGAGTCCTTTCCTGCCACTCCAGCTCCATCTCCAGTGGAAATGTGAGTTTTTGTGCAGATGTGAGCTGGTAAAATCTGATTTTGGCAGGGATCTTGGCGTGTCCCGAGGAGCCTGGCAGGGATGTGGTGCTGTGTGTGCAGGCAGGAGAATTCCTGCAAGGAATGCCAGCGTGGATGGCACTTGTTTGTACTGGCAGGGCAATCCTGGCCGGGCTTGGGGCAGAATTCAGGGAAGTGTTTCAGCACCTCTGACCTTTAAACGAGGTGAGAATCTCACTGAGCTCATCCTGGCTGCCCCGGATTCCAGCAGACACTGGGGCATGGAGCTGATCCCAAACATGGGAGCTCCTCATTCCCAGAATTTCTGAGGTTGTTCTACTCTCCTGTGGAAAATCAGTTTGCTGGGAGTGGTCACCTGAGCTCCATCATCACTCTGCCTGGGATGGAGGGGTGATGGGGCAGGTTGGTGATGCCAAGTCCAGACCCTCTGCTGTTTTAGGGTCACTCTCTGTTTTCCATAGTTTTTACAAAGTTATGGGTTTATGGAATCACAGATTCACAGAATCAGTGAGTTTGGAAAAGACCTGCAAGATCATCAAGTCCAGCCTTTGGCTGAATCCTGCCGTTCCCATGAACCCAAATTGCCACATTTTTTGAGCCCTCCTGGGGATGGTGACTCCATTCCCTGTGGGGGAACTCCTCTTCAGTGCTGAACCACTCTCACTGAAGGGATTTCTCCTTGTCTTATCACCCCAGTTTTCAGATTCCTGAAAATGAGAATTCTGGATGGCATCAAGCAAACTCTTCCTGCTGGGATGAGATGCCTGCTTTGGGATGTGCCGTGGCTGTGCCCATCAGGCTCTTCCTTCACTCACTGGGAAGTTAAAAATTCCAGCCAAGTATTTTCTGGCCTAAATTAAACACTTAGAAAGCTTTGAATCCCATTCAGCAGGAATTTGGTGTGTGCTCACAGGGATTTCAGCCTTGTCACAACTGAGGGGAATTTCAGAAGCAGGGAGGAGTTATTTTCTTATCATCAGTGCCCTCCTAATATAAAATAAATACCTCACCTCCTTCAGGTCAATAAAGATTTCTGTCACCTGCACAGCCTGACTAGGAATTTGGGTGTTTCAGTGCAAGAATGCATTCTCCAAGTAGTAAAATATAGCTGTAAAATAAGATACAGTAAAAAAAATAATAAATCAGTTTTAAAAGGAGAAAAAAAATGGAAGACAACAACAATAAATCTAAGACAGGGAAACACATAATTTTGGAGGAGAAATAGGCTTTTTTTTTTTTTTTTGAGTAGGGAAGGTTTTTTTTTTTAAATAAATGTATTAAAAGTCTTGCAAATTAATGATCCAAGTACTTTTCCATTTACATCAAGCACAGCACACAGGTTTTAAAGATGTACTGGGCTGCTCTGTGCATGTGTATAAATATAACAATTTCTGTGCCAGGAGGATGTTGAAGGGACATGTTTTGGACACAAACCAGGAGTACTTACTTTATTTTTCACTAATTTTTTATCTATTCCTCCCATTTCCAAGGCATCAAATATAAGGGATGTGAGAGGGAGCTCGATGTGTCTCATTCACTGCCCTGTGCTGCCATGGCAGAGGGTGAAATGCAAACTCACCACTGAAAAATCCACAATTAAAGACCAAAGAACTCTCCTAATATAATCTTGCAGGATTAAATCTGCAGGGAAAATATTTTTAATAAACCTTATGAATAGATACTGTAGTAAACTCTCATCCCCAGCAGTTGTTTATGTGATAGCTCCTACTTTCAGAATTGGTGCTACTTTAAGAAAAGTTGAATTATGAGGTAATTAAATGAAGGCAGAGGAATGCAGAATTATTGACATTGGCTGTCAGGAGATATTTGTAAAAGGAATAAAAATAATTATCGAGATGCCCCAATAACTTTGTGGTAACCCAAAATATGTTAACAAGGTTGTGTGCTTGTTTAAACTTCCTTCTAATGAAGTGTTAGCAAACTTTTCAGTTAGATGGAAGGACTATTTATTTGAATCCCTTAATTAGTTGAAATGGATAAACCTAAAGCTGTACAGATGTCCTCTTTTTCAGTAATTGGAATTAAATGTGTAAGACTTTATTGGCTTGGGTTTGAAAGAAAAATTATTTTCTTTCGACCTTTGTTTCTGTATTCTTAATTAATTCATCCACTGGGCCACCCACGTGCAGGCTGCAATAATGACCTTGCTCAAAAGTCACCAGTTTTGGGGCTGAATGTAAATCTGTTCAACATCTAACAGTTGGTTGACAGAGAAAGATGGGGCCAGTTAAAAACCCAAAACTTGATTTTTGGGTGCTGCGTTCACCGGGGCTGTGATTGATGAAATCTCGCCGTGCAGCTCATCCACAACTCAGGCAAATATTGGAGGGAATATTTTCAAAACAGCTCAGCTAAATAAGATAACATGTTGATCTATTTATGTTTTAAAATGTGATCATGGCTTGGGCTTTTTTTTTTTTCTGTTCCCTATTAACTTTTTATTGCATTAAAGAGGAATTTTTGGGAAAAAAACGCAGCCGCCTGCTGCAGTTTCCAAAGTTCATTTTCATTTGTTGAGGAGTTGATAGTAATTGAACCAAATCAAGATGCTTATCAGGAGCAGGAATTGTTGTGAAACTTTGGTCTGAAGCAAAAAGAAGCTCAAAGAGTGAAGCATGTTCAATAATAAAACTTTAACTACAGACATAATTCCACTGGTCATTAGCACCAGGGCTTTTATTTTAGGAGCAGCTTTGGCAGAGGCTGATCTGATGTTCTGATGCTCAGATATTTGGCCTCAATTTTCTTCACTTTTTATATCTTCATGTATTACAGAAGAATTCTTTTTATATATAAATATAAAAAGAGCAACAGGATTCCCTCAGAGCATAATACTGTCTGCCTCACTTTTATTAAGGGAGATCTGGTTTTTGTCAAGAAGACATTTTTGTCTCAGATAAATGGTTCAGGCTGAGCGTGAGGCTGGTTTGAGTTTATGCTGGATTCTATTAAACGGAGTGCAGTAGTTAATGCCACAGATCTATCACTTTTAGCCCCTTTCCACTGAAGTTTGACCTTGGCTGTAACTTGGGGGAGGCTGTTTGTGTGGAGGAACTGAATCAAACTCCATCTCTTTAAAGCATTGGGAATCTCAAGTGTACAGCAAATATTTGTGATATAATATTCATATTTATAATTATTGCCAAACCTATTTGTTTTTATGATGATGGGATTACTCTTTTCTTAATTGTATTAAGAGTAGGACCTGCTTGATTAGATTTGGGTCCATCTTTATTTGTGTTACTTTCATGTTTTATTTAAAAACATGTCTCCACTGGGACAAGTGGTGTAATTTGCCTTTAAAGATTAAAATAATTAAAGCCGTAATTACGAGTGGCTTCTGTTCAGCAGTACCGAAAATACCATGGAGGAAGGAAAATATGGCATAGGAGAAAAAATCTCTGGCTGCAGTTATCTCCTGCCCACCAAGCAAACACTACGGGCTGGTAGTAAATGCAACGATGCCTTCAGTGCTTTGTCCCTTTTTTAGGGTGAGATTAAGAGGATTTGATGAATCTTTGATGAACTTCAGAGTTGTGCTGTAACAGAGCTGGTTCGGCTCAGCACACCCAGCCACGGGTTCTTTGGCTGGGCAGCTTTGGGGAAAATCCTGTTGCAGCTCTTGATAAAATAGCTTTGGGCTCGTTCACTTGGTGGAAGAGTCTCGGTTTTGGTCTCTTGTTGGGAGCTCTGCAAGGAGGATCCTGCTGAAGCTCGGTGGCTCTGCAGAGATTTATGAACCTTTCTCCGTGAGAGGCTTTGGAAGGTTTTTTAGCAGAGTGGTTAGAGGCCACTACCTTGGAGAAGCAAGCCTGTTTGGGAGGGAAGAAATTGCAGCCTCGGGATTCCTGTGGGCTCTGTGCTCTCTGGGAAGGAGAACGGGCTGCTTCCCTCGAGCTCCCTGACAGCACTTGCATGTGTTATTAGGGAAATTGTCCCTCTGTGTGGATTTCCAGGAAAAATTCCCAACTCTGTTGTTTTCAGGGGCACGAAAGCCTCAGCTGGCTGGAGGAGCTGGTGGCACAGTGTAGGGTTTGGTTTGATATTCCTAAAGCACTGGGTGTTGTATCAGTGTCATTTTGACTTCCTGAAGTTCTGTAAAAAAGGGAAAATCACGCTGGAATTTAAAGCTGTGCAAGCTCTGAACTGGGATGGGAACCAGGCTTTGGTTTGGTGGCATCTTTGTGAGGGACATTTGGTTGATGATGGAATTAAGTCCAATTCCTTGGAATTTTTTTTAGCTCCTTCCCTTGTAGTGTTAAAATTATAAAAAGTGATGTTTGTTATCCCCAACTGCAGTGCAGAAGAGCAGGAGGAGGGCTTTACAAATACTGAAGATTTCAATAGAAATTGGTGATTTTAAATAAGCATTTTGCTCTGTTCCTAAAGGATTTATTTTTTCATGCTGATTTTAAAAAGAGGAAGAATATTTTTCCATCTTTCCGTGCACAAGCAAGTGGTGTTTCCACGTGTGTTCCCAAAGCCAATTATGTCCATAGCAACACACATCAGGTGCTGAGAAAGGAGCCCTGAGTGTCACGTTCCCCACTCTCCAAGATTTCCAAATTTTTCAGTGATGAAGGTGCTTTTGTGGTTGGTTTTTTTTTGGCTTTTATTTTGCTTTACTTGGTTACTACAGGAGATGAATATATTTGAATTTGAAGCTACAAAGACTGGTTTGCTGTACCTGAAAATCAGCTTTTACAGTGAAAGGGGGAGGTCTTTAAAAACTCCTTTTGGAGTGGGTTTTTTTTTTCTCAAGACGATATTTTTAAGCAGTAAATGACAAAAGAATTGAAGGCATGGGATCAGTTAACATCACATACAAATAGAGATTTGGCTATTTTGAGTGCTCAAATTTTCTGTTTCTAAGTCTAAGGTGTTCTGCAGTTTTTAATGTTGTGACTTTTTGCTTTGTATCATATTTCCAGAGGAAAAATATTTTAAGGATCACGTTGC
The DNA here is from genome assembly GCA_013390045.1 of Picathartes gymnocephalus. Classification (NCBI taxonomy): domain Eukaryota; kingdom Metazoa; phylum Chordata; class Aves; order Passeriformes; family Picathartidae; genus Picathartes; species Picathartes gymnocephalus. The sequence continues at coordinate 57,911 of WEKY01002923.1, forward strand.
CATCCAGTGTTCCTGCCTGTTGGACAGGGTTTATGTTGCAGGGGTGATAACAGCAGTGCATTTATCATTTTTATTTTTTCTCAAATAAAGCCATGTTGAATTAACCTTGCAGAAGAGGCTGCATGTGAAATATCCCATATAACTGTTTCTAGCAATGATTTAGATCCTGTGATACCCACACATTTCTGATGGAATATTTTTATTTAGGCTAGACCTGCAAAAAAAAATTCTTTGTAAAGCTGGTTTATGGTGTTTTGTATCATTATCATTTCTCTTTAATTAGAGCAAAATACCGAGGCTGAGCCCAGCTCCCTGGGAGTGGGAGCTGTGATAAATGATGGCTGGGAGGGCCTGAGTTGCTCTGGGTGAGGGAGAGCTGTGCTCCTTGGAAAAGCCTTCGGAAGATCTCCAGACCTTTTGGTTTCGTGGTTCTGCAAGGAGCACGAAATGCTGACAAGGGAGAGCAAAGCCACAACTGTGCTGTGCCAGTGCCAGAGCTCTGAGCTCTGCCAGCCAGGCAGGCCCAGGCCCCTCCTGCCCCATTCCAGGACTGCTCCAAATGCTGGGGGAGAGGATTCCTCGTTTCTTCAAGTGGAAAAATATCTTCCAATTATTTTGATATCTCTTTGGGACAGGAAGTGTTAAAAGCCTTGCAGGTTATTTTGGAAGGAGTAGAAAAATTACTCAGTTTTGTACTGTCTTGGTAAGACAGGCAGGCCCAGGCCCCTCCTGCCCCATTCCGGGTCTGCTGGAAGTGCTGAAAGAGGATTCCTTGTTTTTTTGAAGTGGAAAAATACCTTCAGATTATTTTGATGTCTGTTTGGGATAGGAAGTGTTAAAAGGCTTGCAGATTATTTTGGAAGAGGCAGACAAATTATTCAGTTTTGCACTGTCTTAGTAAGAAGATGGTTTTTGCTCACCACAAAACCACCTTTTTCAAGTCCTTTTCTGACAGATGTTTCTTTTTGTTTTATTTAATTCAGCTTTTAAGAGGATGTAATCAAGGAATAAAATACTCCTACAGCTCTTGCATAGTTTTGTCTACACATCTTCTGATTCTTTTCTATAAATCTAGGAATATTTTTGATTTTCATGCAATTAAACATTGATATTTTGTCCCTTTGTATATCCTCACACTCAGCTTTTATTTTGACTGGCCCAGGAGGTTTATCAGCTTCAAATTTGCTTTTGCTTGAAACCCCAAAAGCTCATCCTTTTTCCCCCTCCCCAGAAGCCGTTGCACAGCACAAATCTCATTCCACATATTTCCTTTCCCACTGAATTTCCCTCTGCTGTGAAATCCCTCTCCTATATTTTAATTCCTTTTTTTTTGTTCACAGAAGGAATTTTATGAGGGCCTGATTTTTTGATAACAACCTTCGTAATACTCTTACCTCATGTTCAGTGAGGCAGTTTCAAGTTGGAGAAAATTCATGTTAACTGGGAATTCCACAGTGCAGCTGCTTCCGTAGATACTCCCAGCCCTTGGCATTCCTTGCATCCTTTGGAAATCCAGATCCCTCAATTCCAGCACCACTGACAGCAGGATGGAAGCTGAGCTCTTCCCACCTGAGGGACTCATGGAAAGCAAATCCACTTTTTCTGGGGTTTGATCTGTTCTTCCACTCATTTGCCTTGCGTGCTTTGGATCAAAATACTGATTTATGTAAGGGTTAAATATTCCCTTTTCTTTCTAGGATGTGATTTTGTTATTGGAAACCTCCAATGGAGCTTCCTGCACAGCATGGTGTAATGAGCTTCTGTGCAGTCAGCCATAATTCATGGAGCAAAACAGGGATAGTGTTCTGTTCTCCCTAATTTGAATAGGATAAATAAATAGGAAATCCAGGCATAAAGTGGATAATCCTTTCTGGTTATTAGAGCAGGTCTCATGTCTCTGTAGCTGAGAGAATTCCCAGGGATTGTTGATGTTCAGCTGACTCAGTTACACTGTGAGTGTGAACACCTTGCAAGCCAACCCCTGTGTCAGTGAACTGGGATTTTCCCTCTGGAGTGTTCTCCCTGCTGATCCTGGGCTCTGTTCTGTCCCCCAGGTCCTGGTGAGTGAGGACTCTGACAGCGATGGCATCGTGGCCCATTTCCCTGCTCATGAGAAGCCCATTTGCTGCATGGCCTTTAACCCCAGTGGTAAGAGATTCTTCTGCTTATTGGGATAGTAAATCCCCTGGGAATATGTGCCATGGCTGTGGGGGGATTGCTGATCCCACTGGGACACTGCAGGTGCCCGTGACTGACCTGCTCTGTGGAATGTTGGATGTGTAATTTGTATTTGCTGGAAATTTCAAACTTCAGCAACTCTTTTACTGTGGTAGAAGGGAGGAGATTCAGTCCCTCTTCCACTGCTGAGGAATTCCTGTCAGTTGGGATCCTGCCAGCCAGGTGCACACGTGTTGAGATATTCAGGTATCCAGAGGATCAGCACATGGATTAAATTGCAGTCCTCCATAAATATGGAAATAAAATCGTTTCACTGGTTTTTAAAGTATCTTATTATTTGTTTGCTGATGAAGAGTTTGTGATATTACCCTCTCTCCTGAGTGAAATCAACTATAATCTGAAAATACTTGTAAGAAACTCCTCAAAAGTACTTTTTTCCCCTCCTTACTCTTTATCAATGAACAGTCACTGTGGGCAGCAGGGACAACTACAAACCTTGTGTATTAATTGATCTTATTAATCTGACAATTACCATGTTCATTATCTATAGATAAATAATGTTCTGGCTGATTGCAGCAGCACTCAGGGAAATGGCCAAAGAATCAACACCTTCCATTGCCTAAATTAACAATTTCTAAAATGCAGCAAATGCCATGAAGATCATGAGGGTGAAGTCACATTTCAGAGAATAAAACTAAATGTCTGTCATTTATGTTTTCACTTTTGCTGACCAGTTGGTGTCATTCTGACACCCCATCTGTTGTGTCAGAACTCTTTAACAGTGCAGTGCAATTCACTAGGAGTTTGTGACAGGAAAGCTGTATTCTCATCTGCCTGGATTTTCATGGAAGGGAATTTTTTGTGGAGCTCTGTGCACTGAACTGAGAATCCTCTATTCCAGAACAGTCATTTTGCTTTGTGCTCTGAAAGAAGGATGATACCTGGAGTGGAGCAGTGCTAATTAAATTAAATAAATAAGTGAAATAAATACAGCTGCTTAAATTAGAATGCTAAATAGATATTAATTAAATGCCTCCTTAAGAGAGTTTTTAGGACTGTGTAAATTTAAAGGGCAGCAGAACTAACTTGTTATTTTTCAAAAGGAAGGATATTTTTGCAAATTACTGGATACTGGTATTATGATCAAATGCTTGCTTTGCTCAGGTACTGGGATGACAATAATTTAGATCTAATTGTGTTTAATGGCAAAACACTTCTTTAAGTGGTGTTATTTTTGACTGCTTGCAGATGCTGTGTGCAAATTTGCAGGAGGGATGGGGACGAACCAGCAGAGAACTGTTCCCTGAGCTGCCTCCAGTGAGAGCAGCACTTAGCCCAGGCTTCTGTGTTCTTTCTTTATTTAACATCAAGGCAGGGTTTTGTTTGAAGCCAGGGCTGTAACACCATCCCAGCCCATTCTCCAGTGGTCTATTGGCAATCAGGCTGAGCTCATCACAGAGAGCAAAACAAGAGGTGGCTTTTGATTCTGTCCTTGGCTGCTTGCTCTGAAACCCCACTTTTACTCCTAATTTCACCACAGTGAATGCAGGGCTGTGCTCGGGAGGCAAACAGGGAGCACTGCTCTGTTTCACTGACAATTTTACTCTCTGAGGCTGATAAACCCCTTAATTCCATCATGTCTCTGCACAGGTGCTCAGGTCTGAGTTTTGGGAGGATCCCTTTATAGATTTTTACTGTGTTAAAAATGAGCAGAATCCTCCCTTCATTTGGGCAAACCAGAGGTCTAAAGGCCTTTATGAACTGTGATAATTAAAACAAACTTGTGTGTAAATGATCCACATCTCTCCATATTACAGGAATTGTTATTTGTGCTTTTGAGAGTAATTTTAAAGTCTACTGGGCTGCAGCTTTATTTCAGTCAATTGTCTTTACTTTGCCACATTTAAAAGCAAATTATAGATGTTTTATTTGTGCTAAAGCTGAATATGAGTTGCTAAATACATTGTTGTCTCCACTTGGGCAAGTTCTCCACAGCCAGTGGACAAGTCTGTTCATTCAGCCCAGGAAATTTCTTTCTGCTGCCCCTGGAGAGGGGAGGAAGGGTGAGATCCTGTGGGCTCCCCAAGGCCTCGAGGATGCAATGTGGGAATAAGTGGAACATGAAAACCTGTAGGAATGTCATTTTCACAATTAATAGATGAAGTAAAGTGTAGAGAAATCAGCCTTAAGTTTTAGATATGATCAATAATTCTGGAGTCTTGGTGTTGGAGGACTCCAGGACATCTTCATGTGGACACTGCTGCTCTTCCTCTGGAATTCCACTTTCCATGGGAGCCTGGAGTGATGCAGACCAATAATGAATAATTTTGGAAGCTGGGCTGAGCTCCTGAGGCTGCCAGAGCAGGGAATTATGCTGGGATCCCAGTTCCTGTGGTGTCCCGTAGGCAGTGCAGAGCCTGACCTGGACGTGGCCTCCTGGGCTCCAGACGGGATTTCCAGGAGCATCCATACAAACATCTCCATCCCTTGTATCTGCTTTGGGAGGGAAGTTAAGTGTGGAAGTTCTCATGTCTATTCAGAGGTTGTTTAAATCATTCTCTCCTGTTTTTGGAAGGTTTGTGTCTCGTTTCCCTGTCAGGCTGCACTGCCAAGAACTATATGTACAACAAACCCTGTGGGCAGCCAGGGAAGATGAGAATTATCCCGTTTGATTTTTTTAGAGCTTTTGCTTCAATTCCAATTTGTTAGGCGAGTAAGTAGCCTTAGAGCCTCTGAAAAGGACATTTTGTTACCAAAGCTTCCTGGTGGTCTTCTCCTGGGACAGCTTTTCCCAATAAAAGCTTTTCTCTTAAATGCAGCATGGAGGGGTTTTCCAGCTTCAGGACTGGATCCTGGCTTCTCACCCTTCCAGAGGGAGCAGAAGTCACAATAATTTTCAATACAAGCCCTTAAAACAAACTGAAAATACAAAAATTAAAACACTTCTGTAGCTGTAGCTAAATCTACTCTCAATTTGGGGTAGGACCAGCTTTTAAATCGATGGGATGGTGCAGGTGCATTCCAATTTTAATGTCAGAGATGGAAGTTTTCAAATAAGATATTCAGTTAGTAAACACTTAAAAAATGGTGCTGGTTTATAAATATCTGGGGTTTTTTTTCTTTTAAATGTGGTAAATAAATGATCTGCTTTCCAGAAGTGTTGCTCCTGCCAGCTTAGCAGCTGAGAGCTGTGAAGTGCAAGGCATTGAAAATTTAAAATAATTACGCTTCCTTGGCTACAAAAGAGATTTTCCACCCATTAATAACGAGAAAATTAATGTTGGGCCAGCAGTAAAACAGATTAAACTGTGTCTCCCTTGGGATGCCTGACTGCACCTTTAACAGACCTGAAATTGCTCTGATTATTTTAGTGTTCTATATTGAAACACGACGGTGGCCTTGAGTTAATAGTTAAGGAGGCTGAAATTGGAACATCTCTGCCCAAGTTTTTTTCCCATTGATCAGAGAAAGTGGGCAGGAAAACAGTCCTGAAGAGGAAAACAAGCTGTAATTATTTAATGACAGAATAATTCTTTAGTTTTTCTATTCATTTTCTTCTGGTTTTCAACTTGAATTATTGCCTTGGAAGACAAATACATTAAAATTAGGCCAGTTTGCTGGGTTGCCTTTATAAATGTTGTGTCCCTGTGTCCCATGTCACCAAGAAGGGAGGAATCCTTGATGATTGATGGCTTGATCAAGTATTGCATTTTGGGTTGGTTGTGAAGGAAGAGCTGCAGCCATGGATGATTTTAGGAGTTATAAGAGTCATAGGGAGTTATTTATTCACAAAATAATATTTTATTTTGCTTCTCTTTCTTTTGACTTCTTGGGATTTTTAAAAATATTTACATTAAATCTTTATGTGCTTGCGTTTATTTTGCGGTGAATTTTGCTAAAATCAGAATTTCATTATTTGGTTAAGGTTTTTTGAGACCCAGTTTTGTAACTGTAGCACATGTTCCACTTGGGAGTACCCAGGGGTTGTCAGCTCTGATGTTTGGCTGTATTTTCACTTGTCTGGGAGAGGAGTTAAGTGAATATAAATAAAGCTGCTGTTCCTGGGTCGGGTCAGATGCTTCAGAGAACCATGAGCTGTATAAACTTTGTCACATGAGTGTGACTGCTCAGCCCAGGGAGCTGCAGTGGGACAGGAATCCTGTCTCAGTGAGCCTGTGGAAGGTGGGAATGCCAGGGGAATTCCATATGGACTGAACCAGGAGCAGCTCGAAGTCACTGTGGTTCCCCTGAGTGCTCTGAGCCTGTAATTTGGGAACCTCCAAAGCTCAGTACCAACCTTGCATGGCATCCAAGTTGAGATTTCCAAACTGAAGTGTGAGAAGTTCGTATTTTTAATCACTTTTTGGACAAGCAGTGAGTTGGTGCAGTGGCTGGACTGGTCTTTCTGTGGCCAGGCATGGAAATATGAGAGGTGCATTCCTAAATCCAGTCTATCCATGGATACACAGATGTGTTCCTGATTCCCAGCACTCCTGCCCTTGGTGTTTTGAAAAGAAATCCAACATAGCTCAAAGGCGTCGAACCCTTCAGTGAGTGCTGGCAGAGTGACACAGTTTGGGGAGGTGGAAAACCCTCTGAAAACTGAAGGGAAACTCCTGATGAAACTCCAAGCAGTGCCTCATTTATATGCACGCAATCAACAGCTCTGCAATTAGCGAGGTGTTACAAATAGGATGTGGTGGGGCTGCCCAGCTTTTTTTTTTAATTTAACCCCAGGGCTGCCAGTGATGCCTTGGATTTTAAGTTTCATGTTTTTCAAATCCTGCAGTGCTCAGGGTGTGACTCTGAAGTGTCTTGTAGCCTGTGAGCTGCTGTTCTCTCACGTTAAGATTGACATAACAAAGCCTCTCCAAGGCTGCTCTCCAAGGACACCCAGACTGTCCTGGGCCCAAAATGTGCAACCCAACACCTTGAGAAGGGGGGTGAGCTGGGGAAATGCCATCATGAGCTAAAGTTTGAATTGGGGAATTGATGCTGAGATGCAAATGGCCCAAAGCTCTAAAGGGGTGAAGAACTCGTGACTCGGGGTCCATGCTGGGCTCCATGGTGAGAGCAGCCTCTGGCTCCCCAGGCTGGGCCTTTGGAGGCCTTTCCAATCAATATCCACCTTTATTCCCTCCCTCCTGCCTGGGCTCTGTTCCTAGGGAGCCACTTCAGGCTGAGAACTGAGCCTGAGCTGGGAACTCCGTGTCCCATCAGCAGCTCCAGTCCCACCCTGCAGGCCCAGCCTGGGCAGGAGCGAGGGGAGGAAGCTCCCAGATAAACACGGCGCAGCCTCAGCTCCCAATCGCTCCTGGCTTCCGCTTCCAGGCCCTATAATTAGAAGTCCTTCTTTTCCTTGTATTCCCAGTTGACGCAAATGCTTTTTGTGGCTTGGCACCTCATTTAGGGCGTGGGCTTAGTTTATGGCCAGGCCACAGTCTGGTTTAGTCTTCTGATACTGCATAAATAGCTCTTAACCCACAGTCTACATCTGTACTAGTTTTTCCTTTTATGCTTATATTCCTCGTGTTTTTATTTCCATCCTGAAAGAAGCTGATTGTTTCCCCAAACAGAATGCAAGAAAAGTAGGAAGCTGTAAATTAGGGCAGGTAAAACAAAGCTTTGCTAATTTTGTTTCCCCATCTAGGATATCTGTTCCTTTTAAGCTGGATTTTAATCATCTCTGTGGATTTAAAACAACCACACAGTAAAACAGTCATTAATTTAATCTGGCTGCACCCTCGTACTGTGGATAAGCAAAATCAGAATTTTTGCAATGAGATATATACTAAATAAAGTCTGGTTTACACATAAATTTCCACTGGGTCCTGTGTATGCAAGACTTCCAATGGATTTCAGCTGTTATCTGTTAAACAGGGATTAATGCCAGTTTGAAAAATAAGCAGGAAATCCTCCAGAATTACTCACTTTTCATCTCTGATTATTCACCCATAAAGTCCCTCATAAGAGAAAACATTTGGATTGAACTTAGCCCAGCTTTGACCTGTATTTCCGTCTAAACAACTTTTTGGGAAAACCATCCCAAGGCCTCTTAAGGAGCTTGAGTTGAAGTTTCCTGCACTTGAAAGTGAAAGTGAGGTAGGACCAGGATTCCAGTTCATGTTTCTCCACTGGGATTAGGTATTCCTGCTGGGATGCTGCAGGGAGATGGAGAGAGAAATGAAATGGCTGAGTTGTGATAATGGAAAACTGGGATTCTTCAGTGTGAAGTAACAAGAGCTGGAAAATCCCACCACAAACCCCAGCCCAGTGTTCTGAAATGTGGGTGATTTATTGTTTGAATAACAGGAGCGAGGAAGAGATTTCAAAATGCTGCTTTAGAAATACACGTTCTTTCCCATCTGTGGTGTTGTGCTTGGGACCTCCGTGTTGATACAAGTCCTGCCAGAATATATTTGTACTTCAAATGCAAATGTGGGTGTGAAAGGTCCTCCTTTAACTTACTGAAAAAGAGTCTCTAATACAAGTGAAGGGCCTGTTTTCCCTGGGCTTTCATCTAATAAATGCATTTATTCCAAACGGGACAGGCAGCAGGAGTTTAGACTAGACACAAATTGCCAAATCAGATACCACTCATCTTTCTATTTTTAAGTCAATTCCCTTCCAGCCACAAATGTATTATCTTTCACTTCTGTACTCCTTCAAGTTAGCAGAAACAGAGACAAGAAACCCCAGACCAAACCCAGAAAACCCAAAGGCACAGCACGCATGGAGCTGGGAGCATCATCTGGAACTGCTCAGAGCCGCAGGTAGACGGGGGAATGTCACGGCTGGGGCTGTTCAGGTCTGAGGTGTCACCGAGGGAACAAACTACAACCACCGTGGGTTCTGGGGGCTTGTGTGCCACGGGTTGTGGTGTTGGTGCCCAAAGTGAGCCCTGCTCAGCCTAAAGGCAGCATTGTGGCGTTGGGAAGAGGAGCAGGGTGGGATAGTGTCCTCCTCGCACTGCCCGCAGACACCCGCGGCTCTCGCCAGCACTGGAAACCAGATCCCACTGAGCTGAACACCCATGGATTGCATGGACAACACAGGATGGTGATCCCGCTGTTTTCACTGGCTCAGGGTCATTGCACAGCTTTTTGTCTCCAGTTCCAGATGGATTTTTGGTGCGTTTAAGGTTTTTTTTTTTGCAATCTTCAGATCCACATGAAGAACGCTCTGCTGGGACCTCTGGGTGCACTCAGCCCTGGGTCTGTATTTATAAAAGACTTCTCAAACCTTGGGGGAAGAAAAAATATCTGTTTGCAGAGCCTGTCTGCTCAGTGTCGAGAGAAGTCTTATGGATCCATCTCCTCCATCTTCTCCTTCTCCAAAGGCCCTTTCCATCAGGAATAAGAGAGAGCACAAAAGGACCCAAAGCACCCTCCACTCCTATATAAAGCTATCTGAGGCATGAGGAGAGACAAACACAGGAATAGAGAAGATAAATTCTTACTGGGTTGAATTAGATCTTTTGGAATATCCTCGCTCCAGCAACAGCAGCAGGCTGATTCCAGCACACAAACCCCTCTTTGCTTCCAGCTTTCTCTGCTGGAAATGCTATATATTATTGAGGACCGCACACTTCACTAGAAGGGAAGTGTAGTTTGTGATGTTGCAGAACAGAATTAATGCAAATTGTGTGCATAATCCCACACGAAAGGCTTGGCTGCCTTGCACCGGAGCAACTCGAGCTGTATTTCCTATCAACACAGTCACTACAAATCAAGGAAATTGCCAGTTAAGCCAACATTAACATCCAGACCAACCTCAGCTCACATGCCTTACCGCCCAAACATAATACCCCAGTGCTGTCCCGGATTTCTCAGCTCCATAACAAACTCCCTTTCATTTCTAACACTCGGGGCCGGAGGAACAGCCGGGAACAGTAAAAGTGTGTCTGCTGGAGGGAATCTTGCTGAGCTCAGATGTGAGATGGAGCGTTTGTGGAGCTGCAGGAAATGCCTGGGTGCAGCGTGGGTGGCCTGGCCGGGCGCAGGCCCTGCCAGCCTCAGTGGTCAAGCTGAGGGGAAGCTTGGAGGTGGTTTTGTCTCCCAGAGCAATTTGGATTTTGTACCTTGCTGCTGGTGGGCCTCAGTGCCTTGGAAGTGCCTGTTTGCCTTCACAGGATCCTTCTTTCAGAGATTTTGGAGAAGCTGAGCTGTGCCCTGTTGGTGCCACGCAGGCTCTGAGGGTGCCACGTTGCCCTGCCTGGGATGTCAGGGTGCTGGACCCACAAGGTCAAGCCTTTGGCCACTGAAATCTTCCTGTCTCATCCCACAGGACCCAATCTCTTGGATTCCAGGATTGCCAAGGAGAAAAAACACTCAAGATACTGATCTAGTGATGTAATGGTGGTCCCGTAGAAAAGCTAATTACACTTAATCTTTACTCTGCTGCTTGGCACACTTTTTCCAGTTTAATTCTAAAATTTTCCACGTGTCATAATGTTGGACATAACACGTGAGAGGTTTCAGACATGTCCTGTTGGTTTCTGGGGCAGCAGAGGGAAAGACAATTCCTGGTATCACCTGTAAATAAATTAAGACAGTGGACACTCATTTATGACAGAAATAAGATAACCATTTATCCTCTGAATAAGTGTCATGTAAAACATGGGGACTAAATCCTCTTCCTGCAGGATAAGAGATTTCAGTTGTGCTTTATGTGGAGAATTGTTGCAACAGACCTGTGTGGGAATTCCTGGTTTTTCTTTAAAAATGGGTACCTTGAAAATTATTTAGAATGCCACTATTAAACTGCTAAAATCACTTTGTACTTGATGTTAATCAAATGTCAGAGGACTACTTTGGGTGATAACTTATTAAATTTCATTAATAACAGAAAAATAAATCTGTAGTTTGTTACTGTAGTCCTGAGTTCTGCCATGATGCTGTATTTTCCTTACATGTACAAAAATACTTAATTTTTGGTATGAATTGGTATAAATTTATGGCCAATTGACTTCAAATATGTTTGTAAATGTTTAAAAACTGGGGACATATTGTGGGATAAAAAAGTAAATAGCGAATGTAAGTTACTGTGGTTCTGCTGATCTAATTGAATCATTTCAGTACCTCCACCAATGACCTGTTTTCAATGAACCTGGTACCTCATTTAATGTTTCAAAGCTCTCAACTCTGATTTTCACCAATAAATCAGACAGTTTCTTTCATTTATAAGAAAGATGCTTCTTCAGGATTGGTTTGGTATGGGCTGTTTTGGCTGGATTTCGATAATCTCTTCTTCCAAAAATTGTTATTGTGGAAACATCAATCTTTTTTAGACTGGCTCTTGCCCAAGGAAGAGCATTTTGGGGTTTTGCTGTAACATTCATCACTTCAATGCTTCATATTGGTCACACAGTTCTCAGATTTAGTTGGAATATTCAGATTTTTCAGATGTCTTTATAGATTTGTGTTGTAATACTATCTTAATACTCAATAATATATTAATACTTAAGTAGTAGTACTGTGAATATTATTTCAGTTGAAGTTCAGATCCATTTTTATGAGGTGAATCTCTTTCAATTCACTAATTTTCTGTGTTTATTCTGTTTCCAAACCCCAAAAGTAAGCCACACGCAGTGTTTTTATAGACAGACATTTTAAACCTCTTCATTTGCAGTGATTAATCTCTTGTGCTCTTTGTTTCTTTTATTTCTTTTTTTTTACCCAGGGATGTTGCTGGTCACCACTGACACGTTAGGCCATGATTTCCATGTTTTTCAAATCCTGACACATCCTTGGTCAGCATCACAAAGTGCCGTCCATCATTTGTACACACTTCACAGGGGAGAGACCGAAGCCAAAGTAAGTTAAACTCTTTGCTGCAGAATAATCCCCAGACACCTTATACATTCTGTGTATGTTGGCACTTTAATGTTTGTTTCAGCACACAAAGAGCCTTTCTTGTGCTGCAGCCACAGAAGGGATAAGAGCAGAACGTTTAACCTGGACAATAATAAATTCTTGCCCTTTGCAATGAGGTGCTGTCAGATTTATTCAGATCTGGCACTGCCTCCAAAGAGCCCCGATTATTGGCTGTGTTTGCACTTAACCTTTTCTCATGTACCATGTTCAACATTTGTCTCGTGCCCGTGAAGGAACTGTCAGCATTTGCCTGGCTCTGGTGGTAAAAGCCACAGACAGACAATTAAAGAGTTGAAAGGAAGAGTTAATCAAAAGGCTGTGATTAACTTTTCTTAGCGAAGTGGGGGAACCTACAGAGACTCCCCAGTTGAAAAATCCCCCTCTCCGAGATGGAGGACTAAGTTAGGATATTATCCAAGGGTGGAAAAGTCTGGAATTGTGTTTAAGCAATGCTCAGTGAGGTGATTTGCTGGTGAGGTGGGCAAAAGGGAGCTGGCTCTCCCTGGCAGGGCTGGGGCTGTGGCAGCAGCAGGTTCTGCTGGAGTCCTTCACAGCAACGCTTCGGGCACCAGCACAGCCTCACCTTTGGAGCACTGAGGAACTGTGAGGAACCTGCTTTAAATACAGGAATAAAAATGTCACCACAGGCTAAGAAATGAGTACTGCACTCGCTGATGCAATTACACACGGGAAGCACAGGCTTGTGACAGCCTGGCAGATGTAAAGCACTGCGACAGGGACAGCCTGGGGCGCTGTGGTTATGGCCCTGGCACTGGGAGCTCGGGTGGTTCTGGTACCTGATTACAGTTCCTTCAAACCATTTTTTCCCTAGGAGTTGAGCAGTTTCCCTTAAGTTTCTTGCCATACCTTTGTAAGAAGTAGAATGTGAAAGCTTTATTGAATGTAGCAGTGGTTGATAAAAGTTTTGATCTGGGTGAATTTACATTTCTGGCAGTTTAAATACTCCAAAGCTTTCCTGCTACCATTCTAGAATAGTGGAATTGCTGTTACAGGCAACGGTTCACTGTAAGAAGGAATAACCAATCTGGAAAGTAAGAGGAAATTAGGAAAAACTGTTCATTTGGAATAATATATTTAGTACTAACAAGTAATTTTTATAAATATTACAAAGAGCAGTGAGGTTTGTGTGTATACGCAAACTCTGCCATCTGCTTGAGCATATTCTATAAAGTGTTTAATGTTTTAGAGTTATTTTTGTTCTCCCTTCATACAAAGACTCAATATTGAAACCCAAAGCACAGAACTTCAGTCATAAGGAACAAAGATGTTCTTCTGGATTTTACAGCTGATAAATTTGTTTTCAAGGCACACATTGGAAACCAAACAGAACATTTTTTAGAGAAGAAACCCTTATTGATACATGTTTTTTTGGGATATAGTATTAGCATCTCTGTGAAAGCATTGCATTAAAATTCTCAGAATCAACATAGTAAAATTTTTTCCTAGTTTGCCACAGAGTTTTCATTTGGGTTGTGAACAGTATAGCTTTTGGAATGGCATAAAATGGAGAAAATTTTAACCAGTCTGAGGTGTGTTGGTAGATTTCACAACTCCCTGGATAATTAAACAATATTGCATTGGTACCTGTGATTCTCAACACATAGTTTGAAATATTTATATAATATGAGGAATCGTTTTACTTTTTTCTTTTGGAATAACTGCACTTGTAGCTGTTCAGTGAGAGGAGAGTTTGCTGGTGCTGCTCTTTTGTTGTGTGAATTTCACGTATGAGGAGCATTAGAGAAGAATTTGGAGACTGTTCAATATAAAACTCTCAGTGCAGCGCACACTGGGAGCTTCTGTGCCTCCTGTCTGGTTAGAACAGTATTTATACATTTGCTACCAGACCTTTTTCCTTTTTTTCTTTTTTTTTTCCCCCTGGTTTAAAACTAACTGTGAATCAAGGCCAATGGTCTTAAAGGTCACCTTCTGTACTGGAGCTATAAAAAGTTCTAATTTGTGTTGATGGACATGAGTGATTATCTGTGTCAGAATTTGTTTAGCTAGTACCCATTATAAATTGTTTAAACATCATCATTATGCCTGTGTTTTATGTGGAATTTTAATGTCCATGCTGAAATCAGCTCTGCTTTTGTATGTGAAATTTTGACCGACAGAGCTTCACCCCACATTTCCCAAAATCTCCTTTTTGTGACTCAGATGGGGATGGGGTGGGATGGAAGGTGGACCTCTGCCTCAGAAGGGAGCTGTGAAGACAATGACCATGGAAGAATGTGAGGTACTCAGATAATTCACTGAGTCCCAAGGTCACAACATTTGAAGTCACTTTTCTGCAAACACAGACAGAAGCCTCTATTTCGGTTATATCAGATTAAGATCTTTTAGCCTTTAAGTGCCACTTGTGCTTTAGATTTTATATTTTTTTCCCTTAAGAGGCCAAAGAGCAGCACTGAGTTACACCAGAGGGCCCATGGCAAACACTGGTTATATTGAACTGAGCCAGAGGGAGAACTGAAGCTCTCAGAGGATCTGTGCTTGCACAGTTCAGCTCTAAAGAGGGAAAATGTACATGTGTGTGTGATGCATGTTTTGGTTAAGGATACATTTTCTTGTCCTCCAGCTCTTGCATTGTGAGGCAGCACTTACTGCACTCATATTTTTACCCAAGAGCATTCTGGAAGGTTTTTAATGAAAGCATAGCATGTTCTGAACTGAGGAAGCTCATTTACTTGCAGATGAAAGTTAGCCCGTCACCTGATGATCCTTTCTCTTTGATCTGAAATTGTAAACAGCAAAAACAAAATCCTTGAAAACAGCATTATCTCAGCCTAGGACAAATAAACGTAACGATAGCATCAGCAGGCTGCTGGCCAGCTCCTCTGTAATCCCTTACTCTGTCAGACTTTTGTTATTCCCACTCCCAAACTGCAGCTAGAACTGACTTCAGTCGGGGAAGGTAAACAGAGGGAATGATAAAAACATTCCAGCCTGGCTGCCATGGAACATGTGTGATGTGATCCTTTTCCAGGGAACACCAAATGTTTCAGTGATGTGATTCCACAGAGACTGTTCAAGGTTGTGTCACGTCCCCCTGCCCAGGCAGTGAAACACTGGAACAACTTCCAAACATTGGATGTGAACCTCCATGGCCACGAGCAATTCCTTCCTGTCTTTGACATGCTCATAGTTCTGTAATTATTGAAACAGGCTCTGGAAGAGAGACTTTCCTGTTTCTAGGAAAGAAGCTGGGGATGGGCTTGAAATAATCAAGATTGATTTGGGGAAGTTGATCAGTCTCAGATGAGAGCTGAAGAGAAGAAGCTGCTGCAATTAGAAGTAGCTTGGCTGCCTTGGGGAGACAGAGCCGTGAGCAGCAGCGTTTGCAGGCTCGGTTATTAACAGAGAGCTCAGCTCTGATTAAAGGCCCCACGTGAATCTCTCACTGTGCCCACATTCTGCCCTTGCTTTTACACGAAACTGAAATCAGTGTTGAGGACTTGGGGAGACAGAGTTGGGTCTGATAAATCATATTGTGTAGTCCATGATTTTATTATTTTTTCATTTATGTTTGTTGCTACATCATTTCCTTAATTTTCTCAGCCAAAAAAATTCACATACAGACCAGTTTTCTAATTTATTTTGACCCTTACCTCCTCGGGACTGCTGCTCTTTCTCATTGTTTAATGATACTGGTTTTTTCTTTCTGCCATCTCCCTGCACAGCATAATTAAGTACTTGAGTCCTGTGCTTCAAATCAGGGTGTTCTTTCTCTGTGACACAACACAGTGATCATGAGCAGGTCATGTTCCTGTTGCAGCACTGCTGGTCCTACTCTCCAAGTTTAATTAAATGCAGTGAAATGCACAAGAATATACAGATTGCACCTGGTGTAACTCCATACAACTGACAGAGGAGTGGTAGGATGAAAAAAAAGTGTGCTAGGAAGATCAAAATGTGGTTTATTTCTTGTCGTTATTATTGAAATCCAAGGTTCAGCATTGTGCGGTTGGTTTTCCAGGTGTTACGTGATTTACCTGGACACAGTCCTGTGCCAGGTGCTCTGGGCTGAGCTCTTTGAGCAGGGGGGTTGCACCAGATGAGCCTCTGTGGCCCCTTCCAGCCCAGCCCGTCCTGTGATTCTGTGATTCTGTGATTCTGTGATTCTGTAATATCAGAAATGATTTTTTGATCTGTACAGTCTTGAAAGCTGATCCTCAGTAGAGCTGTTGACCTGTGCTGTGTCCTTGGAGGACTCTGTATATTAAATTACCCGACTGTGTCACTCGGGGCAGGCTCTGAGTGGTAGCTACATTTTAATTCAGTTTTCTGGAGGATTTTACATCATAATGTTCAAAACACAGGGAAATAGGAAAGTGGAAGTTAGAAAGAAGCATACAAGAGTAATTGGAGGAAAACAGGAGAGGGCAGGAAGCACACTGACCCTTTGGAGCAAGTCCAGAGGAGGCCACCAAAATGTTTAGAGGGCTGGAGCTCATCTCATATGAGGAAAGGCTGAGAGAATTGGGATTGTTCAGCCTGGAAAAGAGAAGGCTTTGGAGTGGTTTACCTGTGGCCTTCCAGCACCTGAAGGGAACCTGCAGTAAAGATGGAGAGAGTCTAGGACTGAAAAGAATTTGAAAATATCTTAAGGGTTCCCAAATTAAACAGAATCTCAGGTCTGTAATTCCCTTTCCTGGTTCAGACAGAAGAGGATAGATAAAATTTTAAAATACAGACATGAGTATTAAATGTGACATTGACCTTGAGCTATAGAACAAACTTTGCATCGTGAGAGATCTGGTGTACTTTGTACTTTATTAACATATATCTGTAAACACTATGGGGTCTTGATTGATCTCTGGTATCTAAACATTACATCATAATTAACAACAAATCCAGAAATATATTATAAATACATGAAATAATAGTACATTAACCTAAAGAACAGCAATAAATTGCAACGCTTAGCATAAACTTGAAAACCACTAATGGGCCACTGTGCAGTTTGTTTATACTCTGAGCAGTGAGAACTCGGCATAATGTACAGGAACGTGGTGGGGAACAGCACAGCCCAGGGCATAATTTATAGGGGTTTATTCATGGACACAGCTGATTTTTTGAAGTAATTTCTGAGACTGCCACGATGAGCATTGTCCTTTCAGCCTGGTCCATGCCTTCTTCCAGTTTTGCTGGAGAGTTACGGGCTCCTTCGTGTTGCACAGATGGATTTGTGCTGGTTTGATGTGAGCGTGTTTAATTCATGCCCTTGGAATTGGAAATATTCTCTGAATCACCTCCTTGAACTGCCTGTGGTTCTGTTACTCCTCCTGTATCTGTGAAAGACAAACGAGGCCGTGTTTGAGACCAGTGAGCAAGAGGTGAATCGCGTGGAACAGCAGCTTCCAAAACACTCTTTGCCACTGCTGAGCAGGGTTTCATAGCTCTGTTCCTATAAATCTTAATTCATTGCACACTCCTCTGTCAGCACTTTTTTCCACGTTATTACTGAGCATTAAACCCGTCTGCCTCTGTGGTTTCAGCCATGTTTTAGGCAACCGTGGCCACTCTGACTGCAGCCAGTGTTTGTGAGCGCTGTTTTAAAGAGAGCATTTGGGATTATGGAGTTCCACACTTTCTTCCTGTGGATCAGGAATACTTTTTTTCTGTGTAATGTTTACACTGAGATAAAAAAACATCCTGTGGTGATTGTTTCCCAGTTTCTTGGCTGGGGTCGTCATTTGCCAGGGCTGTTGTGTGTAGTTTTTGAAACAACATAATCCTCAGGGTGCCAACTGGAAACTGGAAACAGGTCTGTTACACAGTACAGTGAGATAGAATTTTTTCTCTGTCTTCTCATAGTTCTGTTGTAACTGAGAGTGGCAATTTCTACACAATTCATATATTTGTTTTCGACCAGGAGAATTTGCCACTTTAACAGCAAGTACTGAAATCCTCTTGGTGCCGTCATTTCCCCCTGCGTCCACGACTTATGGGGAGTTTTTTGAGCCCATATTAATCCCTGTGGGGTCTCTAATCCCTTCTAAGCAATCTGTTTAAGGTGAAACACTTTGTAAGCAAACTCGGAGTGCTGCACTGTAGGTCAGTCAGAGCTGAATACTGGAAGTGCCAAAGCTGTCAGGTTTTGGGGAGCTCGCTGAGCTACATCGTTGGCAGCTCGTTTGGGGATGTCACTGGGACTGAAAGGAGCAGGTGTGTAGCGCTGGGTTTAGTTTATCTCTGTAATGTTCATGAAGCATTTTGTGTCGTGACAGTCTGTCAACCAAATATCTTGTCACAAGTCACAAGACTTAAACCCTTTTTCTATCTGCAGGGCTTCGGGGCTCTGTTGGAAACTTGCACTTTGATGAATGCTTTGCTGCTTTTGTCTGGAATAGCTGGAGTGCATTTCTGGAATATTTGTCAAGATTTTATCAGTGTTTACTCCAATTTGAGTACCTAGTGTATTGTAAAACTGGCTTCAGTGATATCTTAAAGAATTTTATTTAGTTTATGCTGTTTAATAATATAATGAAAACTAATCCTTCGTCTATATGTTTGTTTGCTATGGTAAATCCCACTTGTGTCCATGGCTCCTTTTAGTCAGCTTTTACCTTTAAAAACGTTTTTGGAAGAATTGGTTTAGGACTTTTTTTCTCTATGCTAAATCATTTTAACTTTGACTACTTGTTTTCTTGAGTTGTCTGCCAGGACAGGCTTGGAAACAAACTTTAATCTCTCTTTTAAAGCATTCCTTCAGGAACAAGAATTTGCTTTCCATCAAAGCGTTGTGTAAAGCACACTTAAAAGAGAATTAAATCCTTCTGGACTTCATATCTGAAATCTATGCAAGGAGTAACCGTAGTGGAAAATGTTTAGCTGTATTTTTATATTTGCTTCAAAACTGGCCATTTTAAGCTAAAATAAGACTTGTGCCAGTATTTGTCAAAATCAGGCCTGGTGGTGGGATCTCACTCTTTTATTCTTATCCCTCCCTTTTCCCCTTTTTGGACAATCTCTGAAGATTAAACAAGCAAATACAAAACATGTAATTGAAACAATTTCCCAGCTCTTTTTAGAACCAAATTCTATTTGAAAACTACACCAAGATCTTGTGGCTTTCTGCAGCACTTTGTAGCATGGTTTGTTTTCATAATCTCAGAATATTTTGAAAAGTACACAAAATTTGGAACTGTGAATTACAGTGCAGTTTATAATATACACTGAACACCAAGTTCATTGATAAATACACCAGAATCCAAGTTATTGCCTAAACGTGAGGGATTTTTTTCCCATTTTCACTTCAGATTTGTGTTTGACACGTGACCCCTGTATTGGAAGTGTGCATGTTGGTGGCTTCACTCCCATGTCACCCCTGTTTTCCAGGTCCAGGATATCTCCTTCAGCCACGACTGCCGCTGGGTGGTGGTCAGCACGCTCCGAGGCACTTCCCACGTTTTCCCCATCAATCCCTACGGAGGCCAGCCCTGTGTCAGGACTCACATGTCCCCACGGGTGGTCAATCGCATGAGCCGCTTCCAGAAGAGCGCGGGGCTGGAGGAGATCGAGCAGGAGCTGACGTCCAAGCAGGGAGGACGCTGCAGCCCCGTGCCCGGCCTGTCCAGCAGCCCTTCTGGCTCACCTCTCCATGGTAAATCCACCTTTTTCCTTGCTTTCCATCGTGAAGATAATATGAATTTCATAAAATGAGCTGCTGTAGATGTGCAAGAATATGTGATGTATGCAGGTACTGCAGGGATGAGCCAAGGTGGAAACACTTCGGAAAGACTGTTGTAGTTTTGCAGCTTACTTTTAAGTAAATTATGCTATCGCAGGTGTGTTAATAATTTCCACTCAAAACTGAAAGTTTGGGGGTCTTTAGGTGTCAAGTTTTGTTTCCATGTAGCAAACAGTCAGTAAACTGGTCTGTATTCAAAGGATTTTATTTCCTAAAATTCTCATTGCTCATCAGCCTCGATGAGCACGAAGCACATCTGGGTATCTACAATAAATCCTGCTTGAGGAGAAATGTGGCAACAAGGCAGTGGGAAGCTGATGGCACAGATTTGTGTCCACTCTTGTGTGTGTGTGGGAACAATGTGACAAATGATGTGCAAAGGTAAAAGATCTGTAAGAACTGCTCTGTCCATCCTGTTCTTGTGGTGGATGTGCCTTGGAGAAACTCGAAGGATGTGAAGGGGAGCCTCAAAAAATGTTCAGAAATCACCAATGTCACAGCTTTTCCAGTTTTGTCTTTTCTTTCAGCCCTCCTCTTTCTTGAGGTCTGTGCTAGAAACTGTTTTGTTTGCATTC
Source organism: Picathartes gymnocephalus (assembly GCA_013390045.1). Taxonomy (NCBI): domain Eukaryota; kingdom Metazoa; phylum Chordata; class Aves; order Passeriformes; family Picathartidae; genus Picathartes; species Picathartes gymnocephalus. The sequence goes on from WEKY01002923.1 coordinate 78,256, forward strand.
AGGATTTGCTGCATCCTTATGCCTCCTTTCTCTTGAGAGTAAGACACAAGTTCCATGGAAGTGGAAGTTTGAATAGCAGTTTGTTTGGGGTAGCCACCCTTTTCTAGTGTGAGAGTATTAAAAATGGCCAGGAACAGTCCCGCTTCCCTCATTATGAGCAGGATTAGGAGCTCTTGTGAAAGCCCAACTATGTGCTGGGCTTTCTGCTATAGAGAGAACCTTTGTGGGATTTCTGAATCAAAGGAACTGCTTTATGACTTGGTGATTATTAAGGGAACCAGACTTGTCTCAGAAGCAGCCTCTGTATTTTCGCCTTTCTTTGGACCTCTCTGAACAAAGGTTTGTGCGTGGCTGTTCTGGAGCCATCCTCTTCTGCCTGGAGCCACTGGAAGGCACCCAAAACATGCTCTGAACTTCCTCCCTCCCTGGAGACAGTTGTGTATCTACATTTTACTTCCTCTCATCTCTGTACAGCAGCTCAGCCTAAAACAGGCTGGGGAGTGCTCCAAAGGTTTGCTATGGCACATCCAACCCCTTTTAACTGTGGACATCATGGAGAGGAGAGGAAGGAACTGTCAATTTGTGTGGCTATCTCCCAGCCAATTCTATTTTCTGTCAAGGGAAATTGCAGTAAGTCGTTGCCTTTACAGTACTCCGAGGTACATTTGAAGTTTTGAGTAGATTTAACACTTTTTTAAAGCACAGTCAGCAGTTTCAGGATGCTCAGTGGTGGAGGTAGGAGACAGGCGTGCATGGACGAGTCACTGAGAGCAAGGCAGCAGCTTTTAGGGGAGTGTCTCAAGGGTTCTGAGGCTTTAGTTTGCAAATGCCTGTCTTGAAAGATAATAAATCAGATTTCTTTCAAGATCTCACTGCTTGAAAATTAGTTCTGTTTAAACAATTAGCTCCACTGGAAGTCTGCACGTGGGTGCTGAGAATTAAGTCAGGAAGGTGACTTCGATTCCTGGAGGACTTCACACAGATTGTGTTCATCACTTCCTCACTGCAGAAGTTGATCATGTGCTATGATTATGTGTTGGTAACTTGCAAAACTTCATATAAGAAATTTCTCATTTTCCATGAGAAATTTGTGGGGATTGTGTAGTGGAGTTAGCAGAGATGTCTTAAAAAACATTACGAAAAAAATAAAATAGTTGTGTTTGAAAGAGTCCATTTGGTAAAATACTGTAATATTTTCAGTAATTTTATTACTGCTTTTTCATTTCAGTAATCGTTCAGTTCCCCTGGCTGAAGGCAGGCAGGATATTGAACCCTATTCTAAGTTTTTTATAAAAAGCCATTTATCATCAACTTGTAAAAAACCCCTGAAGTTCAGAGCGACTTTCAGCAGAGGGATTGTGTGTGTGTTTGTGTGTATGTGGCAGCAGGATTAGCCAGAGACCGATGATTATTTTAATTTGTGAGCTAAAATGTGTTTACTCAGATTGTAACAGCTCCTTACCATATTATAATGTTAAATTATTGTTGTTTGGAGGAGTCCCGGCAGTCTGGTGACAGACGTGTAAACGAGTACTCGAAACAGAAAAGAGCAGTTCTGGGTTTAATTCTTCACTTTACTTCTAACTCGCTCTGCAACCCTTGGTGAATTTTATTCAGCTGATTTTGTCTGTCAGCTCTCTGCTGTGTGACAACAGTAATAATCTCTGTGTTCCCCGTGTGTGGAATGACTTCAATTTTGTAGCTTTCTTCAAGAAGAATAACTGTTATGTTCCTTAATCACCCCTGTAAGTGCAGCTAATTATAATGGAAATAAAGCCAGAGACCAGGTCCTGGAGAGCACCCTTCCTCTGGGACAAGGTGTTGATTAAATGACCGATTCAGAGGAGATTGTGGCAAACTGGAGGATTTTTCTGTGTGGAGTCATGTCATCATGATTTTCCTCTTACATCTTTTCCAATTTTCAGTAAACCCTACATTAAAAAAACCTGCTTTTAATCTTTCTGCTGCTATTCCTTTTGCATTACAATATCTTTGCTACAACCTTTGGCCGAAAGACTGCACTGGCTTATCTTCCCTTTTGATTAGCAGTTGTAACTTATTGATGGTAATTTGTGATTAGCTTTTGTTCTTGTAAATATTTTCAGAGTCTGGGCTCTGACATATTTTTCTCACTTGTTTTTTGCCTCTCGGTTTCAAAATGAAACTGTTTGCTGTGTATATAGTAGCAAGGCATTCTATTTACATTGTGTTGGAGCACCCCAGGACTGTTTACCCACACAATGTCAGCCTTTACTGGGGGTAGAGATGATTTCATTTCCAAATGAATCATCGTTTGGCTTTGTTCTTTTCGGCAGAGTGAAGTAAACTGTTAAATAGAGGATGATAAAGAGATCTTTCCTTTGCACCTTTTATAGCCGACAGAGATTTTGTTTGGGCTGTTCTGTCTGTTAATCCAGCGAAGTTGTATTTTTGTCATTCCCTTGGATTGCCGGAGTGTGTTGTCAGGAATATCTGAGTTATGTTGGGATCCTTTTATGGGCTTTTACTATTATAGGACTATTACAACATCGGTTGGTTGTTGGGGTGAACATTAGGGTAAAATGTGGCCTTATGTGACCGTTTTACTTGTGAAAAATTTGGTTTATGGTCCTTACCTGTCTCACAGGTAAACTGTGAGGATTAACAGATGAGTAGTTAAAGCAGAACTATGCCCTTGGTGATGCAAACTTCTCCCTGTTCTCTTCAGGACACCAACATGTGAATAGCAAGGAGCATTTAGCTGTAAAAATGCAATGCTTTACTTGGAAGGTTGAAAACTACATATAACTCCAATTATTTTAATCCTGAAGAAAAAATTTCCAGAATATTATTAGTTCTTGCACCACCAGTAAGTGAAATAACATCTCTCTAGCTCTGATCTCTCGGTATTCTGTTGTTGGCTGCAGGAATTTCCAGTACCAGAACAAATAATAATCCAGTAAGTTAACATTGGATCTACAGCTACACATCCACACCTACTAAAAATATTCCATAATAATATGATACTCTCTGAATTTGTCTTGTATTTCATTGGGGATGGAAGTATTTATTTATTGCCAAAAAACTGTTCATAGTATGCCGTGGTTCTGTTTCAGATTTAATACCAATGCTGAGTTGGAGTATATAAATTTAGAATTATGAAAAAACCATACATGTTGTTCTTGATACAGTGCATTCAGGCTTGTATTTATCTCTTTATAAATATTTTAGTATGGCACGTTTTTCGTTGCAAAATCTTTTCTAAGTTTAAAAATCAAAAGGTTTTCTCTTGCTTTTCCTTCGTTTGACACAATCGCAACATGATTAAAATCCAAGCATTAAACTGGAAGTTTGATAAACATACAGCCTGAGATGCTTTACATATTTTCACGTTACTTTTCACTATTTCCCAGAGTGAAACTCCTTTTACTAGAAGAATTCTTATGGGAAAGCAGAGTTGAAAGGACTGACATCATCAGCCCTTCCTGAAAAACAGATTGGTTTCCTTTAAGTAACACTCACTTAAGAAACCACCTATTTAGGAAGAGGCAGACAAAAATAGTTTCAAAGAAAATTAACTGTATAATAACTTAAAGCACCGGAGGGCAGTTCCTTCACGGAGTTTAACACGAAACCCTGTGAACATGAGCTGAAAACAGTTCTTGGAAAACTCGCTATTAAGTTTAATTTTCTCCTTGTAGCGTCTCACGATAGAAACAGTTTGCGTGGAAACAGCAAAGCAAGCTGCAGCATCGGCCCGCGTTGTTTTAACGTGCTTTTAACATTCCTATCTGTGTCATTGTCATGTTTCTCCACAGCGTCACACTCGGCTCTTTTTTTATTTACGCGTCACTTCAAATAATTTCGAATAATTCCTTTTCCAGCTCCGTTTTTTAGCGCAGATTTCTCCGCGGACGCGTCCGCCCGCCCCGGCTCCCTCAGCGCTCCCGCCTCACCCGCCGCGGCCTGCAGGGGGCGCCCTCCCCCCGGCCATGGCGCCTCAGGCGGGGCCGGCCCTGAGGGGGGACCTGGCGTGGAACCGCCGTAACACGGACAAATGGTACCGATAAGGATAAAACCCTCTCTTTTTCGCTAATACAGGCACCGAGCTGCTCGTATAGGCATCATAAATGTTTATTTGTTTGCAAATATAAACCCTCCACATTTGCTGTGCCGATTGAAGCGCCGAGTGATTCTCTTCACACCCTCAATGTGAAGTTTCTCTTCACGGTTTTAAGGCAGATGGGAAAAAAACAAAATTAATTTACCTGGTGGGAATTTTCTGCTAATGACTTTCAGAGACCATTCTGTGATGATTCTTTCTTTCTGGAGCGGTCCCGGTGGTGGTGATGGAAGTGCTCAGAGCAAGCCCAGGTGTAGGGCTGGGAGAAGAGGTGGGAAGAGCTGGAATCACCAGTTTGGGAACTGGCCAGCAGCTTACTGGGTCTAAGGGAGCTCTCTTTGCTGTGTTTTACCTGCCTTTTTTTTTCCCCCTCCTTTTTTTTTTTTTTTTTTTAATGGGTAGAGAATCAGTGGAGTGAAAGAAGTGGGTGGTGTATTTTGGATAGTTTCTGAAGTGGAACGAAAAGATCCATTCCCTTCAGATAAGTAGGGAAGTAGACTGATAAATTTTGTCACAAGGGAAGTTCGTGTCTGTACATCAAGTGTTTCAGAAGCAGGTTTTTGTAAACAGCATAGATCGAAGACTGGAACAGGTTTGCATTAATATTCGAAAGAGAAGTTTCGAATATTCCGAGTAGATTGAAAATTGAAGGAGACAGACATCAGAAGGCAATTGCAGCTCTGGAGATAGGGAGTGTAAAAATCTATGACTGAGAGATTTAGCACAGCAAATGCTGTAGCAGTGGTCAGAAAAAACTGTTCCAGAAGGGTTGTGGGTAGACAGGCAGAGGGGAAATAATCGGCAGCACACAGGAGACCACGATGGCAGAGATGGATCGCGAGGTGAAGGGAAGGGGGAAGGCAGAGAGGAGTGGGATTAGCACAGATGTGAGCATCCCACTGAAGTTTTCCTGTCAAGATGGATGATTTGAGTCTTGGTAACATCAAATGGAAGGAAATTTTGAGAGGGTCAAGTGCTGATGTGTCAGAGTCAGGTACTGAGGGAGTCCAAGTAGTGGTAACTGGAATTGTAAGTGTTTATCTGAAAATGACTTCATGAATGACATTTGGAATTTTATGGTTATTTCAGTTGTTCTTTCGATTACTCCCTCTTAGTTTACAGTAAACCCATGTTTTGCCATCCACAAATCTCCCCAGCTAACCAGGTACATAAAAGACAGGCTGGTGCATTTCCTTCTCATACACTGCAAGTAGTAACGACATCCTGCAGCTGATGCAGCGCTTTGACCGGGTTTTGCAGTTGCCAATTGGAAATTGATAAATAATGATAATGATGATCCATGAGAAGGAACATGCTCGACTTTACGTCTTTTCAGTGTGTCAATGCAGAGGGTTAGGTACACTTGTGTACAGCTGAAATGAGTGTGATCAGCATATAAGCCATCACTAGGGTTGAGCTTTGGAGTAACAAGCTGAAAAGAGTTGGTCACTGAAGGAGTGATGCAGGAAAGATTCTCTGCATGGTTCATGGCCAAAGCACAAAGGGGAAAGGCTGGAATTAGGTCAGGAGAAGAGTGGACTAGCACAGGGGTGACATTGCAGTCCAGGCATTTGTTGGTGGGTCAAGGAATGTAAGTGGTTCAAGGGAGCTGCCATCACTGAAATGACAAAAAGTAGCTTTGCTCACCTGATACAAGCCTGTAATATGTTGGATCAGAAGGTGAGAAAGTAGAATCTAGAGTTTTTCAAGAGACGGTATCAGCTGAAGGAGGAGGTTTAAGTATGGAGGGTGTTGCATGACAAGGGGGGGTTGGCATGAAGGAAGGTGAAAGCATGTGAAGCTCTGTGCTAGTAACCAATGAGGGGAAGGAATGGGAGAAGAGCTGGTGGAAACAATCATTTTATCTGATGGACATGCTAAGTTCAAGCCCAAACACCTTCTGCTTCCCCTGGCAGTGGGTATTCTGGGAATCCACGGCTGCTCCCTTGTGTCTGCAGCCTGAATCAGACTCCCTGTCTACATGATTGGTGATGGATTATGCATTAAATGGGTGTTGCCCTTGCTGCCCTCTTTTTTTTTCCAATTTATTATTCTTAAGTAAGACATTTAATCAACTGTGCATCTTCGGTAGCCTGAAAAATGTAAACACTTTATGGAACGAAACGTAAGCATTAAGATTAGGAATAAAATATACTTCTGTCTTTTAAAAGGTTTATCTTTACCCTTAAATATGCTGATTGAGCTTATTCTTTTTTGCTTAGCCCTTGTGGGCTGTTAAAATCAGTTGCTTTTTCCCATCTCAAGGAAATGCATCTTTGACACTTCTCATGACCTGAGTCACGATGCTGTCACAGAGCCAGAAAACATCCTCAACGGTCATGGGTAAAAGAGCAGAGCTGCCGAGGGTGTGTGGTGGGTGCAAGAGGGACAGATTGCTATGGTTTGCTTCAGTTCCTATTCTATGGGTGTTTCAGACAAGTCTGAACAGACAATTATAATTACTCATGGATATTATTATCAAGTTCTCAAATGCAGTGGTTCTCAAGGCACATTTTTTTTTTTTTTCCACATAACTTGGGATAAATCCCGTGTATTCAACCCAGATTGAATTCAGATGCTAAAATATTTGTTCTTATGATTGCAACTGGAGAGAAAATAAGGCAGTAATGGAAAGGTGGGGATAAAAAAAGTCACAGATGTATTAACATGTAGTTTATCATCAAAATAAATTGTAGTAAGCTCAGCCCTTTGGGTAAGGGGCTGCCATTAAACTTTCCCTATCTCCTCACCAAACACATCTGCACACAGAGATGTCTTTCAGAAATTCTCAGCCCAGTTCATTTTGCCGTTTCTAAGGCTGATCCATTTTTCTGACTGTGCTGTCCCAATACAAAAAAAAAATTAAACTCATAAAGATAATTTTATTCTATATCATTTGGAAGAGAAGCCTGAGACATCAAAATTTTCCAAAGTTTACAATGCTGAAGCGCCTTGGAGTCGTCCCTGAAAGAAGGCTTTGAATTGAAATCTGTGCTGATCTGAATTATGATGGATGGACACGATGAGGGGCAGCAATAGTGCATTCTTGTTTTCTCAAGCGCTTCATCATTCACCAGCAGACAGTGTTAGCAAAATTCCCATGTGCAAGAAATCGGAGCAACAGAGTCTCTCCCCAGCGCCCGGAGGCTGCCTGCACGATAACCTCATTAGTGCAGTGTTAGTCTGAGCTCACAGAGTCCTGTCCTCTCTAGAGTTTGCAAACTCCAGCCCAGTGCTGTGGTAGCCACAGCCTCTGGCCCAGAGCTGGCTTACAGCCACATGGTGGGGAGGATGGCACTGCTCCTTTGTGTTTGTTTGCAAATTATTCCTCTGCTTCACCCGTAGTAGTTACAAGAAACTAATCTTGCACTTTTCCCATCGGTGGAGAGCTGGAGGTGCAAGATCAGTTTCAAAGAGAATGGACTCAGCCCTGGCCTTTCCTGGAGATGACCCAGCAAAGGGTGGCCAGTTTGGCTGATTTGGCCCATAACACCACCAGGAACAGCCCAGCTGAAGTGTTGCTGCTACTGCCTGCACAAAGCCTGGAGCCAACAGCTGGAAAACCAGTTTGGTTGGGTTTATTTCTAGTTTTGCCCATACATGGACTTGAGCTTAGCACAAACAGTATTTTTAGTTAAGTAAGTCCTGAAAGATTATTATTATGCCACACTGGTGTGTGTGGTGGTGGAGGGGTTGTTTTCTAAGGAAATCCATCTTTGTCCAGGTAGAGGCACAGGCAGCAAAGGGATCGTGGGAGTTCCTTCTCTGCTGAGCACAAGAGGAGATTATTGGGTATCAGTGAGTGGGACGCTTCATAACTGAAGGACAAAGTTTTTGAAATTGAAGATAGTAGAAAAACTCCAGAAGGAGGAAGGGACTGTTACGAGGCCATGTTCAGATTTTGAGTGGATGATGCTGAAGTTCAAGGAGCTCGGGTGAGAGGGCAGGGGACTCTGTCCCAGCAGTGACCGAGACACTTGGGCTGGCGCTTGCGTGTCTCAGCAGAGCACTCTGGCTTAGGAGCTGTCACCATCACATGCCTTGCCTGGATGCAAACAGAGAGCAAGCTCTGCTTTCTTAGGATGATCGTGAGATTTAGTGCAGCTGTGTTTCCAAAGGTTCCATATCAAATGGATTTAAATGTTACAAAAACAACCAGCTGCATTATTTTCTCCCATCCATTCCAATGGAATCAGCTTAGTGATAGGTTTAGCTCTGAGTAGCTACATGTACACGTGCAGTAGCTAAGACATAATATTCCTCCTTTAATGGGTCTAATTGTACTGGAAATATTGAGGGTTAGGGTGTGAAATGAGTTTAAATTTGATAGGACACAATTCAAGGAAATGGCAATGTAACTTTAATTGAGAGGCGATCGTTAACAAAAATAATTCATTTCCTGACTTTTTCTAGGAAAACGTCTAACATTTTACAAAGAAAGATAACACATGTTGGACTGAATAAAACAAAACATGAAAGAAAAAGCCCACTTTGGCAGTAATTAAGGCTCGTGGTGCTGGGTGTGTTTCCTGGGCTGTTACTGAGTTTGTCTGTCAGGCTCTTCCAAGGACTCTGTGAGCCAGCATTGCTTCCGCTGGGTTCTCTGCTCGGGTCACAAGGCAGCATTTCTCACCAGGGCGCTGCTGTTTCCTCTTCCGACTGTAGTAGATTACAGATTATACTAGAACATGTCTGAGGAAAGGTCAGAAATGAGGGTGAAAGTCTTGGAACTGAAGCTGGGAAGCTTTCCATTCTCATCCGGGAAACTTTTTGTAATGAATAAAGGGCAAAGCAAAATAAACGACCACATCCATGACACTTCTGTTTTTCCTGCCATTTTTTGCCTACCAGTTAGGAAGGATTTTATTTCCCTTGCATTATACAATAAGAGAATGTTTAGCTGACGAATCCTCAGCATTACACTACACAGAAATAATGGCTAAACATGGTTCATTTTCCTGTAACTTGGGCTCCACATGATTGCATAGCCCGGAGTTACTGCGTTTTTATTTACCAAATTATAGATGTTTATATGTAGTGTTAATGTCAGTAGACTACGTGGTACCCTTTGAAATGGAGTCTGTTAAATACTGGAAGATATAAAAGCTAATCAAGTGGGGTTTGAATTTTAATGACACTGCATTACTAAGCTTTTTGTATTGAAGTAATGGAAGAAAAATGGAAAAAATCAACATAGAAGCATTTTATTATAAGGCTGAGAGGTGCTTGATACCACTTTAGTTTTTCAAACAAAGTGTAGAGAGAAACTAAAATCCTTCTGATCATTACTTTCCTACCAGAAAAAATTGTCTGGGCCAGGTCCTCTTTGCTTTGCTTGCTGGCAGTTTACACCAAAGAAAATACTGCCACTTGGAGACATGTCATACACATGCTGAAATTTAACGGGTGAAAGGGTTTAATTTCAGTTTGGTGATAAGTTGGTGTTTGCATCCCTTAGGTGTGAGGGTGTACTTCTGGTTTTAAGCTTCGCTGTGATTTAGGAGCTCCATTTCCATGCACAGATGGGATCTGTGATACTGATAGATTCAAACTCGGTTAAAATCAGATAAGAAGTGATTTGGTTGCATTAATGTGAGACTCTGTGCGGACTAAAGAGCAGAGTAATGGAGGCTGCATCCACATCATTCTTTCAAGATCCCATCAAGTCCTTTTGCCACACTGTGTTGCTGCTGAATGCAATCCTTGGGGTTGGGGAATGTCCCTGCCAAGCTGCATTTCGATGTATAATTGTGTCATTAGTAGGGCCAAAAATCAGGGTGTTTCTCCTCCTCTCCTCAGTGTTGATCTCTGGCAGCAGTGCCCTCAAGTGCTCTGCTCAAACACTGACCAATTTGAAATCTGGCCTGAATTCATCAAGGCTCTTAGTTGATCAGAAGAGGACACATAACTCTATTAATTGCTTTCAGTTGATTGATTGCTTTTTGAACAGTGTTAGAAGCTCCCATATCTTTAACATTTTCCCCTTGATGTAGCTTTTCTTTCTTATCCAAAAATACAGTTTGAAAACTTTAAAAAGTGTGATTTGATCAAAGGTCTAAATCTCATATTCAGGCCTAAAGAGTAACTTACAGATTTAAGATTGGAGGTGTGTGGAGGGCTGAGGGTGTCTCTGCCCAGGGGCTGAGGAGGGAAGCGATGCCGTGGGACCCTGAGTCTGTCCGGCCATACCTGGGAGCTGCTCCTGATGGCTTTTCCACAGATGTCCAGCTTTGTCAAAAACCACTAAATCTTGTGAAGTTTATTTTCCTTATAGCATCTGTGTTTTATAATGGTGCTTTTAATTTGCTTTTTCTTTGTCTGCTGGGATTTCTTTTGTCCGGCACTTCCAGGCCTCCCTTTTTTCCTCGGTGGAAGTGAGTCTGTCAGTGATGGGCGGTTTGGGAATAGAGCTCGGCCCGGCCAGCCCGGCGGACGCTCCCTCCCTCTGACAACAAAGGCCATTGTTGTTTGCTTTCTTCACTTTTATCCTCAGCTTAATCCATTTCTCCTTTGAGTGTCAGTGGAATAAAATGTCTGGAAAAGTGTGGCTCAGGTTTTGGGGGGGATGAGATGGTGGTGATTTTGCAGACTCTGAACAAACAGGTCCAAAACCAATGGATTGGGTTTTTCTCAGTAGGCAACATCTGCCCAACGTAAGGCTGCACTTGCAAATAAACTTGTCAGACTCCAGAGCCACGACATCTTCAGCTTTTTGAAAGTCCCTTAGTAAAATTAGTAAGAGATTTACCAGCCTAGACTGGCTTTAATGTATTCCGTGTATGGCTCTGATATGAAAATCTCCTCTGTGGCAGCCCGTGGAAAGACAAATACTTGACCCCATGCCTTGCATGGGCTCTTGTGATTACCAAAAGAAATGTGCCCCTTGCTTGGTATGAGCCTTGGAATTGTGATGGTGAGTGATGATTGATTGCAATAAAAGTGTTCCTGAAGTAGTCAGTAGGATGTGATCTGTTGTGTCAGTCTGCAGCCATTTACAGTTAAATGCACTGTCCACATGTCAGGAGGTAACTTGAGTTCAGCATTCTGCTGGATGAAAAATACTGGATATTTCTACCCAACTTAAACTTTGGCTTATTTGTTGCTTGTCCTTTGACAGTGAATCAACAAGGGCTTGAGCTGTAGAAATAATGTTGATGCTTGACCGCATTCTTTGTGCTCTTTTGGCCCAATCCGACCGCCTTATGCACACACAACTCCTGTTTGCTGCAGGAGTTTCCTACTTGGAAGGGCTGGAGGAATGGAAGGGTAATTTTTGAGATTCCTGGGTGGGTATGGCAGCACATCAGAAAATTAAGGGGTTTTCTTTAACCTTAATCATCCCCACCATCTTAATATTGTTGTAGTCAGATTTACAAGAACAACTTTCCTGTCAGAAATAATTTTTCTCCTCTTCATAGCATTCCAACTTTTAATTTTTGACTAGTATCACTTTTAATTACATTTTTTGCAGTTAAGCAACTGACTGTTGCAGCAGAAAATGCAGGTTGGCAGGCAATGGTTATTGTGACATATGTTTGGTATTTACAGCTTTTCCATTTGTCACAGCAGAATTTTTTTATCATGTTTGTGCTGTGAAGTGCTGTGCGTTATGAGGTCTGGTTTAGTTAATTTTTTATTGAGGTTTGTATACATCAGATTTAGCTATTCTTCCAAATACATAGTTACAAATTACATGCTTGACCTCCTGAATGTTTTTTGGCTTCATTCTCAAAGAAGAATCATCCTGTGTCTTAGTCCCTTTCAGAATCTCTTTTACACATTTTCATTCTCTTTTTATAGTTAAGTACTTTTTTTTTGTTTTATTATGTTTCCTCATATATAAGCCTAAGAAATTGTAAGATGTTGTTCCTACAATTAATAAAAAACTCTGAAGGGATGAGTTAATCCTGCGGTTTTCAAATATCTGTAACTGCTCTGGGATTCCTTGACTTGCATGGAAGCAAAGCAGCTCGTCCTTGTGTGGGAAGGACATCTGTAAATTCCTCATTTCTCTGCATGCAAATATTCCATTGAATCAGCTGAAGGTTTTGCATATGGAAAACCGCATGAAGCTGGGAGCAGAGGGCACTGAAACATTAAATGTGCCTTGAGAGGGGAGAGGGGGCTGCTTCAACCCAGCCTTTGGATCAGTAGTTCAGAGTTAATCATTAGATTCTGAACAAGTAACAATAAAACAAATTACAGATTTTTGAGCCCCCTGAGTAGATACCGTCAGTGTTTGCTGTGCCCATGTGGATCCAGGCAATCTGGGAGGAGGAAGCACTTCCAGAGAGGCCTTGGCTGCAGGAACAGTAACTAATTAGACAATAATGCACAAAACTATTCATATCCCTTCCTGCAAGAACCAAAAATGCATTAGTAAACTAATCTTAAAAAAAATTAATTGCATCTCAGTCATATTTAAAACTGAGCTGGATTTTTTTTTTTTTTCCTTTTTCTTTTTCTTTGTATTCCAGGTTGATGCAGGAAAATTGCTATTAATGAAATCTGTTCTCTGGGAACTTCAATAGGCTTGTTCTTCATTAAAGCCTTGCTATTTCTCTTAAAATGTATTGATGGATGCTCAGGCCAGATACTTATCACAAAATACACTTTGTAATTTCATCATTTATGTTATTGTGCTTCTCTGAGATGCAGAGGTCTGGGGGCTTTGCAGAAAAACCCAAATAAAACCCCCAAGCTTAGAGTTATATAGTATTAAAAGAAGGGTGAAGGAAGCATTGAGTGTCTTTAGGATGATGAGACATTCATTAAGATTTTTCCGCCTTCCTTTTCCTATTTTCAGTCCATCTGAAGTACCATTAAAGCTTTTCAGGCAGCTTCCTGTGAGAAACCCTTTGCTGTGCTGTTTTTCTTCCTTGAAAAAAGGTGGCTGCTCTTGAGGCAGATTGTATGGATTTGGCCTGGGATTTGTATAATATCTGTGTAGAATGCGTCGGTTGTTTAGGAACCTAATTCCCAATATGGTTCCCTTTTGATTAAGAACAAAGCCAGCGTTTCACAGCATTATAGGAACACAGAAAAACAAGTTAATGATCTAAACCTTTTAATTCATGGTTGCTTGTCTATTTAAAGTACTTTTGATTCTGCTATAAACAGACTGGCCCCTTTTTTTGTTTAACTTCTTTCTTTGGTTTCTTCACATTTCTTTCTTTACTGTCCATGAAATTTGGAGCTAGTTTCCTTTTCCAAGTGAAGAATGAAAGGTTGTGACTACAGAGTGATACAGCGAGTAAGAAAGCGTATCCAAACTGGGCGTCCATCCAGCACAGACCTCTTTGAAACCAGCTAAATTTAGGGTTGTTGAGGGCTTTTTTGTTATGTTTTCCCTTTCCTTTTTTTCAGTACCTATGTTTCATTTTTGTCTTTTTGAATGAATATGAAATTTGTTACTTTTTTTGATACTTTCTTGATTTTTACATCTACTTTGGCGTGGCTTTATTCGACATAGTTACTTGATATTTCCCTGCAGCCTTAGTTCTGCAGATGATTATTCTGCGTGTGTTTATCCGTCCAGACAACAAAAGCGACCTTTTCAGGACTTCCAATTACCAACACTGTATGTGGTACTTTAGGAAAATAATTCCCTTCCAGATACTCCTTTTTTTTTTTAAATAGAGAATTGGAATCCAGAGCTTGTCCTTCAAATCGAACTCGAAAACTTTTCGGTGAACAAAACTGCCAGGGAAGCAGCAGCAGCAGGAGGAATCATCTCCCTTGCATGGAAAGCAATCCTTTCTTATACCCATATGTAAAATTATTATTTGCTGCTTCTATTGTAATTTATTCTTTATCTGAAATGAAGATTAAGCTTTTAGATTTTTTCTTTTCTTACAACAGAAGCTTGTTATTTCTTTTTCTGTTTTTTTTTTTTTTTTTTTTAAAAAAAGTTTTTTTTTTTTTTTTTTTTTTTTTTTTTTTTTTTTTTTTTTTTTTTTGGTCTTTTTTTATCTTATTTCAGGCAGATGTAGAAATGATAAATGAAGAAATAATTCCAATAATGTGTTTTATTGCATCTCTATCCCATCAAGGTAAATTGAACAGCCAAGACACCTACAACAACTTCACAAACAACAATCCAGGGAATCCTCGGCTCCTGCCTCTCCCAAGTTTGACGGTGGTGTTGCCTCTGGCTCAAATCAAGCAGCCAATGACATTAGGGACCATCACCAAACGCACAGGGTAAGTGGTACAAACCTTCCTTAGCCTTTATTATTCACGTGAAAATCATTTGTGTTATTAGTACGAATTAATTTTATTCCGTATTTTAATTTCAGTGGATGTCATTTCATGGCAGCAGTAGCGGGGTGGGAGGAAGAGGAGACTGAAAATATCGGATAAATAAATACAAGCTGAAAACAAAGCTCTGTAAATTCAGGAATATTCATTTGGGTGGGTCAGGAGAAGTTTTCACACCAGGAATTGGAATGAAGCATAAGCAGAGCTGTATTTAATCAGAATAAAATATGGTTTTACTTTTTTTCCCAAGTTTGTTTATTTTGATTCCCAACCTTTTCAAGCAGAAACGATTTTTGACCATCAGAACTGGAAGGACAGTAAGCCAGGTTGAGCAGAAATGCAAAACTTAATCCTGCTGTTTTCGTGACCTTATTTTTCCTCTGTTGCACTGTTCTGGACTGGGTGATTCACGTGTGGGTTTCCACTCCAGAGCCAGCTGCACTTTGGTACTTCTCATGTGCCGTGATAAAGCACTTCAAAACATTTCTTGGGAAAAGCTCCTCTAAATAAATATAAAATAAGATTTTATGAGCTTTATAAACCATAGCAATTTTAAATTAATTGATACTATCCAACAGCTGACATTTTTCTCTTGCTAAACTTTAAATATTCTTTTATTGCAATTACAGCTCCTGGGTGATAATTATATTTTTCCTCTCTCATTTTCGGGTTGTTTGAATTCCTGAATATTTTCTAATTAAAAATCTAATTGATCTGTTAGTTTACAGAGGACTTTTCTATTTTTAAGGAAAGTAGATCGAGCATGGCATGTGGTTGGACAAAACAACTGAGAGTCCTACAGCTTCCTAACTTTTTCCTGCATTTTGGCAAACTCAGGCACTGCCTCCCTTGCTTCAGTGCTTTGTTGCTCATACCCTGCTTGTGAGGTGAATTTTCCCTTGTGTTTCATGAACCGGGAATTATTTTTTGCGTGGATATTCCCTCTCTCCCCGAGTAATTCCCATATTTGTGCTTCAGTTCAGGACATGGTGTAAAATCCCCTTTTGCTGGGTGCACTGGCAGTCAGGAGCTGGGCTGTGCACGTGTGTATCCATTCGTGTCTGTCCAACAATCCACTCCTGCCCTTGCTGTGAAATGGGAATTTCGTGGGGCTTCTTGAGCCAAGCGTGAACCACGGACACGCAGCTGCCCCAAGCACGGACAGAAATTCCTGAAATTCACAGATAATTGTAAATTCAACTTCAGAAATAGTGAAGAAACAATTGAAGGGTCATGTTGAGGTTTAGCTTCCTCCACAGACACATTTCAGTTGCTTATTTTTGCCTTTTTAGTTTTCTGCTCAGTTTAAACAGAGTGAAAAAGATTTTGCTTCTGCTCAGGTGGATTTTGGAAGCATATCCAGGTGTGAACCTGGATGAGGGAAGGGAGGTGGGATCAGGGGGAGGTTGTCACAGGGCAGGAAATCACAGTTCCTCAAAGAAGGGAAATACCAAAAGCCTGACTTGAAGAATATGGCCAGTGAAGGACAGAAATGTAAATGTGGGCTCCCAGAACTGGAACAGACACTTAGAACCAGGTGGGATACAGTAGAGAAAGGAATTAAAAATTCACCTGAGGGCCTGCCAGGGGAGGTAGGTGATAGGAGCAGTGAGGAAAAGGATTTGGAAAAAAGCTCTTGGTTTACAGTTGTAATTAAAGCAAAATTCTTTACAAAGGTTTCCTTAATGCTGTGGTGGTACCAGCAAACCTCTCTAAAATTTTTGCAATTGTAATAAGTCTGCAGTATTTTATTTAATGTTTTATTCTTAAACATCTTAAACACATTCGGAGTGTTCATATTCATAGTTTTCTGTTAAATTATACTATTCACAAACTGTCTCTGTTCCATTTTATGTAATTTTTAAAACTAATTAAATTTAAAATGCTCAGTGAGGCTTATGTAAGGGGGGAAACAACAGTCATGGGAAATACCCTGCTGTGTAAATAGAGTTTTCATGAATGAGGATCATAATTTTCAGCACAGCCCACGTAGCCTTGTAACACTAAGCCGAGAGCTTCCTTCATTTGTTCTGCATCCAAAATATTTGATAAAAGTACACAAAATTAACATGAAAAGCTGTTATTTATAAAGCAAGGATTTAAGAGGAATGCCTAGGATCCAAGAAGCCTGGCATGCCTAAAATGACCAAATTGAGACAGCAGCCTTAACTTAAACCTCCAGGGGGCAAAGCGTGTGTTTAACATATTTAACATCTGCCCTCATATTTCTGCAAACACATAGCACTGGAAGTCTGTGCAGTGTAAGATTTCGACAGGACAGGGACCATCTGCCTCGCTGGGAGAAGTGTAGGAGGCATGTATTACTGCAAATGGCAAAAGACAGATGTATTTACACCTACATGGTCAGCACCTCTGAGCACTGCTCCGAGGAAACACGGCTCTTCCTTGGGAGCAGCTGCTGGAGCTCAGCATTGTGCAGTGATCAGAAAAGGAGCCGGGCTCGGGATCACTCAGCTTCTGCAGTCACTGCTCAGTGCCCTCCAAGATCCCTCTCCCGTGCTTGTGACTTTGAAAGAATTAAAAATTTAATCTGTTGCAGCACATTTCTAAAAGGGAAAAGCGAGGCTTAAATACCCGATAATTAGAGGGCTGGATTTGTCTGTGTTATTTGCTCTTAACATCAGCTGCTTTAATATTAAATCTTCATGAAGTCTCGTAGATTTTATTAACCAAAAAGTCAAGTTGAGGTTTGTTCTGCCAGTATCCAAGACAGCAAAATATTTTCCAGGTACTGAAAGGACTGATCAGTGCTCTTAATATCATGTGTCTGGAGCAGAGCTGCAAAGCATGTCATGTTGCTTGACAGGTGAAATGGCAGTAAATTTTTAAAAAGTGTTCCCTGTAGCCCTATGGGAATGAAAGACGGAGTCTGGAATTGTGTCATGACCGTGCTGTTCATCATAGTTGCTTTTTTTTCCCCCCTGCAAACATGTAGATTTTGGGACATGTTCTGATCAGTCCCTGCTCTGAGTGCAAGTTCCACTGTCAGCATGAAGTATCTTGGAGCATCCCCTCCACCTTCCATCTCCATCCTTTCCTTCTTCCCTGCCCTCTGCTTCTTCCCTTGCTTTTTCAAGTCTCCCACTGTAATTTCTGCACCTTCATCAAGCACTTAATTTTTGTCCCTACATTTTGTCATCCCATTGACTGGCTTTCCTGTAGTTTGTGCTGTCAGCACATTCAGGCTTTCCCAAAGGGGCTCTAACACTAATGAGTAAGGAAGCTTCTGATGTTTTAAAGATTAGAGGGGGATGCAAGACAGCACAAGAGCTGGATTTAATAAGTCTTTCCATATCCGTGCCTCAGTTTCCCTCTGAAAATTTTGATAGTAATGCTGAATTCCTTGTCAAGGCTGATGAATGGGTTAATTCATTGCTCATTTACAAAGAGCTTATAGATTGGAAAGGGGAAGAGCTGTATGGTCCATAAAAGGCAGTGAATCAGAACATTCTAGAATTCAGCTTTGTGCCCCGCAGTGGCTGCACAAGTGTTCCCTGTGTTTGTGGAATGAGTTGTAGTTAGTTTCCAGTGGGGACATGGATGAGCTGTAATGGGAAGAAGGCAAAGAAAAGATACAATAATTGCCCCAAAAGAAAAACTGTTGTCAAAGTTGGTTCCTCTGACAGCAGCATTTGTTTTAAGTTCCTCAAGGGACAGGGTCATTATATTTGTATCAGCCTTCACTCCCCAGTTCATCCTCGCTGGAGAGAGCAGCAGGATGGAACCTGCATTAACTGGGTCTTGTCAAAACACAGAAATCCAGTGTGCTTTGCAGGAAAGGGATAAACCTTGCTTTTTTCCAGCCAGGAGATTTAGATAGTGTATTTTTAAACATGAAACTCTACCCCTTCTTCATCCCATCCCTCATTCCACCCTCAGTGAGGAAGGGAAAAGTAGGTAAAGTGTCCGATGCAATTTTATAATTTTAATTTTCTGTGCACAGAAAGTCACTGATATCTCCTGGGTTTATTTTGTCAGAGAGAGCTTTATTTATTCCAGGGTCAGCTACTACAACAAACAAAAATAAGGAGTCCAAAATCACCACATTATGGTACAATTAATTAGGAAAACAATAACTGAAAAAGTAGAGAAGAAAAGTAAAACTAAAGAATTCAGCACAATTGTCTGAAGCCAGACATTCTCTTTCTGGCACGTTCCTCAGACGTGTTTTATATCACTTTTAATTTTTATAATACATTTTGGTAATAAAGCAACTGCTGTAATGATTTGTAATTGATATAAAATACAATTATTTGCGCTAAAGTTTGTTCAGATGTCACTGTTTATGAAAGGATTCTCAATTTGGCAGCATATCATGACAAGGGCTAGAATAAGTGGGTATTGCACAGCTTATTAAAAGCTTAAATAGTTTTATTAAACATAACACAAAATCAAAGTATTTCGCTTTTCAATTGGCCCAAACTCAGAATCAGGTAAGAAACTGAGAAAATTCTGTCAGAACTTTGAGTGGTAAATCATCTTCATTCCATAATTGCCTTTGGAATTTCTCCCTAGCTCTGGGAAATGGGAACCTGGGTGAGTTTTTGCCTTGGCATTGCTCTATTGCTGTCACCGAGCGCAGCCATCTGGTGCTGTCTCTTCAAGGTTGGGTTGTCCTGTAATTTGTGGATTCCCCCTCGCTCTCAATTAGCATTCCATCCATATTATGTGAAAGAAATAGTGGAAAACAATTGCTCATATAAATATCATAGGGGAAAAATGGTCATCTTTAAAGAAATCAGGTCTTTTGAACAGAAAGGAGATACTAAGTTGGTTTTCTCACACCTAAAGCATTTTCATAAGACTCTGTTGTAGTCTTTGGAAGTGTAATTACATTTTCTTCATGATACAAATTTTTCTATTTCTATCCATTTTCTAACCAAAACCAGCCAAACAAAACCTTCAGTTGAAGCCCACCTGGACCAATTTGTAATTAAACTAAAGAGAATTTTTTCATTTGCAAGTATAATCAGGTCAATATAGCATGTTGTGGAAAAAGGAAAAGCCTGTGTTATCTTCTGAAATGTTTAATGGGCTCAGCTAAGTGTCATGTGCCTGAGGTTTGCAGACAGAGCAACTGAGGCAGAGAAGAAAAAACCAATAATGTCCAAAACATCCATGATCATCATTTAGAAATTGAATTTTAAGCTCCCAGGCAGATCCCACCACTCTCCAATGACTCTTCAAATTTACACTTGATCTGTTCTAGGTTTTAAATTATGTTGGCTTTGGGTTATGCAGGAGATTTAGCTTTCAATTAAATATTTAAGCAGTGCAGTAGTGCTGGACTCATCTTCTCATCTGGCCTTTGACTCAGGCACTGAATGTGCTGACTTTATAACAGATCATTCAGTTCAGACAATTTAATTGGATTTTATCACAGTTCAAAGATGATGTATTAGGTCTAGAAGGGTGGTTGGTTCTACCAAATAAGCTCTGTCCCCAAAAATCTTAACCAAACATTTATTAAACACAAAAAGTTAAAGGCTAGTCCCTTATGCAGAGCTCAAAAATGGTTTTTGGCCTATAGTACTAATTAAAAATAGAGTTTTTTTCTCTAACATTCAATTCTTTATTGGATTTTTGCATCTTTGCATGTTGAAGAATGTGTGCCTTAGGTTTGTACCTCCACCTGAGTGTTTTTTGAGAGGATCCTTTCATTCATTGATGTTGTGCTCATGTCAGATTTAGTTCACTGAATTCTTTTTTATCAGGCTGGTATCCTTTTAATTGTGTGGGTCTATGGCTGAGTGCTTTATACATCCTTCAGTGCTGGACCTTTCCTGGTAATTCATTGCCTGAAAAAATATTTCACCTGTTTCAACTACCCAGAACTTACTGCTGAGTCAAAAAAAGAAAACAGAGCCACTGGCATTTACAAAATCAATTACTCAGAGATTTTGTGGATGATGTTACATCCCAAATGAGATTCAAAGAAGCCCTGAGCATGTGAGTAGCTCTAACTTTGCCTCCTGTTGCTCCTTTTCAGATTTTATGCAAATATCACTGTGGCAATGGCTTTTTAAAGGGAGATATCCATTAAAATGCCCTCAGATTAATGGGTTAAAAACTCTCCACTGTGCAAAATAGTTGAACAAAACATAGAATCAAATCATGGTGTAAATTGTTGGGTGGCCAAAAGCACTCAGCTCTAGATCTGGTGATTTGAGCATCAGATACATTTGAAGTAAGTTAGGCCTCTCCTTCCTGCATCTGTGCAAGCTTTTAAGGGGGGAAGAAGATTTCTGGGTCGTACAGCTGAATTTCACGGGGTGTTTCTGTCCTAGAAAAGCCTGAGGAATTGTCCCTAAAAGGTTCTGATTGCACCTGTTGGTTTTATTTGACCTCCTCTCAGCAACTTTGTAAAACCACCCCACTGTCCCTTCAGTGTTCCATGGCAAACCCTCACCAGTGACTGATTTGGGTGCTAATGCCCTTCTCCTGTCAGTCCTGACTTCAGGACCTGCTGCAGCCCCAGCTTTGGCAGCAGGTTGGAGCTGGGACCCTGAGCTGTGCCTAACCCCGACTCTAACTGGATCTGGGACCCTGAGCTGTGCCTAAGCCCAGCTCTAACTCTGAGCTGTGCCTAAGCCCAGCTCTGAGCCCAGCTTGCACCGATGCCCCCCGTGTGTCCCAGCATGCAGAGCCCTCCCCACCTCCAGGGCTGTGCCCTGGGCACTGCTGCTCCCCTGGCAGCCCCTCCAGGGCATCAGCAAGGGCTCCAACAGTGACTCTGTTCACTTTCTGCATTAATCTTAATAGCATGATATACAGTGTACTTGTTGGGAATTGAGTTCTCATCTAATTTCTGTGCATTTTTCCCCTTTCCATGAAGACCTTACCTGTTTGGAGCAGGATGTTTTTCCATAAAAGCTCCTTGGTGAGTTCCCAGTTAAACCCAGCATGCCTTTACTCCATTTGCTGTCCTCGCTGAAAATAACTCTGTGCTTAGACTTCTTAATTTTGGATGAATTTTTTGTTTTCATTTGTTTACCTGCATGGCTGATCTGTAGGTTTTCACCCACGTAATTTCACTTTTAAACTATGGATGTGTGTTCACCGTCAAGCATTGCAATGGAATGAGTTCACTTTTTTTTTCTTTTTTTTTTTTTACCTTTGAGAGTGCATTTAATTTTTAAGTAGCAGGGAAGTTGAAAAAATAAATTATTTCTAAGTGGGCAGAAATGATTGCAATGTCTTTCCAAACAAGCCTCTCTCTCTTTTTTTTCTATATTGCTTCCTTTATTATTGTAGCACTAAGTTGCTTACAGACAGAAAACATCGATGATGACCTCTGAAAAATAAGCCAGATTAGCAGTGAGTAGGCAGTAAAGTACTGCAGTGAGAGGTGAAGCAGTAAAATGGGCACTGAAAAAAAAAAAGAAAAGCTGATTACTCTGGAGAAAAAAATCACAGAATGGTCTGGGGTGAAAGGGACCTTCGAGATCATCTCATTCCAACATGGGAAACAGTTCCTTTAAAATTGGGATATTTTAAATAAAAGAGGGTTTCATTTTAATGTGAAAAATTGCAACATATTATAAGAATACAGACAAGAAAAAGTAAGTTTTAACAAGTTTTTTGGTGTTGGAAGTTTGGTTCAATATTTGGGCAGTGCTGCATCACCTCAGTCACCACTTTGTGATGGAACTGGGCTTAGGTGCTGGAAGTTTTGAACAAGAATGGAAGAAGCAGGAACATCTTAGAAAATTTAAAAACTTTCAGCAAGGAGCTTTATGGGGCTTGGATTTTTGGGGTTTTTTTTTGTGGGTTTGGGATTTTCTCTTTGTTTCTAATTTAGCCCAGGATATCTATTAATTCTGCCCACCAGTATCTGTTAGAATATTTGCACACGGTTCTTGGGTTTGTTCTGGGAGTTGGCTCCACATTTATCACCCTTGATGTCTCTGTTAAAATGTTCGCTTCAGGAAAAGAACTTTTTAAGAGCTTTGTAGGACAAAGAATTCCTAGAGAAAAGCTGAGGAGGGATTTGGGAGCTGTACCAGGAGAAGCAAAGGGGAAGAAAGGAAGGAAGGAAGGAAGGCAGGAAGAGAAGGAAGGAAACTTTACCTTATTCCTGGAGAATTCCTAATTCCTGAAGTACCTCCCTAAGAACCATTTCTAAATGTAGTTTATGGTGCACCAAGGAATATTGCCTGGTGGTGATCTAAGAAGGGCAGAGGCTCTGGAAGAAGACTTTTGGCAGTGGATTTTCTGAGCGAAGGCTCTGTGGGTCACCCCTGCACGAAGGAGACGTCGTCAACCGGAAATGGTTTTAGACTGAAGCAAGATTAAAAGGCTGAGATTAAAGAGGGGAATATATGAAATAGGCTCCAAAATTGTTGCCTGTCTTTCACAAGACTCTTTTGTGGTTTGTTTAATGCCAGTGCTAGCTCAGAAATATGGTCCTTACTCGTCTACAGAGAAATTAGGATAAAAAACACACTTTGGGTGGGGGTAGAAATCATGTTGTTTCCATTAAAGTCTTAATGAGACCTAAAATTCTGTAAACAAAATGGATGTTGATTTGACAGCTAAGTGCCTGGTGAATAAAGGATCCTACCATTGCTTTTCATGCTTTTTCTTACTTTATTCATGATCTGACAACTGGAAACATCTTTGTTTTTGTGTTTTAGCCACAATGATAAATGAATTAAAATTGCAGGACTTTGAGACAGATTTTTTGTTTTTGTAGTTTTATGTCTAATTGCAAATTTCATGCAGTATTTTTCTCCTGATACTTTTTTGCTGTTTATGTAGTCAAGATAAAACTTCTTCCTTCAGCAATCATAGATGTTTCCATTTCAGTGGGTTTAGTGTGGAATAAGTGCTTTTCTTTTTATGAATCTCATATATTTGAAGCCTATTTGTTGGGAATATAAAATCAAAGCAATTCTCAATGTGTGCAGACTAGTTCTATTTGCCTATAAGTATTTGAATATATATTCCTTCGTATCATATATGTGCAATTTATTTATTATTTTAAAGTCATGTCACTTGTTTGACAATGAATTTAAAAATACATTTAAGAGCCAGAAGGATTTTATGAGACATCAAACTCCATCATAAACCATGCAGCCTCTGGTTTTCAAAATATTTTAGAGGTATTAATTCTTACTCGTAAAATAATAATAATTAAAATGTAAACTAGTTAAGATATTGTAACTATTGAGTATTTTTACAAAGAGCTACCACAATGCATTTCCAGAGATTATGGCAGAGTTTGATGTGTTACAAAGTCAACAAGTGGGAGCTCTGAATACTTTCAGTGGATCTTAATCTGTTCTTGCTGTGCTGGCAACATGAAAGAACTTGCATGCTGAGTTCAGTCTCTTCATTGCTGTTTAAGCTCTGACAAAGTGATGTCTTCATTTTCTTCTTCAGTTTCCTCCCATCTCCTTTTGTGCCATTTCAGTAGAAAATGTCACTTGGCCACTTCTGCATCTACGTCTTGGTGCTTCTGCCTTTAAAATAGAAATAATCCTCCAAAATTATGTTAGAAAAGTTAATACAAATTTCCCCAGACACATTGTATTCCTGATACAGATTTCTGCATGGATATAACTGGGGTAAAACTACTGCTGTGTCTCACTGAATTCGAGGTGTGGTTGCACAGTGTAGATCCAGAGAGGAAAAAGTAAAATGCCTTTTCATCCTCCTGTTGTCTTAAATACAGTGCTGTTGTCCCTAATGTTTGAGAGAAATGAAGAGTGAAATGATAATGGGGAATGTTTTGGTCCCATTTGCTTCAATGTCTTGGTTTTAGCATTGACTCCCAAAAATCTGAATTTCTTCCTGCATCCCTTCCCAGGAAAACTATGGTACAATTTTTTGGAAGTTATTGTATTATGAAGATTCTTTTAAAGTAAGTGTTTTTAAAAGTGAGGCCAAATGTGCCTAAATTTCAGCTCTTGGCATAATTTATGAAGTGCTGACAAGCCAAGTGCAAGGAAAGAGCAGGAGTTCATAGCAGAAACAAGTCATTCACCACCTACCTTCAACATTATTGCTTTGTTATCATTTATAAAGCTGAGAGGGTGTTTGCATCTGCAAAATAATGAGGATTTATAGTCTCCAAGTTGTTAAAATATCACAATGACATGTAAAGATATTTTTCTAATGGCTTTACTGTTACTGAAAATAACTGGGCTTTGGAGGTTTGCTGAAGGAATGAAATTTGAGTTGGAATGTATTGATGAAAACTCAGGAATCGAGTAAAATGATGGTCAAATGAAAGTTTCCTCAGCTACAAGAGGGTTCAGAACAGCCTTGTTGACATCTCAGCAGTATTTTCAGAAATCTGTCCAAACCCAGGAGATGCACAAGTCTTTTTTTGTTTGTTTGCTTGTCTGTGTTTGCTAGCAGGGCTGAGTTTAACCACATGAGTAATCGTGTTTTACAAGGCCTGCTCCTTCTGTCTACAAAACTTCATCCTCGAAGGGAGAAGCTTTTGGCACTGAAACCAACACTTAAGTGCTTGCCTTGAAAGATGTACATCCTAAAGACAAGATGTAAATAGAACTGAGCTCAGATAATTTCCTCCAAGGCTGGCTGTAATTGTATTTGGTTGAACACAGGTCTGGGAACTCAGAGTGTGGAGAGCTCTGGAAAAATGTCTTGAGTCCCAGGTTCACTTCTGCTTCAAGGCTTGAAGACAGTTCTGTCTCTGTAGAAGTTTACTCCAGTTTGTAGCTGAGAAGAGCATTTGTTTCCATTTATTTTCCATTTAAAATTACTTCATTAACCTCAGAAAATCATCTTAATAACCTCAGATAGTTTTGAGTAAAAATTGAGAATATTAAGAATATTACGACAGTATAGGAAGATTCTTTTGTCACAAGGAAGTGAATATGGCAGAGTCATACCCGTGCTCCTGGTTTGCTTTGCAGTTATTGATGGATGACACTGTCCTGAACATTCTTCTATATTAAACCAAATCATTTATTGATTGAAGTGTAGGTCAGTAAGCAACACAACTCCAACTCATGGATGCATTTATATTTTCATTTCTGAAGGAATATGAGTATGTGAATACTTGGAAAGTGAGAGCTAAAATAATTCTCAATATGTGGTTTGCTTAAAACTCTTTCTGTGACAGATGATTATTTCAAAGTAAAAGAAATCTAGTCTAATTTTTTCTTAGTAGCTAATAAACACTTGTTAGTTAACACAATCTCAATTTAAATATTCTAATATAGAGCATGATGTGCCACTGCAAGCAAGGGAATACATTTATAGTCAGGGCCTTTTTGGAACACAGGTTTCTGACCCAGTCATCTGTAGCTGTAGGTTTAACAGTTGGATATTAAGTGCTTTGTGGTGGTTCAATACCAGAGTTACTGACTATAAATTCCAACTGCTCTTTTGGGACATTCCAGCTTCTCCCACATGTACAAGAGCTTCAGCTCTGATCCAAGTCTGTGGAGGTTTGTCTGAATCTTTCCATGGACTCTGATGGGATTCCTTTGGAAAGAGCTTTTGTGTTTTAATTTCTAACTGATACATGTGACCATAGGCTTGCCATGTATGTGATCTGTTACTATAAATTAAATACTATAACTATACAGTGTTTTAATTGATTTCTGCTGTTCTAAAATATTCTTCTAGTGCTGAATTCCATTTTAACACTTGCACTCCTTTGTTTGCACATAGATATATGCACACACACTTCTCAGAATTAGATTGTTGTGTAAAAACCAGGTTAATGGGATGGTCTAAGGCTGAAATTGTGTGGAACAAGAAATTAGAAGAAAAATGGAAAGGAGGGATGGGTAGGAAGAGAAGGGAGCAGTGAAATAGAGTAGAGAGAAAAATACAAAAAAATTCAGTTAAAAGGACTAGAACAAGGGGAACATGAAGAAAGAGGAATCCTGTGTGGGTTTCTCAAGCAGCTTTTCTCTTAAGGAAAGGGGTGAAATCCTGATTTAGGGAATTGAGGAATGGACAATGCTCTGCCCATAGTTTTGAGTTTCTGCAGAGCAGAATGTTGTGTACCTGCAGGTCCCTGTGAGGAGAAACAGCCTGGGATGTCTCAATAAACATCCTCACACCCCTGGATCTGCTCCTTGCACATCGTGGGGTCAGGGCATGGTGTCTCAGTCTGCTTTTCCGTGCTAGAATTCCTGATGTTTTCTAACAGTGGCTCATGAGTGTGTGCATCATTTCCCTCTCCCTGTACCCTCTGCACGTCCTTCCCTCCCACCCTTTGTCACACACATCCCCTGGTTATTCCTGACTTGCTTTGGAAAAGACAAGGAAATATCAGCCATCTGGAATGACTGACCCAGAATCTGTGTTTTCATTCCCAAAGGATTTATGATTTTTTTGTATTTACTTCAGAAGTTGTTTCTGTTCAATGCAAATATTCAATATTGGGTCTTTTAAACCATTTAATTCTCCATTATGAGCCAGTGCTGTTCCTCAAGTGAATTGAGTTCAGAATTCCAGGGGAATTTGGGACCTGTTTTTGGGAAACACTGAGCATCTGTAAATCCTGCTTGGCCTTATGGGAACTGGAGATATTACCCATTTCTGAAGTAATATCTTAAAATTGCTGTTAAGCATGGAACATCTTGATTTTTTGAGAATTAACTTGCATTATTTTATTTCTTTTTTTCTTCAAAGCAAATCCAAACCAGCTCCACAGATTTCACCCAGTAAGTCTGTGGGAGGGGAGTTCTGTGTCGCTGCAGTTTTTGGAGCTTCAAGGTCATGGTTTGCAAACAATTCCGGTCTCAAACGAGAAAAAGGTTGGTACCTCACAGAATTAGGACTTTCATTTAAACTTAAATTCTTTATTTTCTCATTTTGTGACAGGTTCTGAGCAATTGGTGCTTATTTGTAGATTTTGTTCCTTAAACTCAGTGGCAATGGAGGTTTTTAGGAGCATGCTTGGGGTGCTTTTGGTAAAATTTACGAGAAGTTTTAATAATTGGAATTAATAATTGGTCTTTTATTATGATACAGTGACAGAAAGCCAACTTTAATAGGTCAGTCCAAAGGTACTGTGAGGTGGCACTGAAAAAATGGTGAGATAAAGATGAAACACCTTTGCTAAAGCAAATCTACAACATGTTTGGGAATGTGTAATCACCTGAGCACACCTTGGTGAGAAACTTGTTCCACCTTCTCCTATATGAGATATTCATACAATTGTGTGAAAATTGTGTATTTTGCACAATTTTCTCTTTGTCTTTCCAGCCCTTTCACTTCTTTTCATTCACAATTTTTAGCTGCAAGCAAGAGACTTAAAAGAACACAGAGTCTGCTATTCCTGTAAACTCTTTTTCTATTCCTGCTGTGTTGTTGCAATAAGATTTTCTCTCTTTTTGCCCCCAGATCAGTCCAAGCAGTTTGTGGTGGAGTCGTTGTACATCATCAGCTGCTACGGGAGCCTGGTGGAGCACGTCCTGGAGCCGCGGCCGCTCAGCACCGCGCCCAAGATCAGCGATGACACCCCCCTGGAGATGGTCACCTGCCCCAGGGCCAGCTGGACTTTGGTTAGGTACCTCATTCCTGGGATTTTTCCTTCCTTTCAGCCACAAAACGCTCATGACCTTTCTTTTTGAATGAGCTGTAAAGACTCACTTGTGTAAAGACTCTTACAAGTTTTCTGTTGACGGAGAGAAATTCAAGCCTTGCTTTCCGTACAGTTCTGTCACTGTTCATGTGCCTCAATGGGAACTAAGCTTTTAAATCCTTCTCTGCACGTGGGGCTACATGAACATGTCTATGAATCAACAGAGATGCTTTCTAATTGGTGATTTTAAATGATCAGGTTGTAATTTTCTTTTTCTGTAAGGAATAGAAACAATTCTCTTGGTAGTGTTGAAGTACAGAATTCTGCCATGAGACATGAGCGAGGTTCCCACAGTGAAGCATTGTGAGTTACCCTGTGAGCAGCTGAAGGTACCATTTCTAAAGACAGTAGAAGAAATTATTCCTGACATGTGGAAGAAAGTAAAGAAAAATTGATGAGAAAGTGTTGTCAGTGCTTTTGACGTTTTAAAATATTTTTCTATCGATTTTTCTTGGCTCCTACATTCCTTAGTGCTGCTTATGGCTGGACTGGAGTGATCAATACTTGATTTACCAAGCTATTTCGGAATGGCCCACCCTAATTAAAATTACAACACAGACTTCGGGACCATTATTGTTGAAATGAGTGGCTTGTAATGGAATTGAAAATTCTAATTGGATCAATAATCCATAACTTTACACAGCTTTATTTTCACAGTTTGTAAATGCTCAATGACTTTACAGGATGGAAGCAGTGGTAGTTAACAGAACAAAAAAGTTCCCCAGTTTCTCTTGTGTGTTTATATAACGTCAGCATGACATACAATGGTCCTAAACATATTTACCAACTTAATCTGAAGCTCCTTCCTGGAGGTTTTTTACGCAATCCTTGCTGCAGTCAACAACCAAGTATTGTCTTTGCCTCACAATCTGCACAATTTGGCCCTGCTCCTCCACTGCCTGTGGTGGATTGCAGTGTTTGAACAAGCTAATTTAAATAATTACAAACATTTTGTGAGCTTGTATAGATAATTGCATGTGATGACAGAAACACTGATTTACATCCTCTGTATTAGCTTAAATATTAATAGTCTTGTGTTTTACCTCAGAACTCCTCAGTGGAATGAACTCCAACCACCATTTAATGCAAACCATCCACTGCTCCTGGCTGCAGATGCTGT
Source organism: Picathartes gymnocephalus (assembly GCA_013390045.1). Classification (NCBI taxonomy): domain Eukaryota; kingdom Metazoa; phylum Chordata; class Aves; order Passeriformes; family Picathartidae; genus Picathartes; species Picathartes gymnocephalus. The sequence goes on from WEKY01002923.1 coordinate 107,338, forward strand.
GCAGTATTACCAGTATCTTCTGGCTGGCTGTGAGTAGCTGACAACTTCTTGTCTTGTCTCATGTGCACATTTTAAGCAGAGGGTGATTTTCTGAGTTGATTTTCCAGCCAATTTCAGTGTATGGTCAACCCCAGATTAGGGCTGTGTGTAACTGTGTTAGTAAGGATGGAGCAGTGAATGTAGTGTTGGGATTTTTGCCATGAAGCAGAGTTGTGAGGCTGTGGGAGTGCTTGGCTGGCCTTGAGAGTCACCCACCAGATCCCATGAAATCTTCAGGGTTTCCTCACCTCATTCCTTCTCATGCTTTGAGCCATTTCCTCCTGCGGATTCCACACTCGGTGACAAACGAGTGCATCTGCATTTCCCTCTCCCTGGGAATTCCTGGTTACTGGGCTCCTTCCAGCCAGAGTCTCAGACAGCTGCTTCCCTCAGGAGCCTTGGCACTGCTGCCAGGGATGCTTGCCCACCTGCCTTGGCCTGTGTCTGGCCCAGCCACATCATTCCCAGAGAGCCAAGATTTCATGGCATGGCCTATTCAGAAACATTCATACACATATATATGGTGTATCTATAGTATATAAATACACAAACCCACACATTTTTATAATTGTTGTATAGAAAAATGAGTATTTATCTTTTATTTGGCAATTTAAGAGAGAGAAGACTACTAATGGCGAGGAGCGGGTCTTTGTTCTGTCTAGGATCACAGTGATGCAGCAGTTGGAGTCTCACAAGGGAGCAACTCCTGGCATCTGCTGAGGTTCTCCTGGGGAAACCAGAGCTGTGCACAGTTGTCAGTGCAGGCAGCTTGGTGTGACATGGGCATTTCAGATGCACCAAGTGGCCACTTTGGATGGCACTGGTTAAAGGGACACTGGAGCCAGATTGGATCTGTTACTTCTACCTGTCCATCTGCTGCATCAGAGTGTTGTAGAAACCTGCAAGGTTTGAGTTTTCCTTCTTCTGAGCTGCATAGAAAATTGGGATAAAATTCAAAGGGTAGAAAAGACTATGAAAAAGTAATTAGTAGTGCACAGCACCATTAGATTTGCATTGTGTCTGGATTTTTTTGCTAGATTCCTGCTTTGTTTCACTTGTATCCCTCAGAGTGAAACCAGGGATGGATGGGGCTCATTTTGTGTATTTTATTAACATTTTATTAACAGCTCAAATACTGTTAAACAGTACAGTATACACATGTGTACTAATACACATTTGAAATGGATTAGTACTGAAGACTTTTTAAAGAAAGAAGAATGAGTGGTAGCTGAATTCCAGCAGATTAATGAACTTAAAGGGATTTTGCATATTTGATTGACTTATCCCTTGTTTCCTTTGTGTGACTTCTGTACCTTTCACATGTTTCTTGCATGTTTGAATTCACACAGACATGTTCATGGCACACAATGGAATTGCCATGGAAATGGGTAACTGTGCATCACCAGAAAGTCTGACATCCTCATTTCATATTTACTTCCTTTCGTCCTTATCTCTCCCCTCTGAATTCACTTTTGCGTTGTACAGTAGATGCACTATCTAAAACGTGGCAAATTAATGAACTTGTGCTATTTGAATAATAAGACTTCTAACTCAGTTTTTAATTCACATAATAGGAATTCTCTAAGCTGGATGTGAAATGGAAAGAACAGAATAATAACCACTAAAGACAGCAGCGTATCAGGGGACGTAATGCAAAAGGCAACAACAGAGAAATTTGTGTCTGATTGTCTTTGAAGCTTTGTCTTCTGGCTTTATTCAGTCTGAAGCTCCTCAGTGAAGTCCCTGCAAATGGAACCCAAGCAGCTTTCCCACAAAAGCCACCTGTTAAAGAGCTGCTAAGCCCAGCTCTGTGGCTCTGCTTACCTGCAGCTCTGCCCTGGGCTGCCTTTGGCTGCAGCCTGCCTTTGCTGTGCTCTCCCTTCCACCGGGGGCTTTAATTGCCAGCAAATGGCTCAGTCGGGGCTGAGGGGGGCTGGTCCATCTGTCTGCCACGTCAGTGCTGAGAGGAGCCCTGGCGCCGTTTCAGGGTCACTATTTGTAGCCGTCTCTGTCAGGCAGAATGCAGCAGTTTCTCTCCGTTTCTGTATAGCATTTCTGCCGATTGTTTGGCTCCATTAAGTGTGCAGGGGAAATAAAAGCCTGAATGACCAAGTCACAAGGGGGTATGGATAGACCCTTTCTTTGTCCACACTCAGAACATTGCATTAGGTCTCATTATCCATTTATAATAAGTGACCTTTGCCCCCTGGGTCATTGAAAAACCCTCAGTGTGCTTTTTAGCACAGAGTACCTCTGTCAGCAGCCGGGCAGAACAATGAGACGTCTGGCGGGCTGCTTGGAGGGCTGCACGGCCAGGTTTTCATAAATAAGAGGTTTGCTGCCAAAACACAGGGCCAAAATCTTCCTTAGTCTTTGAAAAATATAAACCAGGCCGGTGACTTCTTGTGCTAAACAGAAAATATTCCAAAAAATCCTGCATTAGGTTATCAACGCACGGTTCAGCTTCTAATATTTTTAAAGAATCTGCAAGTTTTATTTGCTGCTAGAAAGGAAGGAACAAGGAACCATTGTCTGAAGAAATGTTTTGTACAACAAGTGTCCAAGACCTTTATCCCAAGGGTATTTGTAAGTGGATCAGCACAACTGTTTCCTTGCTTTGAGGTCATGTGTGACATCTGCTACAGAACCTGCATCAAGTGAGTGCAGCTCGTGTCCACCTGAGCACATTAGCACAGGTGAGAAAGTGGGAAGCAAGGGATTTACAGCTTTCTGTCAGTTCATGGCTTGAAAGTGAACTTCCATGTTAAATTCCACAACCTGCTGGCCTGCAGGAAGTGTCAGTGTCCTGCTCCAAACTGTGCAGTTGGTCAGAGAGAATAGAACCAGTCCTGAGAGCTCCTTCTGACAGAGCAGCTTCCAGGCTCACTTGTTCCTGTGAGTTCATCCCACAAACCCCTGGATTTATTACAATCCTCAGGTTTTCAGTGCTGGGTGTTAGGGATCAGATATTTCTCTACACTCCTCACATTTAATACATAATATTCTACCTTATTTCTGTCTCTAATATTCCCTATTTACTCACCTGTGTCCTGGGCAACTCCTAAATCTAACCACAACAGAAGAAGGAATCTAAGTCACATTTTATTCTTCCTAGATGTTTTTCCTACAACATAAATAGCATCATGTGATGTAGTTAAACTTTCCTAGCAGACCTGGCAGTGGGAGGAGAGTCATGCCAGGCACTGCACATGTGCACAGGAGGGTTTTGGTGTCCACAGGAACTTGCAACGTAAAAGCTTTCTGCAGAATATTGCCAAGTTTTGTCATTAGTTACTCTTTAAATCCTGCCTTTTTCCTGCTGTTTGGGGCTTAGGAGTTAAGGTGCTTCTGGTTGTATAAGCTCTTGAGAATGCTGTTAAGATGTGATTTCCATGTCCATGACAATCCCCTGGTTCTGTTCAGGTTTCTTTCAAGTAAATTCTTTCCTTTTTTTTACCAGGCCCTGAAGTTTTGCAAATTTGACTGACTTATCCCTTGTTTCCTTTGTGTGACTTCTGTACCTTTCACATGTTTCTTGCATGTTTGAATTCACACAGACATGTTCATGGCACACAATGGAATTGCCATGGAAATGGGTAACTGTGCATCACCAGAAAGTCTGACATCCTCATTTCATATTTACTTCCTTTCGTCCTTATCTCTCCCCTCTGAATTCACTTTTGCATTGCACAGTAGATGCAGTATCTGAAACATGGCAAACTAACACATTAATGAATAAACCCCCTAAAATTGACCAAAAACTGCCCCAAAAAGGTATGGAATAGATGGAGATCTGATTTCTCTCCTCTGGCTCTGCAAAGGGCACCTTCACGTTCCAGGCAACAGTTTTGGCTCATCAGGACCAATTTCATGGACACGGCCTGCAGTTGTCCAAAGTGGGCCAGTGACAAGAATTAATATATTAACTGGTGTGCAGTACTCTGACAAATTGCTTAGTAAATACATCAGAATTGATTGGGCATTCTGTGTTTAAATTGACAAATGACTGCATTAGGGGAAGGAGGGAAATCCATTAATTACAACTGCCCTCAACCATAGGAAATGTAATCGTATAAATATAGATTTTGTTAAAACAAAAGTCTGTACTTTACTCCTGTGTTGCTGGTAAGTGTACTTGCACCTCTTTGCTATTAAACCTGCAATAGGAGGTTTTGAAGACAGATCTTTGCAATTGGCTTTTAAATAATCCAAGAGCATTTCTGTTGTGTTAAAAGGAGTGATGCAGTGTCTCTGCATCCCGCTCTGACCGCTTCTGGAAATTGTTTCTCTCGCAGAAAAATGGACCTGTAGGCCAGGCTTCTGCTGTCTCATTAATTGCTTATTCTAAATGCAATGTAATTGGTATTCCAAGATGTGAGGATTCAAACCAGCACTCTGTATTCTCCTTCCTTGTCTCTGTACTGCTCTCCAAGTCATACTTGCAGGGCTGTTACATTTTTCTGAGTAAGAATTTGCACTTGAGTTAGGCCTGAAGATATAATCAGTTTTATAGGCTTCGTTAAGGGATTCTTGAAAAGATTAAGGCCTGTATTTACAGCTGCCTTTGACTTTTGGCTGTTACAACAGATTTTCATTGCTGGACCAACTGTTGCACGTATCTTGTGTTTCACTGAAAATGGCTTTCATTAGAAGTCCAATTTAGTAACTGTCCATTGTCTTCAAAGGGAGGGAGGAGTCTTTCCCTGCTGTTTGTTTGGGTTAAATGATAACACCATTTATACAGATAATCTCTGCAGCTCTGACATCATGTTTGCACTTCCTGCTCCCTCTAATGAAAGCTGTGCACCCTGGGCAAGACTTCTGTCTCCAAGCAGCACTGAGGTTCTTTATGGCCTATTTTATATTCCTTTCATACATTCCATTGACAGAAATAAAAATCACATCCACAGAGCTAGTGAGTATTGTGGAAAATCTGAGGGTAAGATGGATAGTGTATTAAATAACTGTGAATATGTGCTGTGAATACAGACACTGCCATGCCTAGAATCACAGCCAAGAAGTGCCACAGGAGGAATTTGGACATTCTGGTCCTCCAGCCCTCCTCAGTGCACAGCAGAGTGTGGTGCTGGTCTGGTCATAGCTGAAGGAACTGGGATTGATAATTTAGTATTGTACCTCTTCCTTTCTCCTTGCATTCTTTTAGGGTGCATCTTTAACAGTGGATTTGCCATCTCTGGGATGGAGGAATGCAGGTGATCGTACATCCCTTCCTATATTTGTAACTATAGTATTTTGTGTGGCATTTTTGGGGAGGCCAGAGCTGCTCTTGCTCTGGGTATGTTCAGTGTCTGTCACAACGAGCTGGGTTTCAGACAGTAAAACTGATCAAAAGCAGAGCCTGTGCAGTAACAGCAATTACTCTGTCGTGTGGTTACGAGGTGTTCAAAGCCTTTCTGCTCTGGCTCTGTGGCAGGGCCACGCTCAAACAGGGGTTTGGGGCACTTTCAGCTGCTCCAGTCCGGTGTCTCTGCTGGGCTTTACTGGTTCTGCACTTGGCTAATTGAACAAAACCCATTTCTGGAGTCCATCCCTATCCAAACCAAGCTCTTTCCCTGAAGTGGGGGAATTTCACCTGCCATGGGGTGCAGCTGGAGAGGAGCTGGAATAAAAACGAACTCTGTAAGGTGTTTTGGCTGCTGGGAATGTGCCTGTTGAGGTTGTGGTGCAGAGACACACCTGGGGCTGTGCTTGGCTTCATCAGCTCCCACAGCTCAGGCGCCCTAATCTGTGTTTTATAAACCGACCGCTGGAAACAGCGCTGGCACAGCAACTCAAACACTTTCAGATGTGTACAAACAACAATAATGAACAAGGGCACATGCTGAAATGGTTCTTTCCTCCTCTTGCATGGTCATCTGGAAGTCCTTAGAGCGGGCTCTGTGAGCACGCAGGGTCAGTTTTCAAAGCAGTGTGCGGGGATTTCGCCGCGCGCCTCCCGTTGCCGTTAATGGGAGTCAAACGGGTAAATCCCCACGCACCGCTTTGAAAATTTACTACTAAGCCTCTTGACTTCTCACTACATACTTTGATTGTAACAGTAATCCATGGTTAACATAATTTTCCCGACAATAATGTCAAACATACTTTTGAAGTCGGTGAATTATAGAAATAGTTACCTCTTCCGTAATTCTTTAAAGATGGATTTCGCCGTGGGTTCGTGCAGTTGAAATGATTCTTTAACTCAGAAAAGAATATATTTGTTCTGTTTTGGTGCAGAAGTGGTTGTCTGCTCACAGGCTGTTTAAGGTGCTCCATCCTGTGAATAGTATCAGGTTCTGGCTCTGCACAGATTTAAAAGTGCATCGAACTTGACTGGCTTCCTAAGGGAACTTTGGAGATGGAAGCTGGAATTAAGCACAGGGCATGTGTACCAGTCTTGCAGTCCAACCAGAGTAATGGTGAGGCCTAAACACCTCAGCAGCACCTTTTTTGGGGAAAAAAAATATCCAGGCTGTTGACTATCAGATCAGTGTGAGTAAGGAGCAAGTAAAACAGTCATTAAAAAAATTTTTTTTAAAAATCTAAGAATAATTCATCTCCTGATTACAGACCTACCTATACCTTTATTAAAATGCTGCCACAGAGTGGATGGTCCATAAAGCACCTAATAAACTGGGCAGTACACAGTGAATCCAGCTCTAATCAATTGGTGATGTGAAATAACTGTCAGTCTGCCTAAACTCCTGCTTTATAGTCCTTTTTTAGCTGAATTTGATTATATTTATGTGTATGAGAATCTCAGAAAGTCCTAAAAGGAAAAAAAAAATGAGCGAGGAGAAGTTTTGGGTAAAAGAGGATATTTTAATTTGCGTGCCATGCTCCTGTAGGAGTTTACAAGCTGAAAACTGCATTAAAACCAGAACTTTGTTCAGTAATGTGCAGCCACAAGAAAAATCACATCAAGCGTATCTCCAACCTACAGACAGTTTATTGTTAACGTGGCTGGGAGTGTTCTGCCCAAAATGAAATCCTGGCCTTGGCTTCGTTGTCACACTCCAGCAGAGGCAGAGGCAGAGGCACAGAGCAGCAGCTCTGACACAAACCCACAGAGCTCGTGTTGGACATGAACTGCCCAGCCATGGGACACCAGAACCAACCCCTGACAGAGCTGAAAATCACATCTATAACAGGGAAAAAAGGTGAATGTGGTGAATTTGGAGTGGCTGCACAGAGTCCTGAACCAGAACTGTGACATTCTGCTGGTCACACCATGGAACCAATGCCTGCAGGAAATAATTCAAATTTGGAGCTGAATTACAGCACAATGACCCCCTGAAGTTTGTTGACAAGCATGTGATTACCTCAGGTCTCTACAGCACCTAGAAACAATGGAGGAACCAGAGAAAAAGCATCAAAATCAGGTGTTAGGGTGGGGGTTTTATGAAAACAAGGGATATTGTCATTTTTATCCTATGTACCTGTCCACTACAGACATCACTGGAGACTGGATGGGTTAGTTAAGAGTACATTGTCCTGTTTCTACTACGATTTAGGGATTTACTTGACATAATAAATGTTAATTATATTAAATTATAATTACGGAAATAGAAAAGGCAAGCTCTCTGGGTGTCTGCAGGCATGTGCATGGCAGGCAGCACCAAACAAACAGGCTTTGTAGTGCTCAAATGCCTTTGTTTGCTCTTAATTTGGACAAACATCCAACCCTTAGAGAAGAGCTCATTGTGAATTTCATATATAACTCTCAATTAAATTGAATTGTGCAAAGCTTATTTCTATAAATGAGAAAATGAAAACCTTTTGGTTCAAGAAGTACACAAACCTAAGTAAAACTAATGATTTATTGTTCCCAAATTAAAAGCATAAGTGCGCACACTACAATTGAACTGTAGTGGTTCTTTGTTCCAACACTTTTATGCTGCTGAAAGATGACAATTTATAATCTTGGAAGGAAGCTTTGTCTTAGCTTTAGGTATTTATTGTATAATTAGCCCATCCATGAACAAACCCCACTGCGTGTTAATTCCAGTACTCCTCCAATGTGTATTTATCTGGGTCTTGCTCACATGGCAGGAATGTCTATGCAAATTATTTGAGATTAATACAAATTGATTGTTTTCTTTACTTGTCAGTAAATATCATGGAGAAGTTTCTAAGCAATGAGGAGTTTTTTTCATACTTCTTCATGGAACTGTGTGAATCAGGTCCTGGAATTCCAGAGAAGTATCAGCTCTGCTGTATTTCAGCCTTTGCTTTGGCTTGTGTTGAAACTTCTGTCTCCACAGTCCCTTCTGTACAGTTTTCCTAACAATTATCTCACAAATAACTTCATTTGTAATGTGGTTTTTGCAGATATAATCTTTCTTCCATATAGTGGTAACATCAATCCTGTCAGTGCAGAGAAGGGAAGCTGTCACCGTTTCCCTTGAAGGAGGACAGAGAGTAAAGGTGCCATTTTTATTTTTGAGCAGCTCAGAGATGCTTTTTGCCCCTTGCCAAATATTGATGGCAAAACTCTGATTTTTGCTATAGTCCAGTTTTTCAGAAGTGTCCTTGAGTGCTTATTTTCAGATTGATTTAATAAGCAGGCTGTAGAAACTCATGTCCTGTCATGCTGCACAGACAGAAGTTGTATGTTTTAATTCTCACCTTAGATTTTTAATAAACACTCATTTTCTTTGTACATTTTTACTTTGTGTATTTCTAGATTAAACAAACTCAGTTGCAGTCTGATATTTGATGTGTTTGTTCCAGATGTTGGTGTGAGAAGAGAAAAAGTTAAAAGTTGGCATAGCTCAGACACAAGGCATTGAATTGATTATTTTAGGAAGGTACAAACCACCTGCATATACAGTAAAATATCTCTGTGCAGCCAAGGCTTTCGTGCTACTGCTCTGTGTCTGCTCCATTTGTGACTTTTCCCAATGAAAGAGGAACTACAGGAGAACCAGTAAAAAACACTTGCTACAAAACTTTGCAGGAACTGGAATTTTATTATTTGTTATCCTGCATGGTTGAGAAATTCTTCAGAAATTGAAAATACTCTGTGTTGAAGTATCAGAATAACCTCCCTGATGGGTGAGAGCCTGCTGTAATTTCCAGTGTGAATTCAGATTTTCAAAGAATTAAGTTGGAAGATAAAAGATGACTCCTGAGCTCAGATTCCTGGAAATGTCCTTCCAGGCTTAAATTAATCTCGTCTTGGAACTTGATACTGAAGTGAGAGGTGTGTGACCCAGAAATGGGGGAAAAGGGGGCTCTGCATTCTCACACTGTGATTGTTCCTACAACTTCAAGAGCATTTTTAGCTTGGACAGATATGTCCATATGTGTAACAAGCAGCACAGGATGGAAAATCTCCAGCAAGGATCACTTGTCCTACAAGGTCACTTCTCCCAGCACCCTGCACGTTCCCACTGGGAATGGTGGGAGTGGGGCCAGTGGAGAGCTGGGACCCCCCATCCCAACCAGCCCCTCGAAGCTGCTTTGGTGATAGGTGTGGCACAGAAATGCTGCTTTATTCAACAGCCAAATAAATGGCTGAGGGCTGACCTCAGCTGGGGCTTTATCACTGTTGCCCTGCTGGTGAACTCCCAGGCAGAGCTTTTCCATGGAATTCAGCATTTCATCACTCCTGGCTGGAAAGAGTTAATGCTGCCCTCGGAAGCTGCGTGCAAACACAAGACCTGTGACTCCTCAGGGAAAGGCTTCCAGTGTAGCACCAAAACGAATCATTTGTTCAGTGTTTTAGTTGTTCTTTCAAATTTCTTTCTCACTGTAAAGCCATATTGAATCTCCTGTAAAATGTAAAAGTATTCCCCAAGGGAGAAATAGGGAGACCAAGCAGGGGGGATGCTGCTCCCTGGGCTGTGTTTTTGCAGCTTCCCTAATCTTGACAGCTCTGGTAGTTGCTCCTGGGATAGAAAGAACAAAAAAAAAAAAAATAAAAATTCCGAACAGTCCATAAAGTTCCCATTGGTTTGAAAGCAAAACCATCTGCTGGAGCCATGAAGTTTGTTAGGGAGTTCAGTCACAGGAGAGGCTGCAGTTGATCAGCTGTGCTCTCCAAAACAGGCAGGAGGATTCAGAGGAGGGAGCCAGGAGATGTGGGGAGCATGAGGGCAACAGCAAAATGGGTCAAAATAATGGGTTTGTTTCTTTGGTTTGAAGTATAAACTTGGAGGAAGAGAAGTGGGTGTTGTGATTTGATATTCAGATTTTCCTGTGAATCCTCAGCAAGGTGAGTGTGTTCTTTAACAGGAGTTTGGAGCAGACAGACACATCCCTCAGTCATGGACTGGGATCTGTCATGGACGTAAGGAAGGCATTGGAGGTGGTTTCTGTATTATCTGAAAACTGGAGAAGACACAGAGCTGAAATAACACCTGGGGCTGTCGAGGTGTGGGTTTGCACAGGCTCAGACTGGGATTGCAGTGAAAATGACAGATCAGGGGATGGTTTGGGTTGGAAGAGACCTTAAAGATCTTTTATTCCACCTTCCACTATCCCAGGTTGCTCCAAGCCCTGTCCAACCTGGCCTTGGACACTCCAGGGATCCAGGGGCAGCCACAGCTTCTCTGGCAACCTCTGCCAGGGCCTCCCCACCCTCACAGGGAGGAATTTTTCCTTGATATATCTCATGGGAAAAACTTGGTGCTTTATCATAGAACTACAGAATCATTAAGGTTGGAAAAAAAATTGCAAAATCATCAAGTCCAACCCACGCCCACTAAACCCTGCCATGAAGTGCCACCTCTGCTCCTTTGAACCTTTCCAGGGATGGTGACTCCACCACTTCACTGGGCAGCCTGTTCCAATGCTTGACCATTCTTTTTCAGGGAAGAAATTTTTCCTAATATCCAACTTGAGCTTCCTTTGCAAGAATGTGTCCTAATTTATCTGGCACTTGGAATAATTCTGGAGTAAGTTGGGTCCTGAGCTGGACTTGGGACACTACAGGTTTGAGAATATGGACAATCTGTGATGCAGAGGTGTGAGAAATGGCTCTGTGGCTTCAGATACTCACACACAAAAAACTGGATGGAAATCCCTTTATTCCATAAAATATATGGATTTATGCAAAGCTGTTTACATTACAGAGGCGCCATTCTGTGTTTATGGCTACCATTGTGTCTCCTTTGCCATTAAAACTCCAATTATTGGGAGTTTACTACATGGCTGTAAAAATTTGTGGTGGTTGAAAGCTTGACACATAAAGGTCAACCCTGCAATATGAGAGTTTTTAAAAATTTTTAAAACTTTGAGTGATTATAAAATGTAGGAATATAAAAATACTTCAGTATTTTAAGAACTTAAAAGAAGAAGAGCCAGTGGGTTAATCCTGATGGCTGTATGGATACACTCAAATCAAAGAGCAGGAATCTTTTCATCCTTTTAATATCAAGATTTGAGCTTTTTGTGCTTCCAGAAAATCTGTTGTCACAGATTTAGGAAAACATACACATTGCTGTGCCATGAACTTATTTAAAAGCTTTTTTAAATAAAGCATGTAACAATAAATCTGATTTTGAATTTTCTGGGGTTTTTTTTTTCCAGTGGTGCCACCTGGGAGCCCTGGGCCCATCACCCGGCACGAGTCCTACGACAGCTTGGCCTCCGACCACAGCGGGCAGGAGGATGAGGAGTGGCTGTCACAGGTATGCTCTGGGGGGATTCCAGCTCAGCAAAACAGGAATGGGAGCCTCTGGAAGTTAAATTCACACCTTTCCTCCACGGGGGAAGCAAACTTCCAACAGCCTGGGGTATTGCTGTGTGCAGAGCTGACCCCCCTCCTGAGCGTGGGTGTGAATCTGGTGGTCTCAAAGCAGGTGAAGCCCCAGCATTCCTGACACAATCACACCCCTGGGAAGCTCGGGATGCAGTGGGAATTTTCAGCTGGCAGCAGAAAGTTCCCTGTCTCCCTTTTTCTCCTGGCATGGTCCTTTTCGGACAGGGATAATGGAGGTTGGCAGAATGATGGTGCCTTTTGGGTGGTGACCCTGCATTTGACCATAAAAATGGGGCATTAGCTGGTTTACTTCCTTCCTTCCCTGGTTACCATTTCCTACTGGTAATTCCTGTGATTTCTGGCCAGATATAAATACTGTATTACTTTAAAACTATCATGCTTGGTGGAGGATTTTTTATATGAGGTCAAATCTTTGGTTTTTTATCCAATCTTGCTTTGCCTCAGTCAGTGAAGCTTCTCTAGAAGAACTCGGTAAATATTTGACCATTTGGCTCAAAACAGAACTTCAGTGTAAGAATGTAGGTCATGAATAATACACTGAGAATTAGTTCCTGTTAGAAATGAAAGGTTAGAGTTAAATAAATAAATAAAATTTACAAATGCTCTGAATTTGCCAAAGCAGTTACAAGGTACCTGATCCATGGAGTTCACCCTGACAAATTAGGTGAGTTTCCTCTGGTTTAAGAACAATGTTGTTATGGGAGTGATGCATTAAATGTGTTGCTGGGATGTATGGCATAAATATGAAATATTTATGGATGGGATTTGCTTCTGCTGGTGGTGAATAAATCATACACAGCTTTTTCTTAAAATGAGAGGTTAGGTTTCCACACGGACCTGTCGAGGAGGAGCATTCACTGGGGACTCCTCTCACGTGAATTCATTTACCTGTCTGAGGTTTCAGATGTGGCTGCACATGGAGATATCTCATTTGTTTGTGCTGTGTCTGATTTCTCAGAGCACAAAGATGATGAACCCTCTCAATCAGGGGAGTCAACAGGAATTTTCTCTCTGAGCTCACTGGAGCCAGATTTCACCTGTAGTTTTCCACCTCTCCAGGACTGTTTGGAGGTATTTGCTTATTTTACTGTTCTGATGAAACCTCAGGAAAAAGAGATTATGGTAAACCTACGTTATGGGTGTTTGTTTATTAGGAATTCTTGGAAAATACAAGATGTCAACAGAACTTAGACTGCTTGAACTTCACCACATCCATCCCTCTAGAAGAGTAAATATATTTATAAGGGGAAAAAAAAAAATCCCAAGTGATGTCACAGAGCACAGATAATTCCGAGAATGCTCCTGGAATGTTTCATTCCTGCTGAGAGCAGGAGTGATGATAGCCCTTGGAGCAAGCAATGCTGGTGCTCCCTGAGCAAGCCACTTCAGATTAAGCCTAAAGTGCAAGGATGTTTTTCAGAATTAAAGTGTTGTTATCAACAGCAACAGCAAGCAGTGAAAAACCACCGCCCTTCACTTCAACTTTTCAATTAGAACAGTGGGTAATGTGTGCTGGCAGTGGGAAGTAGATACAATATGTTTGTCCTGCACACAACAGGAGAGTGAATAGGAACATCTGGCCATAGCCTCAGTAAAATTGCAGAGGCATCTGTTTACCTCTCGGCTCTGTGACACTGATGGTTTCAAGCTTAAAATACACAGATTACTTTATCTGTGGCCTAATTTACGCTGCTACATAAAAGCTACTTGCCTCAGAAACGGCTGTAGCCAAGCTGAGTTAGGCTGAGCTAAATGCAGAGATGGAAATAGAGCTGTATAGGCTGTGGTTGTTGTCTGACATTAGCAGAGAACTGACATCATCCAGGGTTTCAAACTGCTCCTTAAAGATGGACAATCACTACTGGTGTACGGCTATATACCTATACAAAAATCTGTTTTCATGAATTCGCTCGCTGAATTGGATTTCTGCTGCGAAGCTGACTGTTGTTTTAGCAGAGATTGATGGGAACTTCATAGTCTGTTTTCTGTTTTAAAAGTATGAGTTACCCAGAGCTTAATGGGTTCATTTTGTGTTTCCTTTTTCTCATCTTTGAAAGCTCTTTTTGATATTTAGTCTTGTATTGTATCATCTTTCCAGCCTTAATGATTCTATTCTCTTGATTAGAGAAGTTCTATGCTTTGTTTACCCTTTTATTTACAGTTTTCCTGTATACAAACACCCTACTTCTGTTGAATTGTCAGAATTTTGGTTAAATGGATGTATTTGTGTGGACCTAGTTATGTTCCTGTGCTGAGCATGACCTGGGCTCATCCCACTGCTCTCCCTGTGGCTCTGGGTTATGGATCTTGTGCTTCCCACAAGATGCTCCATGGCAGCCTCTCCTCACATGTGCCAGCAGGAATTAGGAGCTGTGATTTGAAATCCAGCTCTCACTGTATCCATGGGAAGCAGTTTAAGGTGTGAACTTCCACAGAGCGGACCTGACAAAGCTGGAAGGAGCTCTCTGAAAGTGCATCCCTCACCCTGCTCACGATGGGGGATGTCTGGGGGATGTGAGCTCTTGGTTCCTCCCTGCTCCATGCAGATTCAGGCAGAAATATGTTCCCTGTTGGTCATAGCATTTTAATTTTGGGGTGTATTTCATCCTGGCAAGGAGAGGAAACAACAGGATCAGGTGAAGTGGTGGCCAGGATGGAGCATTTAAAATTTAAAAACTGGGGTTCAGTGAGGTTGGTGGTTCATGAGCTTTCAAATCTCTGCAAGAAGCTCTTGGCTTTGACTAAAGCATCCATCCTCTTGCAAAGACATCCCAAATTTCCCCTTGTAAACATTCCTCCAAACACCCTGGCTCAGAACAGCCTTTCCACTTGAGAAGAGCAGGATTCCAGGGGTCCAGCAGACTGAAGGAACCCTCCATTAAATGGAGCTGCAGCTCTGTGTTAATGATTGCCCAAATCCCCTTCCCACAGGTGGAAATCGTGACTCACACGGGGCCCCATCGACGCCTGTGGATGGGCCCTCAGTTCCAGTTCAAAACCATCCATCCCTCGGGCCAAACCACCGTCATCTCCTCCAGCTCCTCCGTGCTGCAGTCGCACGGGCCCAGCGACACCCCGCAGCCTCTCCTGGACTTTGACACAGATGATCTCGATCTCAACAGCCTCAGGTAAAAATAAAACCCATTTCCCAGCTGTCTCACAAGTGTTGTGTGCAGAACTTGCCTCCTGCCACGTGTGTAGGACGTGCCACAGTTTTTATCAGGCTCTTGGAAGAGCTTGTGACGCACCGATGAGAAAAATCCATGCAGGCCCAGCAGCTCAGATTCCTCTTGCTGCCCTTTCTTGGGCACATGAGAGGGAAAGGCAGCACAAGGTGGCATTGCTCAGTGTCCTCTTGCCTTTCACAGTTTCTGCACTGCTTAATAAATTCGTTTGCTCAGACGTGAGTGGGAGCTTTATGCCATGAATTTAGACAGTGGTCAGTGTGTTGGAACAGCAAGTGAACTTCTGGAATGTTTTCCTCCCTGATTTTTTTCCCCCCCATTCCTTCTGTTCCTTCCTTGTGATTATTTTTCCTGTATTTAATTCATCTGGTTTTGGATGTTGGCTGATTTGGAATTGGGGGCAGGGAGTGGCCTTAGGGATGGGAAGGAAGGAGAGTGAAGGTAACTGTGGGTTTACATTTACTGGTGATTTGTAGATTTATGCTCCAAGTGTTTGTGTCCTGCCCAGTAACTCCAGATTTAACAAGTTTCCATGCTCCTGACTCTGTGTGTGATTTGAAGTCCAAAGTTCTGTGGTAGAGACTTGGATTGTTTGGGACTGTGTCTGAAACTCAGAGAGTAAAGCAAGAGAGATGGATAATGTGACTAATCCCATTAGAAGTGGGCAGATTGTCCTTGGACTGGAAGTCCGTGGGTTTGAAATGCGTGATTTCTCCTTGTGTGTAATTACTGCCATGAGTAAGGATGTGACTGTCAAATATTTGATTTTTTTATTATATATATGTATACATGTGCAGAAGGAAAGCAGAAATAAAAAAGAAGTAATACAGATCTATGTTACAAAAGGAATCAATAATTACAAACGGGTTTTTAAAAGGTTGCTGTTGAGGGTGAGGGAGGCATTTTAACCAAGTTTGGGTAGGGTGAGCTCTTCACTTTGAGGTTTCCTGAGAGCTCCCATCTGAGCCATCCTTTGGGAACACCCACTTTGTGTAAGTCTCTGGGTGGATTACCCCAATCTCAGCTGCACCAAATGAGAGACAACAGAATTTCCAACAACTTTTGAGCCATCTCACAATTAAATTGCTGCTTGTCCCAGCTGATTGTGGTTTGGGTGGGATTGGCCCCTGCTGAGTGTGGCCAGGTGATGAAATGCGAATCACCTGCGCAGGGAGGTGGCAGAGCCCCCATCCCTGGGCGTGTTTAACAAAGCCTGGCCGTGCCACTCAGTGCTGTGGTTTAGCTGTGAGGAGCTGTTCGATCGTGGGTTGGCCTCCATGATCCCTTCCAGCCCGGCTGAGGGTGTGAATGGTGTCCCTGTGTGGTTGCAGGATCCAGCCGGTGCGCTCGGAGCCCGTCAGCATGCCGGGGTCACCGCGGCCCGCGGCCGATCGCCGCGGCGTCCCCACCGTCATCGATGCCACCTCAGGTAGGGACACCCTCGTGTGCTGCTTCCCGTTCGTGTCCATCAAGCTGGTCTTTTGTTCTGGCTGGTAACTTGTGTACTAATCGTTGCCAGCAAGGTTGTCCTGGTTTTCTGCAGCACAGGGTAAGTGCTGTCTCGTATGAATACTCAATCCTGCCATCGTGATGGGGTTTTTTGTCCCCTCCTCTTACCACTCAAAAGTGAAGTCACAGTGTTGTGGTAAGATGTGGACACACTATTTATGTAAAGTTTGATGTGGGCTATAGAATGCTAAAAACTGCCTAAACTAAAAAGCAGAACATTTACAAATACTAACACTGAAATGCTTTTATTAATGAATGCCTAAAGCATAGACTATTACAGTTCCATCTCATTTATAAAGTAGCTTTCATTGAAATGTAATCATAAATGTAATTGATTTCTGTGAACAGTCAGGACAACAGGAGAGTTTATCTAATGTTTGTGTAATAGGCACATTTTCACTGCTCTGCTCTGAAAAGAGTGTGTGGATTTAATACTACAGTGGTTGTGTTAATATCAACAGAGTAATATATGTACTATAAAGTTCTCTTTTCCCCTCAGTGCTGGAGAATAGTCTGTCTAAAGAAACAAGGGCAGCAGAACTTTATGTTCCAGTGCAGCTGTACAGCGTCTGAGGGTCCACACAGCAGGATTTTGTCAAATAAAATCTCTCACAAGTAGAATTATTAAACACACAGCATTAGTCAAACAGTCAAGTCAGAGAGGATTTTAATCTTTAGCGATTTGAAAATCCCTGGAGACTCCTGATTGGATTGAGGTTAAACTGTAAAAAGACTGTAACACATACAGAAAGGGGTTTCTGAAGGTTGGTTTAAAGAGAGTTAAAATAAAAGCTCCTGTTTCAGACTCTGTTTGCTGTTCGATACAAATGCTGAGTTCAAGATACTTCATTGTTTGCCAAATGAATTTATTTGGGTATTACAGGATATTTCATATATGTGTTTATAACAGCATTCAATAGTAACCAGATTTACTTTGGATATTGAGAATTGTCCTTATGAATTCCACTTTCAAATATTTAAAAGTTGTTAAATTAATTCTTGTTGGGCTTAGACAAACATCTGATGCTGGTTATTTAAAGGGAATTTTGTTTGTTTTACTACACGGCAAAGTAATTTTGAAAATAATTGTTTGATACAGAAGAAAATATCAGTGCATCAGTTAGAATTTTTTTTTTTGGACTAGTTCATCTGTGTTTATTGCTCCTAAAAGGTTCCAAGTTGGAATCACAGGAGTGCTTCAGGCTGTGTGATTGAGATTCAGAGATTAATGGCAGAGTTGTGTCTCACTATCAGCTGATACAGAGAGAGATATCAGCATTATCAGGGTGGGGATTTTTCCCTCCTGTAGTGAAGCAGTGCCTTTACCTGTAACAGGGATGTGCAATAATTCTGAAATGTTCCTAAAGCTGTGTTACTCCACCTACAACAGAAACAATGGCCACACAGGACTGCCTTTTCCATGCTGAACAACTTTTCCTGAGGTGTGGATGGGGCTTTAACATGAACTGACTCATGTGAATGTGATGAAGCCTCATTTGTAATGCCTTTAACATATGTGTCCATATTAAAATTGCCAAAATCCACTGTATAGATTGTTAGGACACTGAAAATATATTTACTGTACAGCAGTGACTCAGTTTGGTTATAACACCTCATAAGTTTCTCATAAACAATACATGGGGTTTGTTAGGGACATGCTGATGGCAGCATTTTATTTACTTCACCCAGACAGGTTGGGTTGGAATTGATTTTTGATTCAAGGATTTAGCATCTCTTTGCAGGTTTTGTATTGCCTGATCCTCCCTCTTTCCCATGCAGAAGTTAGGGGTTCAGGTTCTAAATTGTGTGATGGTTTAGGGGTGTGAATTGTTGTAAAGGAGACACAAGATAAAAACACACTGTGTTTGCAGATTTCAGGCTGTTCTTGTGGCAGGGCCCAGCAAAGGAAAGAAGAGTATTTTATGCTTATTTCCTTCTCTTCCCACCTCTGAGATGTGCAGAAAACTCCATTAATCTCAGCTGTGGATGGGAAGGGTTTGGTTTAATACCACTCATGTACAGCACTGGGTTTTTGTGTTCCAGTCCACCACTTCAAGTGTTCTCATTTCCTGCTCTTCCCACGGCGTGCCCTGCATGGCTGAGTTTCTTTATGAAAAAAAGACATTTTTAGGTTTGAAGGATTTTTAAGTAGGTCATAAATTGTCCCTGTCTGAGCTGAACCAGGAAG
The DNA here is from genome assembly GCA_013390045.1 of Picathartes gymnocephalus. Taxonomy (NCBI): domain Eukaryota; kingdom Metazoa; phylum Chordata; class Aves; order Passeriformes; family Picathartidae; genus Picathartes; species Picathartes gymnocephalus. The sequence goes on from WEKY01002923.1 coordinate 125,987, forward strand.
TGATTGTTCAGCTCTGCCCCTGCACTGGAGCCTGTTGCACTTTATGAAGATGTTTATCTGGGGGTTTCATTGCCTGTTGCTTGGAGATGCAACCCCTGTGGCGCCTCTGCTTATCTGACTCATCACTTCTCCTTCCTATCAAAAGACTTCAAGTACACGTTTATCATCCCCCATTATCCTTCTGCCATCCTCAATAGCTTCCTTCCTTCTCCCCCGTTGGTGACAGTTCTCTTGGTGCATTTAATAAGCTTTTTTTTTAAGCATGGTTTTCCTCATGTGGCTGTAAAACTGTGGTGTGCTAAGGATAACCTTGTAGGATCATTTGCAAAAGTTTTCATTTAAAAAGTGCCAAGCTCTAATGCTGTTATCAGCAATGAAAATTTGTGATGGCATTCTCAAGGTGAATGGCTGAATCTCTAAAGATTACTTGGATATATTTTAAAAATGCATATTTCAATATGGTTCTCTCAAAATCCTCCTAAGACACTCTTCTCTGGTGTATTTTTTTCAAGAAAAGTTTGCAAAGATTCAGTCACCTGAAGCTGCTGGACATTTGCCCCTCAGTGCACACATTTTAGTCATGTGCATCATAGGGAGAACATACCCTCAAGGATGAAATGCACTGTGATTCCAGATGCTATTCCAGATTGGCAATTGGAAATGTTAAAGGGGGACAAGAATGAGTTTAAATCTTTGTCAAGCAGGATAATGCAGCAGCAGAGCCACTGCACAGGTAGGAGCTGCTCACTGTGAGAGGTGAGCAGAGGGTGTTTGTCCCTCCTTCCCAAGGGTGTGCTCAGACTGTGGGCTTGCCTTTGGCACAGGTGGGGTCAGTCTTAATGAGTCAGGTTCCGTTTTTGAGCCCAGAGGTGAAAGAGAAACCTTAAAGAGCCTTCCTGCATGCAGGTGATGCTGCAGCTGAAAGTCACACTCTTTATACACCCAAACCACCCAGGCACCTCCCTGAATTTTCATTCTATAACCTGTGGAGGAATAACATCATATATGTTCCATATCTGAAAAATCAAACCTGGTAGAGCTCTCTGAATAATGAATGATGCAGGAATTAGGGGTGTGGGCAGGTTAGGATATCTGCATAGTCAGCTCTGACTTTTCAGAGCTAGAAAAGCTCTAGGGAAAGGATTTTGCAGCAGTTGCTGGGCAGGGAGTTTCCCCAGGCACAGGAGTGTCTCCCTCCAGCTGCAGCCAGGTGTGGGCTCAGGTGTTCTCAGTGACTCAGTGCTGCTCATCTAAGAGAAGTGGCTGCATCTGTGTGTCTGTCTATGAAAAACCTTGTTTATTCCCTCACACAAAGGTTTTGGACACCTACAGTCAGCCAAGTAATGGCTTTGTTGCATTGCTAGTGGAGGATGAGAACATTGACAGAGGAATTGTCTGATCTCTTTTTCTGCATCAACCTCTTCCTTTCCTGCTGGGAGGAGATCACAGAATAGAATCATAAATCTGTTTCTTTCTTGCTTAGGATAAATGCAGAAATTGAGTGGGAAGGATTTCAATGAATGGTATTATTTAATGAATAAAATTAATTTGTAGAAGTAAAAGATCCTCAGGATTCTTTTCCTTGTTAATTGTGTGTGGGGTGGGGGAAACCTTTAATGTTCTGAAACCTGGTGAGTGCTGTGCTGCTGGGGGATGCACACATCATTTTTTAATGAAGATTGTTTATTACTGTTGTATGAAACTCTGACAATGCTAAGCTCTCTTCTGGTTACTTCAATCAATGCCCACTTAAAATCAGCTTGTAATTTAGTACTTCCCTTTCTTTTGTGTGTGACTGGCTGGTCATGGACAGAGAGGGTTTAATGAACAGAAGAACTGACTGGGGTTTTGTGGGGGAGGGAGTTGTCCTTTTATTGTTCATCACCACACCTGTGAGGCAGGGACCACGGACAAGTTTTTACCGTCCAGCAATGCTCTCACTTGAAATTTAATAACCACTTCTGCTGTCACACCTTAAAGCATCAGAGCTCCTTTCTGTTGTATGCACGATCAAATATTTATTCCCAAACGCTGTACACCACAAAGTGCTGCCTGGGAGCAGCAGAGATCAGTTATTCAGGTAGTAAAGATGTGTGAATGCAGCTGGCAGATGAAGTCACCAACATTGTGAATTCCCAGGCTGTCCCTGCTGCCACAGGCAGTAAATGGCAGGCTGAGCCAGGGCTGGGCTCCCGTTCCAGGAGCTCTGGTGTCACTGCTGCTGGAGCTGCCCTGCTCCAGTGGAGGCAGCCAGGGCTGCAGGGAGGCGAAATCAATCCGGGCTGCAGTCCTTGACCTGAACCTGTAATTACCTGCATGGGATAAAGGTGGTTTGTTGTGGCAGATAGAGATTGCACTCAGGGCTACAGAGGATAATGCTGAGCTTTGAAGGCAAGGAAGGGGTTTGGCCCCTGGGCTGTTCTTCACAGCAATTGAGAGGTTTTAATAATGGGCAGAGAACAAGCTGCTCTTAGAGGGCATCACCTGCTCAATAACACAAAAACACTGACCCAGCACTGCTTGGTTTGTAGTTATTTGTCCTGTCAGCTTAAATTTACATGAGTTTAAGTTAAGGTTCTTTCCTGGAATAACTTCTGTGCTGATTCTGTGAATATATCTATTTAAAATGCTTATTATGTTACCTATTTGCATAACATTTTATCCATTATTCCCTGACTGGTGACAGCATGTGGGATAGCTCAGGTATCTTTGTTTCCTCACATGTGCTCCTGCTCTCTCCACCCAGCTCATCTGCCTTGCTAAGTGTGTGTGTGTGCATGAGCTGCATAATGCAACATTCTGGTACTTAGAATGTTTTCAACTTGATTTATTTCATCCAATTTGAGAAAATGTTATCTGATGATTTTCAAAGAGAGCCTTAAGACAGAGCTGACTCCAGCAGGCTCCAAGATGCCAATGCAGTGTACACGATTACATCTAGAAACAGCTATGCCCTATAGACTGGGGAGATGTGAGGAGAAATTAAAATGACCTGACACTACTGACTGGGCACTTGCTGCTGGATCATTGCCTGGCCTGGGAAAAGACTCAGCTGCAGGGATACATGGAGTAGCATTAATGTCTTGGAACACTGGTGGGTGTTTTCTGGAGGCAGGAGAAGTCCACTGGAGAGCACAGGCATGGGAGCAGTGAGTGAAAGGCAGCAGAATCATTAGATACTGATTTAATTTTCCACCCTGTGATGATTGTGGGTGGTTTAGTCAGTTCTGGAGGTGGGAGCTCACTCCCCACAGCACAACGTGGTGATGTGGGGTAGATTTACCCTGCAAGGGACAGAGCAGACTCCTCATCTCAGTTTGCCCCTGGTACAGCTGGGCAGTCTAATGGTGATTGAAGCAATTCATCCTTTCTAAGATGGTTGTGTTTCAAACCAAGTCTGTATCAGCTTACAAAAAATGGTGCTGCATACATCTGATTCCACTGATGCAAGTGAAAATCAAAAATCAGCAGCGTCTAGACCCTGCTGTGTGGGATAGAATTTGATTTTAAGGAGTTGAGCTTCCTGGAGGTGCTGCTTTCCTTGTTCACCTCCCCAGCGTGATTTTTGGCCCAGCAGCTCCTGTGTTGCTGTGACAGCTCCCTGGGAGCTGCACTGTGACCTCCCCAGCATCAGAACCAAATTCAGGGGAGTGGGGTTTTTCTTCACACAGGAAGATAAGTTGCAGTGGGCCCCAGGGGCCCTGATAATGGTCACTGGCACAGTGCTGCTGCTCCCAGACAGTTGTTCTCGTGTCACACAAGCTGCCTGACGCGTGTACAGGGCTCCATTAATGCAGCCTCTGCAGTGTCTCACTGCTTAAGTATGAGCTGCTAACTTCCAGTTGGGGAAGCCACCTTCAGTTCATATCAGCTGAAAAATTGCAGTGGGCTAGAGCATGGTTTAAACACAGAAATGCCTTGGGTTTATTTAAGGGAAAAGAAAAAAATCTTATTTTCCTGGGTATTTTGCGCTAGTTAACACAAACTCGCTCTTAATAGGAGATTCTGCTGTGCCCCATAATTACCTTTCATTAACAGTTGTTAATGCTGTGTGTGTAGGTAGCTTTAAAGCTCTGAGTAAGTGGGAAGTGTTGATTCTAATCATATCTGACACCACAATCTTCTGTGGAACAACACATGAGCTGAGATTCCCGACGGGCTCCTGTAGGATACAATATTTATTATAGCTGGAGATCTAAGAGCTCCCAGCTACTGTTAAACTTACAAGAGATCCAGAAACCTCAGTGTCTGTACTTGTGTTTTGAGAGATTGCACAGAAATAACACACCACTGGTATTTGCAGGCAGCGTGTGCATTGACATTTCTGCTCTTTTCCTACACTGCTTAAAGGAAGCATTTTGCAAATCTTTATATTTTTATAAGCTTGTAACGTATTCTAAGATCATCTATTAATCTGGACTGCTTGAAATGGTCTTAAAATGGATGTGCAAGTTAAAAGAAGAGCATTTGAATTTTGGAATTCAGGGAATTTCAGGGAAAGCTTTATTTGTAACCAGTTTACAATAGAGATATCCTTATTTAGTGATTTCACTAAATTAGAATTTATCTTTCAAAGTATTTGCTCACCATTTCCCATGTTTGCTTTGAAAAACATCTAAATATGCCTCATAATTTCTTGTTGCCACTTTGGCCTGCAGTCTCTGTTAGGTGTTAAGGGTTTCAGCCATCAGGATTCTGGTTCTGGTCCTCTTGAGATCCTCCAGCTTGTCCTCCCCTCTTTTCAGGAACTCTTGCAGAACATCAGCCCTTGTCCTCAGGGCTCTGCAGACCCTTCCTTTTGTCCTTCAGCTTCCTCCTGCTGTAATTTCCAATGTAATATCAGCACAAGCACTTATTTTCACCACTGTTAGTCCAGAAAGAGCAGGTTTTAGCAATTGTCTGTTATTCTAAGGTGTAGCAAGGATAAGTGAGCAGAAGTGTGGATTTGGGGATATGACACTTAAAACTGAGCTATTTGGCATGATAAGTTAGCCAGGCACTTCATCTGCTCTAAGGTGGAGTTTAATACCTTGAGAGTGTTCCAATCTCAGCCTCCTCACCCTGGCTACTCACTGGAGTAAAGATGTTCTCTGCTGGGAATAAATATTTATATCTGAGTTGAAATACAGCCTGTTGGTGCTTACTTGTGTATATATTTTATTGCCTCGGTGACGTAAGGGGTAAAGAAACAGATGGAAAATATTTTGTTTTCCTTAATTATCCACCACTGTGGGATACCCATTGGCTTGGAGCTGTGGCTCCCCCCCTGCCTTGGACTCCATCCCTGGCATCACCCCAGGCAGATTTTAATAGTTCTTTATCTGCTGCTTGCATTGCTTTTAACTTTCACTTTTTATTACAACCCAGGCTAAATTGGGTGCTGGTTGCTGCTCTAGCTCTGGCTGGAGAGCTCCAAAAAGCCAAAACTGGTGCCAGCAAGTGGCTGCTGCAGAGAGCAGGGAATGGGAGCACGGGGTGAAAGGAGCCCCTGATTGTCACCATCCTCCTCCTCGGCTATTCTCGTGTACAAGGAGGGTCCTGGAGGTCCCAAACTCTTTTATTCCTGCTTGGAACAGCCCAGCTGGGATTCTCCTCCTTCCAAGAGGAGTGTGGAGTCTCCGAGGGAGCGCTGAAGCCAGGCACTCCCTGTGCCTAAACCTGGTGCTGCTCCCCTTGTGAAGGTGGAAACAAGCAGGGCACAGTCAGCAAGTGACAGAAAACAGCCTTTTGGTGTTATTGCCTTTATTATCCTGGGATTTCTCCAGGTGAGAGGTGGTCCCTAAGCCCCGAGGCTCTGCTCGGTGCAGGCCTGGAAAATGGAGCAGGGGGAAAGCAAAAGGTGCTGATATGAACAACATATGGTTTTTGCTGGAGTTTGGCCACAGATTTAAGGCCTCAGAGTGGATTTCTGGGGCCTTCGTATCCTATCCCAAAACCAACACAAAAGCCTTTCCAAATACATTTTATAAGCTCTGCATTTGTAACAACAGTCCTATCAAAAATCCCATGTCCCCAGGTCAGGTGGGGTGCAGGCCTTCCTCTCCTGAAATCCCAGCCTTGCCAAGCCTTTCTTCCCTGCCATCTCCCTCCAGCAACAGCGGGCAGCCATTTGTGCCTGGTGTGGAGCACCCGGGGGGCTCTGGCACAGCTGCTTTCCCTGGAGCTCACATCTGTTCCTGCCCGTGTGTCCCAGCTGGCCCTGGCTCCCTCCAACCCACCTGGGCTGAGGGACAACTCCTGCATTTGTGAGGCTTTGGCACAGCTTGGAGGAGTGGGAGTTTTGGTAACTGGCTCTGCCATCCCCTCTTGGGTTGTATTTCCTCTGCTCTGAGTCACAGTGCTGTTGATGCCACAAATGTGTCATTTTTCACATATTTCAATTTTGGGACACTACAAAGAATCCACTGCAGAAAGGTGGTACCTTACTTAATTTTGCCTCAGTGCAAAAAATCAGAAGACATTGATGCGGTAAGAGCCTTGCTAGCTCCTTAAAATTCCCATTAATTGGGATTTTCACCTCTGTTATTCACAGCAGGAATGCTGAGCAAACTGCTGTGTGCTCTACTGTTTGCCCTTAAAATATCACTTAAAATATATTTTAAAAGTAAAGATAATTTTGTGATTGAATGTCAGATGTAGTAAATGACCGTAGATCATCTGCGAAGTTTTTATGTTGCTGGTGGGTTTTTAACAAGCAGAAAGTTGCCATGAAAGAATTTGGAGAAGCAAAAAGTGCTCTGGTGTTAGTCTTTTGGGTTTGGTGTTTGTATTTAAGCTCTAAAAAAAAAATACAAATAAAAGCAAACCAACACCCAGTATACAGTGGAATGCTTACAGGGAGCTGCATTTTAGCACTGGAGTTAGATAAAAAATTCACTGTATCATAAGTGAACCATTTCCCCCTTGATTTGTGTCCAAAATATGAGGAAAAACCTTGCAGCTGCATTATGCATTTTACAAAAGAACATATGCATGCATTTAAATCATTTACATTTCGTCTTTGCTTTCTCTTATTTTTAACCCATATTATGGTGAGTGACAGCGTGTTTGGAAAACTGAGGTTGAAAGCAAAGTTTAAACTTTGATGCCCAGTAAGCTGAACTGCCAGCAGTGCTTCACTATTTCATGATTTTATTTCAAAGTTTGCCTCGTGCTTTTTTTTTTTTCCCTTTCTCTCCAATGAAATGTGATTGAAACTCTGGGAATCTAGCTGACAAAAAAAAAAATTAAATTATGTTGCAGTTGGTTTGTGCTGGTCCTACAGTGCCTGAAAAGGAAGATAATCCATCCCTATAGAAGCAGGTCCTTGGGAGGATGCACAGCTTAAGGATGTTCTGGGCCAGGGCTCAGTGAGATTATTAATTGGTGATCATTAGGAGGTATCAAATATTCCCCATGCTATAAAATGGTTTTGATAGGGGGTGAGGAGGGGAAGGTGGAGGGGCACCAGCTCTGATGTGACCATTTTCCAGCCTTACCTGCTCTCTGTTAAACTCGGAACCGATCCGCTTCTACAGCAGGAGCTGAAAAAGAGTGCATTGGGGCTGTGATGTTCTGCTCAGTGCCATCAGCAGGCAGAATTCCCCCACTGCTGGGTGTGAACAAATCAAACTCAGTTTTATTGGCCCAGTTCTGGCCTTTTAATAACTCTCCAGCGAGGGATTGTGAAGTGCGAGCGCCCGTGCCGGGTCACGGCTCCTGCCGGGGACAGGGGGGTGGCAGGTGAGGGGTGCCCCCCCTTTTCCAGGGGAACGTGGAGCTGGAAGAGCAGCAGCACCGTGCTGAGGTACCAAGTGGTGCTGGGGAGCTGGGTTTGTCACCTTCCCCTGGTCCCACGGAGCTGCCCTGGTGTGACACTGCCGGCGGGGCGGTGACAGGACACGGTGCCAGCACCCAAAGGTGCCCTGTGAGGAGCCAGCTGCAGCCTGGGCTCTGCCACACAGCCAGGCTGGTCCAGGGGAGCAGAGCTTCAGCCTCTGAGCCCTGGGCTTGCTGGGGACAGTTTGACACATGTAGAGCCACAGGATGTGCTTTAAACGTAGGTTTGAAACTGGGATATTTGCACAGATCTCTTAGATTCAGAGCTCAAAATACAGAGGGACTTCCATCCCTAACAACTTGCAGAAATTTTTCCTCGTTGTCTTCACCTTCCACAAGAGTTAAACTTACAGTTCTTAATTAATTTTGCTGGTAAAGATTGACTTATAATTGAGGACATCACGTGGAGGACCTGTAACTTATTTGTATATCCATCCTTGCATGTTTAAAACCAAGTCGAGAAACTAATGAGGTTACAAAGATATTGCTGATCCTGAAGCAAATACAGTTGGAGAACATATGCTTTGGTTTTACATTTGTGCCTCTAAAAGGTGACATGTCCCGTGTTTGTCATTTAATTTAACATTCTATATATTTTTAAACGGCTGTATGATTTGAAATCTCCAGATGCCAGGCTTTGTGCTAAATGAGGTTGACAGTTCAGTGATGTGGAAGGCCATTATCTCACCTTTGTGCTTCTAAACTGTAGCCACTTGCCTTTGCCTGCTCATAATGCATTTACTGCCTTACAGCCCAGGAATTTTTAACACCTATTGAAAGCATTAATTAGCTATGCCATGCTGATGAGCACTTTAAGTGAAAAGCAAGAATTGCTGCTGCTCTTTGAGTTGGTATTTCTCCCATTTCAGAGGATAAGGAGTACCCAGAGAAATGAAGCCCCTGTGTTCCCCAGGTAAATTCAAGCCCTGGCTGTGCCCTGGCCATCACCACGAGTGACAATGCCACATCAGAGCTTCTGGCCACGTCCCATCCCTGCCTGTGCCTGGGACATGAGGCCATGTCCTGATAAACAGCTCTAAATGGCTCCATCCCTGCCAGCTGGTGCTATCTATAAACCAAAATTCAGGCTTTTGCATCCCATTACTGCAACCCTGAGTCAGCAGGTCTCAGAATAATTTTTCTCTACTCTTGGAAAATGGATAATCCTTACTTGGCCTGCTGAAGTTCAGTAATACAAGAATAACTCATAAATGTGTCACTTGGATCTTAAAAGCTCACCAGCTAGAAACTCTCTATCTTGTCTGATCGGGCCTCCAGTGCCTTTGATCACTATTTTCTCCTCTTTCTCAGCAAACTTCTTGGTTTTCCCTGTTTTCCTGGGCCCTTGTGACAGTGTTCTGCTGCAGATCACAGCTGTGTTCAGGCACCATAAGGTTTGTGTGATTACTCAGCATTTGGTTTCCATATATAGCAAAAGTGTGTCTGGAGAAAATATTCCTATACATACTTCCAGGCAATAGGATCAAAGGCCTCTCTAGGTTCTCAATTTTAATTTATCTCTTCTTGCTTGCTGCAGAAGGAACATCAAACAGACTCTGTGTTTGCGGGAGGGAAGGGAGCCCTTTGCTGGGTAGTTTTGGGAGCAGCATTCATCCCAAAGCTTCAAATCCTGCTTTTTCTTCCTCCACAGCATTGCCACGCTCTGAATTTTGGGGTTTGTGCCTATGTTTCTATCTCCTTTCTTTCAATCCTGGGACCTCTCCCTTTTCTGTTTCATTTTTCCTCAGATTTTTCTCTTGTCTCCATTGTCCCAGTCACAGCACAACTTCCACCTTTGTCACAGTGTTTTCTGTTGTTCTTAATCCCTATGTTGGCTCCTCTTCTGCTGTAACACGTGCACAGTTCACACCCCTGCATCGAAGGAATTCTTGTTCCTGTCTCATCTTTGGAGAACCTCTCTTCCTGCTCTTTATATCTGTCAGTATCTGCCTGGAGAAGTGGCTGCCCCACCCTGGAAGTGTCCAAGGCCAGGGCTTGGAGCAATCCAGGATAGTGGAAGATGTTCCTGCCCATGGCAGGTGGTGGGAATTGATGATATTTAAGGTCCCTTCCCATCCAGACCATCCCACGTTTCCATGATGTACTTCTCACAAGAAGCAAAAATCTGGAAAGTAAGATCTGAACCTTTTCCAGCTCTCCACTCCTCCTTCAGGTGTCAACTCCCAAAGCTGTGACCCCCACTGGAAATGTGAGAATTAACAGCCCTTGGAGCTGGGACTGTGTGAGGAGTTCCCTGGGCAGGTGGATGTTGTGGGATCAGAAATTGTATTTATGTCAGCTTCATTAGATCCTTTTTTCTGTATCTTTCATTAGATTCTCACAGCAACAGTTTGTGAACCTGAATGTTTTTGCAGTGCTGGAGACAGCCAGAGGTGACTGTCATTAGTGAGGAAGCAGAATACTTTAAT
>WEKY01002923.1:141233-142603 GCA_013390045.1 Picathartes gymnocephalus
GGGTATATTGAATTCTTTGAAGTAACGGGGCAGGGTTGGTGGAGGGAATATTTTTGCTGCATTCCACGCTTTGGTTTAGCAGCTCCCCGAAGAGAACCCGGCCCTAACTTTCCTAAACCACCCATTTATAGTGCTCTGAAGATTGGATTTGGAGCACAGTGTGTCCCCCCCCCCTTAACTGATACTCTGTGCTCCCTTCAATGATCTGAAAATAGCTACTTAGATGCCTCTGAAATTCAAATGGGTATGTATTAATAAGCATAATGAGATTATTTACATGTATTTTAATTAACACAGTAAATATTTTATCTTGCTCATGGTAATAAACCTGAGTGTGAGCCTAGAACTCTGCGGAATTTTGTGGCAAAGGTTGTCTCTCTTTCCTTCCCCTTTTGGCGTTCAGGATTAAACCTTCAGTCAGAAGCTGCCCTATGCCAGTGGTGCTTTGGGAATAGCTTGGCAGAGGTCAGGCATGAGGTGCTGCCACTCTGGGTTGTGAGGAGGCTTTTTAATCCCCTCACAGAGACCCTCTTCACCTCCTAGCTCGAAGTGAATCCATCCTACAGTTTATATAGCCCAAAAGTTGAAGGAAAGAAAGCAGACAACAGTAAATCATTCCGGTTTGTTGGTTTAGGACGGGAGGTTTTCCTCCACTAACCTGAATTTCAGTGCTGGAGTCACCTCACTGGAGGGATGTGATGCCTGGACCTTCCTGAGCTTTTGTTGTAGAAACAGTGGAAGATTCTTTTATTTCTGTGATCTTTCCATAATCACTTTATCTCCATGGGCCAGGTTTCCAGGTACCATAGAGATGAGTCTTAAGAGGGGAAAAAAATCCCCAATGGATAGCTGCAATTGTGGTTTTGGAAGAGCTTGCTCTGGGATTTTTGTTCAGCAGCCCTTGGATGGGAGGATGCTTAGTTTGCTAATTTGGGTGCCCGTGCTCAGTTTTACAGCTCAGGGTTATTTCTCAGAGGTGCTGGAGGAGGCACAAGGGCTTGGGTGTGCGTTCAGCTTTTTTCTGTGGTGTCCTTGGCAAACAGTGATGCAGAGTTGGGGATTTAGATGATTTTAAGGAATAATAACAACTACTGAAATACTGTTTCTGCAGTTGGAACATCACTGCAGCAGTTTTAAAGGATGCAGGGGGATGGGTGTGAGCACAGATAACCTATGCAGATATTTTCCTTTTGAGATGACATCTGTTTAGTTGTGTTTATAAATAACCTGTGAAAACAGAAGTAATGGACAAAATCCTTTCTTCTTCCATTGCAGTAATACATGAGGTGCCTTGGGAATGTGTTATCTTCTATCCGTTTCCTTTTCCTCCCCTTCCAGTTCATTGTACACTGTTTTGTTTTTTTTTTTTT
>WEKY01002923.1:152595-203425 GCA_013390045.1 Picathartes gymnocephalus
TTTTTTTCCCCTCCCTCACAACCTGAAACACATGGCATATGCTTGCCCAAATGCTTCCCCTTCTTGCACCGTGAGAGGGATCTGAAACTTTTGTTCCATTCTTTTCCTGGAGAGGGATTTTGTTGCCTCTCCCACCCAAGGCAGTTTGCAGCCAGAGAAAAGTGATGCTTCCCCTGGCCACCAGCACGGCTGGCTGTGCTCACTCCCTACCAAAAGGTCACTCAGACACTTTTTTTGGGATTCTTTGGCTCTCTCTTGAAAGCTTCTCCTAAGAATAACCCATTTTACATTTTTGTGATTACTTTGGAGGAAAAAATGTGCTATAATACCAGAATGTAAATGCGGGGGGGAACAACATTCCGAGTAACCTGATCACACTCCTGTAGTATTTGCTTTGGTACTTTCCTATCATTTGCTGTCCAGTTGCTTAAGGAGCAGCTGCACGGTCTGGTAAATTAATAAATGTTGTAGGCAGAAGTTTAGACAGAAGGAAAAGTTAACGTGGTTTTGTACTGACACCGATCGTGATCCTGTTAACTGGTATTCTAATTGAGGCGGGAGGAATCTTCTTAGCCCTTTTCATGTGCAAAGTAGTCCTGTCTCTTAGTAATTGTGGGGTTTTACAAAATAAATAGCTGGAATATAGGTATTTGTAATGGCATCTCATGTCCTCAGCATTAGCTCTACTTGTATGTTCTGTTTTTGGAGCTTTTAGGCATTGTGAGAAATATATGAGAGATTTGCAAACAGGGGCAAGGAAGGGTCAGATGTATCAAATCCATGGATTCCAGCAAGCAGAGACCCTGCCTTAGAAATGTGAATTAATAGGAGAGCTTCCTTCTGCACAGACTTGGAGGAGCACAAACTAGTGGTGACTGCTCGAGGTATTTGTCATCCTAATAAACTGACAAAATGGAAAAATAAACACCAATCTTATCAGTCTGCATTTTTTTGTTGGGGATGAAAGTGTTTGAAGAAAAATCATAAAGGAATCCGTGGTAGCTCAAGGAGGTTAAACTCAACAGTTGTTCCCTTTGAAGTGTATGACCACGAGGTTAATTGCCAAAACTGCTCGTGGAAAAAGGTGGTAACAATTTAACGAGACTGTACAACTGCAGGACTCAGATGAATATCAGGTGTTTGCAGATGGGCTTGGGTGGGGGGGGGAGAGTTTTTTGGGTTTTGGTTTGGTTTTGGGGTTTTTTTTTGGTGTTTTTTTTTTTTTTTTTTTGCACCTAACAGGAAAAGGGGAGCAAAAACCAGAATGAGAACCAGGGGCCGGGGCGGGAGAAGAAAAGGCCGACTAAAGAGGCAATAATTCCTTGTTTGCTTTGCCAATGAGGCTGTAATTGGGCGGGAGGTCAGTGGCAGCCCCGGCCCTGCTCAGCCCTGGGAGCTCTCCCGTCCCTTCTCCCGGCTCCTGATTGATTCATCCCAGCAAAGCCTGCGAGGACTTCACACTTCAAGGCACGGGGTTTGTGTTTTTGCTGCTCGCAGCCCAGTTTATTCCAGAATTTATTCCTCTCTAGGTTCGTTTGTCCCTCTCCGAAAGCGCCACACTTCCACATCTTTCTTAATTTAGTGGGAGCAAAGTCTTTAAGGCTGGAATTCCCTGAAGCCCTCCAGAAACCCAATTAGGTCAATGCAATATCATAATTGGGGAGCTGAAATCCCTTACCATTAGTTACACTGGGTAAACAGAGATGCAGAAGTGTGATAGAAACAGAAGGAGAAGAAATTCTTTTAATGTTGCTTTACACTTCCAGAAAAGGAGAACCTTTATAATTTTAACAATATCATCAGGTCATTTTAATTCTGACATCCTTCTCGGAATTCAGCAGTGGGGTGTTCTTGTTTTGTTTTTTTTTTTCCCATGGTTACATTTTATATCTATAGAAATTTGTGGAACTTGGAAAAATGTGTGCAAAGAACAGCTTTTTCAAGCTATTTTCATGTGGACAAAGAGTTGGCAATAATTGAAAACAATGAGAAAAAAAATTCTTTAAATCGTTAACTAAACTCTTTGAACCTCAAAGAAAGCTTGTTTATGATGGAAAGCTTGCTCACTAGTCACAAATCCTTATTTACATTGGTTTTTCTCTGTCAGATACCGTTAATGAACTGCCAGTTTTATTAACAGCAACTCAGATAATACTTTCATGGCTCAGTGTTCAACTGAGCCACGGGCAAAACTTTGAAACCTTTGTGGTACAACACCATTGAGTGCTCAAAGTAGCCAAAGCAGCAGCCTGGATCCTAAATTTAATGCAAACTGTAATTTTTCCTGTGTTGTTTTGCTGTTTAACATATCGGACATTAAAAGCAAAACCTGTTCTGGGGACAATCTTCCCTTTTCAGCAAGTGGAGCACTGGGCTCCAGCTGGAACATCCTGGGATGCTGCTGCTCCCCTCCCAGCAGCCAGGAAATGTTGTGTGCTGATATTTGGGATGTAACTCAGCAGATCACATCCCCCTGGTCTGGTGAAGAATTGGGAATTTGAGTCAGGGGAGAGTCACCCAAATAATGATACTCTCAAGTACAGCTCTTAACTTGTTGCTTATTTTTATGAACAGAATTAAGTCCCAAAGTCGGGGGTCTGTGAGAAGTGATTACAACCAAAGGGTGAGGGTTCAGAAACCTCCAGTTTCATCCTTTCCTGGGACATCTGGGAGCTCAACTGGCTGCCAAACACCTTTAAATCTGCTGTGGGCATCTTGTCTGCCATGAGCCACTGACATTTTTACAGTTCAGTTATGGCTCTTACACTGTTCCTGTGCCAGGGATGTTTTACAGGTGGCAGAACCCCAGTTCCAGCCCTCCAAAAGGTGCCTGCCAGTCCTTCTTTTTTATTAAACATACAGTTTATAGCAGTGGTGTTACAGAAATGTAATTCACACCTCTGAGGGGCAGAAGAGCTCAGTTTACGAGGGTGATACCTCTGCAGCATTGTTTGAGACTCTGCCCATGAAGACAATGGCATGATGAAACCAAATGTTGCTTAATGCAGACCTTATTTTTATTGTGTTTCAAACTGAGGTGGTCTCTGATGGGATCCAGCAGGTCAATGTGACTCAGCAGACAGAAAACCTTTGCTTTTTTGGGCTGCCAAGCAAGTCTCAGCCAGAGCAGAGAGGAGCCAACCCTCATTCAGTTTTAAACTTTAATAATATTTCCTCTTCGTTATAAAAACACAAACTCACTGCAACACAAGGGGGGAAGATATTCTTCAACATCATTTTTATTTGTTTAGAAAGAGGCAGGGGGAGAAGAGAGAAAACCAGGCTTTGCAATCTGCATATGCAAATGCTGCTATGATTCTCCTAGACAGGAGGAAACCCTAACTCTCAATAGAGATTTATTTTCTAAATTGGTGACAGACATGCAAGCGAGAACGTTCAAATGACTTCAGCTCTCTTTCTGCCTTCATTATGTCAGGCTTGCAGATCACATATGGCATTATGGAAATCACTAAATGAAAACCATATTGATCAGCATTGAGAACAAATGTAAAAAAGCTGGGCTGAAGGAGGAGAGGTGGAGAACTATGCTCCTCTCTTCAACCAGATAGGCCCTCGTTAAGGCCTTTAATCATTTATTAATGTAAACTCCCTCCTTCCCTTTCCACTCAAATTACCTCAGCCATAGAGCATCCTGCTCCATTTATCTTTTAATGTTTCCTTTATTTAATTTATTTTTAAGCTATACATTATACTTTTATTACAAAATCAAGGGTGGTTTTTTTTTTTCCCTTTAGAAAAAAGGACAGTATTGAGCAACCAGATTTGCTAGAAATACTCTTGCCTGGGCACTGAGGGGAAAGGAGCAGGAGCAGGAGTGGTTTTTCCATGGATGGCAGGACTGGCAGTGAAAAGGAGTGTGTGTTACAGAGCCTCCCCCCACTTCACGCTGTTTGTAATTAAGGTTGTGTCAGCATTTCCATCATAAACCCTTGTTTATAGGGTTTATAATTCAGCTGTGAAAATTTGCTCCAGGCCAGATTTGACATACAAGGGCTCAACCTCACAGTAAAGGAGATTTCTGCCCTGCCTCCCTCCCTCAAACCTAAAAGCTACTCAGCTACTGCCTAAAACCTTCCTGAGAAAGAAGAGAAAGGTGTAGTGGTGGGGCTTGGGGGAAGGCTGGAGAATGTTATTAACCAAAAAAAGCCTTGGGCCAATGTCTTATGTAACTCCTAAAAATCATGTGGAGACCTTTACGTGACTGTGCCCTGCCAGTTTTGGGAGATTGAGGGTTTTTGGTCAGGCAGGGGATCACTGGCTTGTAGTCATTCATCACAGTCTTGAGTGATGGACATCTCAATCCTGGTGTCCATTTTCTTGAACACTGTCATTCCCTCACAGTTTAGTTTGCAATTTCCACGACAATAATGAAGGGGTTCTGCTCTGAAATTCGTGCTGGTTTCTGCTCCTGACGAAGCTCTCGCTGGCCAGTGGGGTATTTCCCAGTACCCTCTCAGCTGGGTAATGCAGGCTGTTCTTAGGGATAATAATATACTTTTTACTTGGAATCTTCATCTTTCCCACAGCAGAAATAGTTTCACTGGCATTTTTAATCCATTTGGTTAAAAAAAAAAAAAAAGAAAAAAAAAAGTCAGATTAGTGCGTGCGTTCAGAGCAGTTGGGTGCCTGTTGCGTGTTCATTTAAAATTAACTCATAAAAATCATGAAGAAGAGCCAGAATGATCTCCCTGTGCCCAACACTGATGAGGAAGGTGGGAATGAGCAGGAAGCTGCACTGGTTGGGAGTTTTGCTCCAGGTCAGGCTCTGTGTGCTTTGTGGGCTCCTGGTCACGCTGCTCCGGGAAAAGCTCGTCAGCCCAGGCTGGGAATTTCTGGGCTGCTGTCAGTTTTAGTTAAATCCTTATCATTTTAATGTTTTCATATTCTGTGTGATAACAGACTTCAAGTCTCAGCTGTGGAGATGGCTCCTGATAGATACGGAGCGATCCTGGCGTCGCACGCTGCGGCATGGACGTGTCGTTTGTTTTAAGTGGTATTCCAGATTTTATGGTTTTTTATTGGAGAGGACAATTCCTAAGGGGCAGCAAAGATACATCACTGTATGTATCTCTAAAATATGTGTGTAAAATGCATTCTGTCCTTCCTCTTTCTTGCACACTCACCCACTTCCAACTTCTTTTCCTCTTTGACTCGCATTACAATCCTCCTTTCCTTCCCCTGCTCTCAACATCAAACAGTCTATAAATTACAGCAAGAGTGCTGTCTGTGGCAGACATACAGCCCTTGTTTGTGGCAGAAGAGCAGAGCATTAAACAGTGAGTGGACTATGCAGAGAGCTCTCTCTCTCTCTCCCCGTTCCCAGTGGGAGTGTTGTTTATAGAGCATTATAATTTATAACTGAAGAGAGTGGATTTAATTTCAGCGGAGGGGGCTCGCCAGCGGGGCGCCAGCCTGCAATCATATGAATCAGCAAGCTGCAAACTCTATTGAATGGAAAGTATTATCGCTGGCCACAAACGGACACTGTTTCTCCTTAAACAACTCCCTCGGTGCAGGAAGACGTTGTCTTCATTCATCTATTTTACATATCTACTCCCGCTTTAATTTTGCTGTTTCCTAAAAGTCTTGTTCTTTTTCGGGCGCATCTTTTCTTTTCTGCTGCCTGGCTTCCTGGTCTGACATTGGAAACGGATTATTGTCTGGATGTTGCTGATTTTGTACCTCTTAAACTTGCCTTTGCTTCTTGGCGTGTGTGTTTTGTTTTTAGTTCCTGAAATGCCATTTCCCTCTGATCCTGTGTACAAGCAACTTTTATGGGAACCGAAGTTAAACATGCAAACAAGAGGATGATAATCCATTAGCATTAATATTGTAAAATGGTAGTCAGATTCAATCACAGGAAGTTTTATTTAATCATGGATGTTTTGTGCATTTCTCTTGCACAAATGGAAACTTTTTTTTTCCCCCCCCCCCTCTTTAGTTTTAGAGAAGTTTAGCATTTTGTCCTTTGACCATCAAATCCATAATGAATCTGATGAGTTTCTGAAATACTTTCAAGCTGCTTTTGCTTTGATTCTATTTTGTATCAGTTGTTTTTGTGCTGTTTAGGAGAGGGCAGGCTCTTGGGCTGATGTTTCCTATAAGGGCTTTGTGCAGCTCTTGTAATTTATTAGACATTTGCAAGCAGAGCAGTAACACAATGCATTAACAGCCTATGGCAAATACCAGTTTTACACAAGCTACTATTTTTCTTTACCTTTCTTTGTATGAAATAAGGGCTAAGCTTAAAAAAAAAACCAACAACAGCAAAATATAGGGCAGGCAGGATGGAATTACGGACTTGTGAGCTGGGTTTCTGGCAGGTAATTGTGCAGCAGAATACCTGAGAGGGGTGAGAGGCAGGGTGCTGCCTGTCCCCCCTTCAGAGCAAAGTTTTTGTTGAAGTTTCAGCATTTTTAAGGAATAGAACCTTTTCTTTTTAATCATAAGCCACAGAAAATGCTGGTGCTGTGTCTCACAGGTGCTGCCCTGCCTGGGGAAGGGGTGCTGGGAGGGCACCACTCCTGTGGAAACCCTGCAGAACTGCTGTCCCCCTTGCCAAAGGAGGATTTCCCTGTGTGGGAGGGCACGGGCCATTAGGGGAGTGTGTGTTAATTATCCAGCTCTGTCCCACACAGCTGGGCAGGAGGATGCTCCTGCTTCTCCCTGCCCTACATTCAGATCTGCAGACCTGGCTAAGGAGCTTTGTGTGTCTAGTGCTGATTGAGTGGGGGCTGCCCCTTCTCTTCCCCTGCAGAATCGGTGCCGTGGCGTTCATTGCTGGGCATTCAGGAGCTAACCGGCCTCATTCTGCACTCCTTCCCCAGGACAAGCAGAGCCTTGGGATGGCAGATCTGCTGCCAGGCACGTGTGAGAGGCAGCTCTGGAGGTGTTTCCTCCAGAGAAACACCACTCCTGTGTTCCTGCAGATTCCAGTAACGACAAATGGCAGCTTATCTAATGTATTTTGAATAATTGTGGCTTTTTTGGTTCCATAGGCTCTGTAATTTTGCCTGATTTAAAACAAAGCTGTGCAGCTCCACAGCAGCCTGATGGATCTGATGGAAGTTGTGCTTTTGTTCAGCAGATAGAGCAGGGGCATCAGTCTCTCTTTGCTTTGCATTGCATTTATGAGCATAATAAAGTTATTGCCCTCATTTTCACAGAGAGATTGTCCTGCATTAGCAAAAAAAGCCACATAAATTATTTGCAAATGAGTGGCTTGTTTTTGCCTATTGATTTCCCAGAAGTGGCAAAATGCTTTAGCTTATGTTCACGACTATTTATAAAATGTAAAATGTATTTTTCTCTCTGCTTCTTGGCACAGACAGTGAAGTTTGTTAAAGGATTAAAGGCTACATCCTACTGTTCCTCCCTTCACCATTCCACAGGCTTTTAAACAGTCTCCTTGACTGTATTTTCTATGCTTAACTTCATGCTAAATTCCAAAGGTACATGAAATAATCGTAGCTCTTTAATTCCATAGCACCACATACGGCCCTTTTGGTCCCCTCAGGGGGAAAAAATGTTGTAAAATCCAAACCTGTAGGTAGATTGGAAAGATACAGCTCGGTACCTTCCAGTTTCACCTCATTACCTCTTTTGTATGTGTAAGAACTGTTCTGCACTCCAGAATAATCATATTTTATACTGTTTAAATCTGAGTCAGAGCTAGTAAATATTTTGGGCACACAGAGTAAACTAGTTAGTGTTTAACTTTGGCTTGTGGAAACCAAGATGATTCACAGTGTTAACATTTTAATTTCTTGTTCATTCTGAATGCAATGGGAATGAATTAAATTTGGCATTTTAAATCGTTAAGGATTTAAGTTATGTTCCACCTTTTTCTGTATAATTCTCCCAGCACTTTTGAGAACATTTAAAATGCTGGAGTACTGTAAAAATATTTTGCATTCTGGTTGGGAAATAGGATGGTCTGTGTGTGTAGCTTTCATTTTCTCTAAAATAAAATATCTACAAGAAAACCTGCTGCAGGTATAAAATGAACAGGAGCAATGTCACCTGAAGTGCAGTCAGATGCAGTTGCAGCATTTTGAGTGCAGCAGAGCAATCTCTTGAGGAATGCTCAGTTAGGGAGGTCTGGTTGGTTTTATGTAGTTCAAAATTACTTGATCAAAGAATTGCAAGAAATAAAATGCAGAGCTAATCTTTATTGAAAATATACTTTTATTTTACTAGGTGACTTACTACTGTGTAACACCCCTTATTTCGGGTTACATGGGCTCCTGCTGTAGGTCTCGCTATAATAAAGACATTTTTGGGTTTGCTTTGATGAAACTTCACAAGAGCCGTCTGTAGGGGAGAAATACAATTTCCCCTCCACTTTAATTGTGCTCTGCCGTGTGTTTGGCTCAGTTAACCCAATCAAGGGAGCTGCGTTCGGGGCTCTGAGTGGATCTTTATCAGCACTGGCTCCTGTTTTTCCCCGCGGTGCCCGTTCGGGAATTCAGACGTGCTGGGCAGTTTTATTCTCCCTGTGGGTGCCGGGAGCGGTTTGGGGGCACGCAGACACGGGGATAAATCCCCCATTTCTGTGCCTCAGAAAGGGGTCATGTCCTTATCAGTGCCTGTAATTGATAACAACGTGGTGCTTGCAGGCAGCCCGGTGACCTTGGCACCGCTTTCCTCACTCCCTCCTGCTTTGATGTGATCCGGCAGCTGACGGGGGATGCGCAGGGCAGGCAGAGGCAGCTGCCGGGCAGCACCACATTAAACCACTTCTGACCCTCCAAAAGTAACCAAAATGCCCATTTTTCTTCATTTAGCATCGTTAATACCTTGTATTTCTATTGACTTTGATAAACTGAGTATTCTCTCCCCCCCCCTTTTTTTTTTTTTTTTAGATTGTTTTATTCCCCGTAGCTTTCAGTAATGATAGCAGGAGATCTGCAGTTAAAATATTTTACAGACTCTGAAGAATAACATGTTTGGGAAAAGCTCAGATCAAAAGTCTCAATTAGGTCGCAGCCTGGCAGGAAGCTTATGGCCACATTAAAATGGGAAAGTTGTTTCATTTTTAGTGTATTTGTATTTTCAGTAGCCAGCCTAGAAAACTCAAGGCAAAAAGACACGTGTTGGATCTCTCACCAAGGAAATCCTCCTGCTCTTATGAATTTGTAATTAGGGAAGATAATGCACTAAATCTACAAGTGCTCAGTGTTTACCGTGGATCCTTCTCGAGGAGAACTTTCTGAAACAGCAGCTGGAGGAGCTGATGAAATACTTTTTTTTTTTTTTTTTCCTTTTTTTCTGTCATAAACGTTGCCTGTGAATTATTCCTGTCACCTTTTAAAACCACTCCATAAAAAGCAGCAGAGGAGGGAGCGCCTGGATCAGCTCCGAGCATCAGCCTGGAAGGTCTCTAACAACGAACCTCAGAGCACCCACTCCAAACCCAGCCCTCAGCTGATGGCTTCATTTAAAAAACAACAAACCAAGGGCAAAGCGAGCCATCTGCAGGGCTGAGCTTTGCTGTGGGCTGGGATTTTTGGAGTTGCTGGTGTTTCTTTTGGGATGGGAGCGAGGTGGGGAGGGCAGCGCGGTCCCGGCTCGGTGAGCGCGGCTCGGCGGCTGCAGGGGCAGACCCTGGGAGAGATGAGCAGCCCTGATTTGTGGTGATGAATGGAGCTCGGGGAGCTTGCTCCTGGAAGGCAAGAAATATATTTTATGCCATAACCGAATTTGATTCCTTTTTACCAATAAATTTTTGCGTTGTGTTTAACAGCCAGATAAACGCAGAGCTTATTTTATTGCAGTTACGATTCTGGGTATCTGTATTACATGTATTCCTATTGAACTTTGCATTAAGCACAGTAGATCTTCTCTGTCAACAAATAAATGAAACTTGGAGCAAGGAGTGTTTTCTTGTACGTGTTATAGGGCAGGGTTTGCAGCATGTTTTTGTTTTCCTGTGACAGCAGCATTAAAGTACAATACCTGTGAGGTTTAAGTATCCTAAAATACTCCTTAAAGGAAGAGGTTCTGAGCTGTTCCCCCTGGCAGAGCTCTTGCATTTGTGTGGGGAAATTATCTTTGCTGTAAGTATTGCAGGAGAAAAATCAAATCAATTGTGCAGGCAGTTTTACTGTGTGCACAGAGTGACACAGAGATGGGCAGGAGGATGGACAAGGGGCCAGAAGTATTATCTCATTTTATTCCCAAAGTGTTGGAGTTCAACACTCCCCTTTTTAAACATCAGAAGTCTTTTATACATTAACTTGAATTCATCCTATAACTGAAGAATGTGCAGGAAGAAGGAAAATAGAAAATTAGTGTTTAAGCAGCTTGTTATTTTTACTCTGAAAACATCACTTCTTGTTGAACTAGCTGATCCTTGCTCAAATCCTGGCTTGGTTTCCCTGATGTAGGAGTTCTCACCCTTTTCCATGCCTCAAATCCCTTACCTTAGTGAGGTTTCTTACCCATGTGAGGCTGCTGAGGTGGATTCTAGGTGCTGCCTCCTGGAAATTCCCAGCAGGGACAAGCTGGATTCAGCAGCACCAAAGCTGCTCTCACAGGCTGCACCTGCAGATTTGGCATCTCCTCCACCTTCATGGAATCTCAAATAATCCAAACTCTCTGTGTTGCATAAAACGTGGCTTCACGTTTCTTTTGTGGCTTATTGATGAGTCTGAATTCCCTGTGAAATGTTGGATAAAGGGAGAGGGGTGGATGATTGGAGTCTGGTGGAAACAAGTGTGTGTAAGTTATAGGGCTGTGAGGGGAAGCAAGCTGCTTTCCAAAATCAGGGGAATCCCTGATGGAATCTAAATTTCCTCTGAAACTGCTGCTTCTTTGATGCTCTGAACGTCTGTCATCTGTCTCAGTGACCATGAATATGATTTGTGTGTGCCTGGGAGGTGTTGGGTGTTGGAGGTTTGTCAGTGTCTGTCGTTACTGACTGTTAATTCCGAGAGTGGCAAAAAATAGGGAATTAAAAAAAAAACAACCAGAGATTCGTTCTCTTTTAGAGAATTCCTTCTCACCTGTGTTTGCAGCAATGCTGTCAGAAGCAGCAGCAGTGTGGAGGATATTTATTTATCCATCAGCCGGGCTGCTGTGAGGCTCAGCAGGACGTGCTCCCCTCCTGAGTGCCTGGTTTTGCACATGCTGGGCACAGGCATTCCCAACATGTGCATCACATCCAGGGAGCATCAGAGCTACTGTGTGGCTGAGCTACTGCACATCCCAGGCTCTGTCAGCACCCTGCCCTGGCCAGCACAAAGCAACTGTTTGCACAATCTGATTTTTAAACCAAAGCAAGGCTGGCTGGAATCTTGGAGGTGGCTGCTGCCACTGCCCCAAATCCTTTGGGAAGGGACTTTTGGGCACTCTGCTCTTGGATCCACCACCCTGAGGGGCCCTTCAGCTGGACATTTCACCCCCATAGCTGAACATTCATCCCCTTCCCTCTTCTGCTTCACTCTATTTGGAGGGAGGAAAAAAAAAAAAGAGGCTCAGATCTCAGGGACATTTTAATAAGAGTCTAACTTAAGTTGCAAGTGGTTTTAAGTCTGTGAAGCTGCTCTTATGCTTAATAATAAACATCTGTGTATTTTTTTTTCTACCCGAAGATTTCAGACAAGCCAATGTCTGAGGAGCTCACGGCTCAGCATAGATGATTTAAAGCTCAGGTCAGTATTAATGCACAGAGCACTTGGGGAAGCAAAAACAGAAAACATCCAAGGAAATAGAATGTTTCAGGGATGACATTAACAGTTCTGAGCAGGATATATATCTGTGCTTGCATATTCTGTAGAAGTGTTTAAAAAAAATCAGTTCAGACATGGCAAATCCAGTATTTAAGTGTATTTTGTGCTAATTCTTTCAAAAGAAGCCTACATTCCAGCATGTCTTCATTCAGTAATTTAATTGGGATGTAGGTCTTTGAGCTAGTGGCTGATGAGAAAACATGACCTGCTTGAGAGATCAAGAAGGTAAATTGATAAATGTTGTAGCAAAGGTTAGTAATGTGTGAGAGAGTAGAAGCTGCTCTGGGCTTTGAATCACTGATCAAGGTCAGCTGCAGTTCATTAAAACCTTTAGAGATTTAGATTGGCTGTAAATATACCCACATTCCATAGTTTATCTTGTAAATCCTGCATATTGTTGGTTAGTAAGATTGCACGTTATAGCAAAGGTTTTATGGCAGGACATTTACACCGAGGTGCAGAGCCAAAGTTCAAATATTTCAATCAGAAAAGCAGGATGGACACGGGTACAGAGACTCAGACTTCACACCCCCAGACTTTGTATTTAATCTTTTAAGGCACAGCTGGGTTTGTGCCCATGCTGTCCTTCAGGTTAAACAGTTTTTCCTTCCCTGGAGTGTCCGTGGAGCAGGGCTGTGTGCTCCTCCTGGCTCCCAGCTGCAATGGGAAGGAGCCCTGCTGCTCCATCCTTACCAGAGCCAGGCTCTCTGTTCCCCTCATCAGGCTGCTCTGCATCTCTTCCAGCTGTCACAGGGGTACTGGTACCTGTGCTTGAGGGGACAGCTCACTGCTGAGCTGAGCAGGACAATATTCCTGGTTTTTGCTGGGCACGAGCGTGGCTGTGCCAGCCACTGTCCCATCCCTGTCCTTGGGCTCTGCCCCAGCCTCTGCATTCCTGACCTCTCACTCTGCTAATTCATCTTTCAATCATTATAGTCCTCAGGAACTGCCTTCTCTTCTGGATGGTCCATCCTCGTTCTTGTTATCCAGGTTTCTTCCTTCTCTTTCCAGAAGCATGATTTTTGAAGGCCATGTAAAGACCTTTTTCATTGTCCTGTTGGTCCAGCATGGCCCAAGTTCATCCTGACTTTGCTGGAGCTTGTTTGGATGCTGTCACCTGTTTGGTGTCACCCCCCTGCTCTCAGCCTTGTGTCACCCTGACTTCATTCCAGCCACTCATTTCTCTTCTGAAGAACTCATGTGCTGCTCCCATGTTTCTGGTTTCTGTTGCTCTGGTGACCTCCCAGCACCGTGTGGTTCCACGGAATCCAGACACAACTCAGCTGCACCTGCAGTCCCACTGGGCCAGGAGCATGGGAAACACCTCTGGGACAGAACCCAGGTGCTTGTGCAGCATCACTTGGTTATGTCTCAGTCCCAGGACAGCCACAGCTGTGTCACTGGCCTGTCAGGGTGACTGTATCCATCATATCCTATCCAATGGTACCACCCAAACACCAGTTTTCCACTCATGCCACAGCCTGGTTGAAATGTCACAGTTTTATGTGCACTTCACATGGTTGTGTTGCTGGGGGAAGTGCATTTGCAGGTGTCCTGGGAAGAGCAGAGAAATGCTCTTTAAAACTTGACCAAATACCTCTCCATGAGCTTATTCCTGGCGCAAATCTGTTGCCATGAGGTTAAAGTGATGTTCAATTTACTAAAAAAAAAAAAGTGCCTAACAGGAATAGTTTGAAAGTACTTTCCATGAAGCATAACTGTGAATCACTTTGAGCTTAATGGTTTTAAAAAAAATCTAGAACAAAAGAGTTTTTTCCCTACAACAGCTGTGCACTTTTATTAAAAATTTAAAGAAATCTTATGTGTCTAATCCTTTGAGCGGATGTGTAATTACTTGGCTTGGGCTCTTACACATGGATAACCTAGCTGTACTGTGAGACAAGATTCTTATGTTTAATTTAAAGAATCATGGGTGTGCTTTGGAGATTATCAACACCAAGCCTCATAAAGGAGCACAAACCCAGAACAACTATTCTACGTTATCATTTGTTATACAGATGTTCCAAACCATCTGACGAGCAGATAGTGCAGTTTGCAATAGATGAGCAAATGATAGCGGGGAATGGAGAATGAAAAATGGGGGGAAAATGGCTTTTTGGGGATGTTGTACAATGTTTAGATTTTCCCTCTCTGGTTGGGTATTTGCATTTAATAGGTGTTTGCTTTAGGTGAACCTGTTGCTTTTATAGTCAGTTATTCAAAGTGAGTTATCACCTTCTTTGAGTGATAATTTGATAAAAAGCCCTATGAGCAACATCCTGGGGCTTGAGCAAGCTGAGTCTGACCTGGGTGTAAATGTAACTGCATTAAAGTGAGTTTTGTATCTGTCACATGTAGCTGCCACAGGTTAGATACTTTAAAAATTCATGTATTTTAAAGATCCAAGAAAAAGATCATCCATAAGCAGTTAAAGCCCAGCTCCATTTTGCTTTAGGTTGTTTTATCAGGATATCTATATTAGGTACTTCTATCAGAATATGATTCATTATTTAAAATGGTGAAGAATTAACCCACATCTGAAATGAATTATAATCTCTTTCAATCAAGTTTGAGGTATCAGTCAAAATCACCCCTAATGTGAGCAGGTACAACTCCATTGAAGTCAGGTCTGCTTACAATCAAGCTGATTTTAGCCAAGGGACATTTTTTCCTTATTTTCTTTCTTTTTCTTTCCTTTTCCTCCCCACCCTTAGTAATCTCCTTCATATTAGTTGCATTTTTTTCTATTACATTTGATTGTAGTCACTTGAGGAGGACAAACACATATCACACAATTTTCCTCCCTGGAAATCATGTGTGCACATTATTTTCAAAATCTGTATTACAAAGTCTTTTATCCTTTTATTAGTTTAGTACTTAAGCCCTAGCCATAAGAAAGAAGCCTATCAGTGAAAATCAATTGAAATGCAGTTAGATACAGATCTGATGTACTGGGCAAGGAGGCTTAGACACGGCACAATAAAATCAATTAAAGCCTTTCCAGCCCCACAGAGCTTTACCCATCCAATCACTTTTCACACATTCCCTCCATTAGTTTTGCAAGAGGTTGGTTTTTGGGTTTTTTTAAAATATGAATTATGATGAATGAGACCCTTGTTATGAATATATAGATGGGTCATTACCCTACGAAACCCAGTCTGTGCTGGTGCTTAGTGATTAAGGCTTTCTGCTGCTACTGTCAATAAAGTTCAAATCCTTCTGCCTCAATCTATGATAGGGAAGCTGCAGCCATTGTTGTCTAACTCACTTAACAATGTTTTAATTGTGATTTGGGTTTGTTCGTCACAATAATTTACATAAACCCTTTTGTATTTGTGAATAATTTGGATTAGTCATCAAGCTTAAGGAATGTAACAGATCAAATAAACAAAAGGGAAATAATAATAAATATATTTAAAAAAAAAAAAAAAAAGCGGCACCAGGCCTACCCAGACAGATGTGAAGAGCAGATTAACAACTAGTTGTGTACGATGCCAAAAAATGAAATATTTTGGATTGGGAAGTTAAATATGTACAAAGTGCAGGTTGGATCATGGGGCAGAAGTGGAACACCTTACTCCCAGAGCTCTTTTTCCCTTCTGGGAGTACATAGCTTGGCCAAATTTGAATTTAAACCTTAAATATCAGCCAAGCCAGGGACAAGTGGCCAGACTGCTGTGGTATATGAATGTTTATGCAAATGAAGATGCAATAAAACACGGCTCCTTCAAAAATCTGCCCCAGTAAATTAGCGGAAAATGCACCGCCATAAACAGCTGTTGCATTTTAATCAAGCATCTGTAGAGTATATTTTGCTTTGTGTTACAAACAAAACAAAACAAAAAACACCCAGATTGCAGCAACCTCATTTTATATTCAGAAATTAACCCGTTCTGCACTGCTCCAAAAGAGCAATTCCCAGGTCACAGCTTTGATTCACCGAGGGGGCAGAAGGATGTTGAACTCACTGACTTTCAGGTTACCTGGTTTAATTTAAAAAGCAACGTTTCTGACTGGAAGAATAATTATAAATTTCCCTTGTCTGTAATTTTTGGGAGGTTTTTCTCATGCGATCTCATAGTTTGAAACACAATTTATACTGAAACTGCTCCAAATGGATTTCAAGGGTGTCTCTTCTGCACTCCTGGCTTCGCACAAACGAGAATTAATCTTGCAAAACAATTCAGCTGTCAGGGCTGGTTAGAAAACCTCCTTTATATGAACGTGCTAGGAAATGGTGCATCTTGGTTTCCAAAGAGTTAATAAACACCCCGGGCCGTGCTGATCTTGTAGCTTTAGCGAGCCTTAATCTGTAAGCTTGATTACCTCCTAACCCTCAGTCGCCTGCTTCCCTCCTAACACAGCGGGAGTTTTACGGCAGCATTAGTGGCATTTTGCCCAGCTTTGGCTTTAGGGAAATCATTCAGTGAGAAAGAAAAGCAGAAGGACTGGATCTGTCTGCTGCTGCGAGGTCATTGACACACAGCCTGGCAGGGCAGTGCCACTGTCCCCATGGGTGTGGGCACCCCACCCCAAAAACAGCATCCAGGAGAGCGTGGCTGTCCTTAAATCAGCTCCACTTTGCCCAGCTTTGGCTGTAGGGAAATCTTTCAGTGAGGAAGAAAAGCAGAAGGACTGGATCTGTCTGCTGCTGCGAGGTCATTGACACACGGCCTGGCAGGGCAGTGCCACTGTCCCCATGGGGGTGGGCACCCCACCCAGATCCCACCCCAGAAACAGCATCCAGGAGAGCGTGGCTTTCCTTAAATCATCTCCGTGGGCATTGCTCTGTGTGTGTGTGTGTGTGTGTCTTGGTCCTTCTAAGAGCAATATTCTCCAGATTTATGTGCTCCGGGCTCTTGGTGCACACCAAGGCAGACAGGAATATTTAGTGGGGTTTGCTCTCACTCCAGGAAAAACTCACAAATGGGAATAACTCTTCCCCGTGGCACAGGTTGGGCGTCCTTTATTTATAATGCTGGCCAATGTGAGGAGCTGCTTTCTGCTGCCCTGCTCCTGAGTTCTCCCTCCATGGGGAGGGGAGTTGTGACTTTCTGCTTTCCAGCACTGCCTGCAGTGGGGTTTGGTGACAGAAATGTCTGGTCTGTGGTGTGAGATGCAAATGGGAGCTTCTCCAGAAGTGCCTCAGATCCTACCTGGTCACCAAAACGTGAGATCCAAAACCTGTCAGGGGTTTTGTATTTCCAGCAAGTAATTTGGTCACCATGCCAGTTAAAACTTGTTGCATCACTTTTAACCTGGGTGTCTGTTAAAGGGACAAAATGTGTGAGGCTGGTGTGGAATTAAAGCCACAAAGATCCCAGCTCTTGGCTGTGTCCTGGAGACAGCCCTGTATCTCTGGGTCCTTGAGGGCACCAGTGGCCACCTTGGCAGTGAGAGAAGGTACCTTTAGAGCCCCTCCCTCATCTGGAATTTGTCCCAACATTGGTGCAAATGTGTCCCTCCATGCTCTGTTGTTCTCAGTGGAAATTCAGACTCAAACCCCTCAGGTGCTCCCTGACACATTCAGGAGGAACTTCCCAAGTGGTTGGTCAAGGACGCACCTCATCACCCTCACCTCCCTGGTGACAGAGCATCTTGCCTGTGGGCTTTAGCTGCCTTGTTTGCTGTGTTTATTTAATAAAAGCTCAGCCTTTGCAGCTGTTTTGAAACAGTAGGCATGTGTT
This sequence comes from Picathartes gymnocephalus, assembly GCA_013390045.1. NCBI lineage: Eukaryota > Metazoa > Chordata > Aves > Passeriformes > Picathartidae > Picathartes > Picathartes gymnocephalus. Next base: position 170,036 of record WEKY01002923.1, read on the forward strand.
TGTCCTCATTTCAGCGTGCTGTCAGCAAGTATTTCCTTAAAAATGTCCTTACTGGACCATCCCTTCCTCTGCCATCGTCTGCAGACCTCTCCTGTTACGCAGTGAGGGCGAGAGCAGTGGCCAAAAGGTGCTGAGGGAACAATCCTGCAAATATATTAGTATTTATTTCTCTTTGAAATGTTGTCTTTGTCTAATAATACTTGACAAAAAGTGTTGATGCTCCCCACCATCAAACCCACCCTTGTCTTGTGCTGTTTCTGTGCTGCTCCTCAGCAAATCTGCTGTATTTTCCTTGAACTTGAAGGAATTTTGCTCCTCTCACCCCGTGGTGCAGGAGCAGCAAAGTGTCCGTGCCTGGGGAGAGGATGAGGATGGAGAACTTCTCTACTTGATGGGGAAACAAATGCCCTCATTAAATTCACAGCTTGGATGGCAGCATTTCCTTTGCATTCTTGGGAAATAATTGTGTTTCAATTAAGCTTTGAAGCTATTGCTTTTTGTTCCACTTTACCCTCTTTAACAGATTAAAATATATCCCAATATTCCAGGGTATTCCAGGTCAGTGTAGATAATCAAGTCAAACGAGAGGGAGATACCACTGTTGAAGGCAGAAATTGTATCCCAGGTAACTCTGGATATCCATAGTGACCTGTCCCTGCTTCACACCTGTAAATAAATTTTGGTAGCTGGGCTCAGTGTTTCTGTGCATATTTCCTTTAACAACCCACAGAAGTGATGTATTTAATGTCCAGGGCATAGCAATTCCCAGCAATATAATATAAATCCTATGGGAAATAGAGAAATTATATTTTCCTTAATGTCCTTCCAAGGACCAGACACACAATGCACTGAGCTGGGTTGGTTTAAAAGGTTTTTTTTAAAGGATTTCTTGTTTTTTAAAGAGGGGTTGCTTTAAAGTTTTGACTTCCAGCTACTGATAGCTAAGAATAAATACAGACTGTTTGCATATAAATTGCATTTGAGTTTAAAATCTTTTGATATCAGCCTGCAGTTTTGCACTGTTGTACGATGCTTGCCAGCATTTAATATCCTCTGTCTTTTCGGTGACCAAGCCGTGACCTTTCAAAATAAAAGTTGCAGATCGGAAGTAACTGGCTGAGAATTAGTGCTTGGTATATTCCAGTTTACATAGAAATGTCCTCAGTTAAAATATGGTTCATTCATCGGTCAAAGCGTCCTTACTTCCTTTAATTGAATTAAGATGGGCAAATAAGAGATGTGTGCAAGGCAGAAAGGATTCTTTTGCAAAATCACTGTTATCCTTTCGATAGTGTAAAACGAATCAATTAGAAACATGGCAAAGCAGCTTTGACACAGGCTCAACTTGGGAGCAAGGGAATATTTCCTAAAAGTGGAAATTGAAATGGAAAATAGGGGAATGTAAATTAGATTTTGCAATTACACGTAATCTGATTTTTCTTTTTGGAGAAAGACAGATGACTGTTATTTGACCATATTTTATAGGTTGTTACATCTACTATAATCACTTTTATAACTTGTGCCTTTAGGAGCATGTTCATGGAGCTTTTGCCTCATCAAACTGTAGCAGCAACAATAAGAAAAATTAGATTTTAGCTGTTCACCATTAAATGCAAGGTTCTGCATGTTGGCAGGACTTTGAGAAAATCTTACATTTTGCTGTTATATTTTCCTGCATTTCCTGATCATCTGGTTCTCAGGGATCCACAGTTTTCCAGGGCGTGTGGGCTTTGTGCTCTTGCAGGATTTCACAGTCCCTTGACAAATTGGTGGAGATGATCAGCAGATTTCCAACTCGGAAATGTTTAAATCTGTCTGATATTTTTGGATTGGTGGTTTCCCCTTTGTTTTCCCTCTGTGTTTCCATCTGAGCCATTGCCAGGGGCTGGCAAAGTGAGGGGTTGGGTTGGGGACTCCAAAAGGGAGCCCTTATACCCTACATTGTTTATAATTTGAAATAATTCACATACATTAAGAAAACCTGTATTTGCCATTGCAATATCTTCAGTAACAGATACAAATTTCTATCACAGGAACTCATGTTCTGATGCAAAATACAGTTGTATATATTGTAAATTTTAACTGTTGCTCTGTAATTCTAACCTGGATTAAAACTTAATTGGCAATAAACTTAGAAACAAATAATTTAATTAAAAACAAACAAAGCACAGGATTTTTTTTTAAGAGATGGGTGCAGTTTTAGACTCTGTCCTTTTGTCTTATTTTTATACAAAGCATTCCAATAGGTTTTGGCTTTTTTAAAAGTTTGTTTTGGTTAACTTGTGGACAGCATAGAAAGCAAGAGTTTTCACAGTGCCCCCCAGCCAGGGACTTTGAAAAACCTTTATTTTCATCACGAGCCACATGGTTTTTCACTTGGAAGCTTTTAGAAAACAGGCTGTTCTGCTTGATCTACGGTGCAGGAGATTTTCATGGGTTTTTTCTTATTTGAAGGAGTACCTTGGAAGGTAGAAAATCCAGCTGTGGTCTGATGCTGATGGCAAACCTTATCCTTAATTTGTGTCCATTTCCTTATTGGGAGCTTTTTGTTTATCCCACCAAAAAAACCCAAGAAAAACCCAGGGAAAAAGAAGAAAACCAGCACAAATGACACGACCACCGCAAGAAGCTCTGAGCACATTAACACCAGATTTGGAGTTATTTATTGATGGGTTTGCCCACTGGCGGTGTAAAATGTGTGTCAGTTGTCATCACCAGTAACAATTTCAGCACATTGTGTTCCTTTTTTATTTACACCAGTGGCAACACGCTTATAAACACCGTCACCAGGGGTGGGTCAGGAGGTCAGAGCTCGGGGTTAAGAATGGAAAGGGTCATCAGCTATTAACCTAAGTTTAGCAGCAAATAGTGCAGCCCTGGATGTGCCGTGGCCTCAGCACCTTCCAGACTTGGGAAAACTTCTGTATCTCAAAGAATTTGGCTGTAAAAGATGGTTTTTTTGGGGAGTGTAAAGTCTCATATATTTTGTATGTTTTTATGGGCTTCCTGATCTTTAAAAAAAAAGGAAAATTACTCATTTAGGGCTTAATTTTATTTGGGGGAAGGGGGAGTGTTCCGTTGGCTTCGGCAGGATAGAGTCGGACTAATCTGACACGTCACAGAATAAAAACGATCATCAGCAGCAGTGATTGAAACCTGAACTCAGAACTGATGAGGTGGAGGCTTGTTGTAAAACAAAAAAAGTGAAGTTTTCCACTTTTGCCAGTTTTTTAAGGAATGTGCAAGCCTGGAAGAGCCTGAAGTGGGGCTTTGCAGTGGTGATGAGCAGTTTGGGGTGAGCAGCCCGGCACGCTGAATGGACCTGTCTTTGAGACAGTGCAGCCCTCTAGAAACACTTCCCCTGAAGGTGTTTCCAAACGAGCTCTGAGAGGGAAAACATGGGAGTGCTGCCCAAAATATCCCGGGGATGGCTGTTCCTCCCTTGTTTATTCAGAGCTCACCCGCTGAGGCTTCAGGGGAGCAGAGAATTCCCCGAGGATCTCTCACCTCCTTGGCTTTTATAGATGCTGCTGCTTTTAATGCTCCAAAGGCCAAGTCATTTTTCTTTATGGTATACTTTGTATACTGTGTTTTCTGGAACCGTTAAGGGGCTTAAAAATTCATGCCAAGGAGTGCAAGGCTTCCCCTCTTTCCACACACAGCGACGGAATCCATCAGCGCCGGTAAAAGAGACAAAACTGTTCCCATTAACGTTCCCTGTATTTACAAGTTACGCTGTGTTTGGGATCGTGTACAGCCCTCAACATCCCTTCAGCTGGGCTCGCTCTGAGAGTGGAGGTACCTGTTTGAAATCCCCTCTGTTCCCATCTTTTCCGTGCATTTGACACAGCGGGGTTTTCCCAGGAGCTCTCCTCCTCCTCCTCCTCTGCCAGGCAGCCTCTGCTGCAGCACAAAAATCCTGTTTGGAAACCTTTAAAGAAAGCTGAAAATTCACAGTTGCAGTTAACACACGAGCTTAGTGTTTCCAAAGGTACCTCGTGGGTTTGAATACACAGATCTAATGAATTTTAATGGGAATAAGCTTTGAATTATGTAAAATATAGTGAGATGCTCGGCTTGAACAAAAAAAAAAAATAATCTTTTAAAGTAACATTTTAATACACAATTTATCTAACATAGATAATTTATACAAGTTTCTTCCCAACCCCAAGTCTGTTCTAGGAAGCAGCACTTCTGCCAAAAAGCTTTACTTTTCCATACAGAATCAGGGGTTTTCTGGATTGTGCAGAAAAAGTTGTCCAAAGCTGCCTTTACATTCTCCCAGCCCTGTTGTTTGGATGTTCAGAGTTTGGTTTGTAAATCAAACTTGCAGCCTTCCTCCAACAGAGCCTTTGCTCATCCATGAAAATGGGTGGAGTGTGATAGTTCTAAAAGAAGGATTTCATTCCTCGGCCAATACGTGCGAGGTAGCACTGATTGAGAGCAGGGGGCTGCATTATTTATAGACATTATATTTGCATAATACATGAAAGGAAAAAAAAAAATTTTTTTTTTTTTTTGCCTTTTTTGTTCTGTGGGGAGTGCTCAAAGTCCAGCTTTTCCCCAGGAAAGGAGCGAGTTCCCTGCCCTGGAGAGGGGTGAGTGGAAGTGGAGCAGGGCTCGGTGTTTGGTGGAATTGCTCCCTGGTTACTCACAGGATTTTATGGAAATTTTTTCAGTGTTCTCAGTGAGTGCAACCTATGGGGGAGTTACAAAAGGCCGGGTTGTGTAACAGGCCTACGTGTCTGGATTGCTGCAATCTGTGCACACCAATGGTGTTACTATTAATTTTCTGAATCAAATCCTGTGCGAGGGGCCAGATGGCTTGGGAGCATCTTGTCATCCCGACCGCTGCAAACACATCCAGCCAGGAAAAAAAAGAAGATTGAACTGTGATTTCACAGATTTTGCATTAGTTAATCTGGGATAGAGAGGCTTCAAAGATCCCATCAGTTAATTCTCTCAGCACTTGTGGAAATTTCTGGCACATTGTGCTAAAGCTGGTTTGAAATCCAAGCGGAGAATCAGTGCCTTAAAGAAGCTGATCTCCTGCATGTGCCCAAATTTAAAAAAAAAAAGATAAAATAACCTCTGCCCTGTGTGGATTTGGGCTGAAGCTGATGTTCGAGAGAACACTTTGAATACTTTTAATATTATCCAAAGTAGTTGCTGAAACTGTCAGGATCTGTAATCGGTTTCATTCCAAATGCTTCCACAAACTGTTTGCTAAATTCAAATTTTTCCAACTCTACAAATTCTAAAGGATTTTTTTTCCCCTTTTGGCTTGCTCTAATGCCACTTTCACCTTTGCAAACAGACCTACTAAATAATAACCACTTGCAATCTGTGAATTTCCCTCCCTTTATCAATTATTAAGTATCATAAACCTTCTGTTTGGATAATCTTGGCACCACTTTAAGCGTTAACAGTAAATTTATTTTTAATTAAATCTGTGCATTGAGAATAAAATGAGGCTCTTCTGCATACTAAACAGAACACATATGCCACCTCTACTTATTATCAAAAAATCTGATAATGCTTATGAAAGTTGTAAGGGCTGGATGGAGTTCATTGTCTGTGTCCCATTTAACTTCAGCAGTATTGGTTAGTGAGGTGCCAGCCAAGGTGAGTGGCTGCTGTTGCTTCAGAAGGGTTTGTTGAGAGAATTCCTTTTTTACGGAGTATTTCTCTAACAGAGTTCAAAACTTTTGTTTCAGTGTAGCTACAGGTGATGGAGAAACACAGATGCAGTCAGAGCAGTGCTTTGGGACATGGAGAAGGTGGTTCTTCTTCTCAGATGCATTTGATCTGAAAGTTTAAAATTATTGGAGTAGAACCTCGTGATTTATTATTATTATTATTATTTAGCTGCAGTTTTCAAAGAACTTCAGTGAGGATCCACCAGCTCACAGTTCCACAGGAGTAAAACCAAGCCTAGAAAAACCAGTCCAGGGTGTTTTGACAGCTCAGCTCAGGAAACGTTCTGCTACCAAATAAGAGGTGGCCGAGTCAAAATGCCTTTCCACGTGTGTTTCCATTAACCTTCTTGCTAACAGGAGCTGCATCTGAGACAAAAATGCCTCTCCACGTGTGTTTTTGTGAAACTTCTGAGTGTCTGAACCCGCCGAGTGCTTCTGCCGGGGACAGGAAGGCTCGGGCCAGCGCTGTGCATCTCATCATTTATTTTTCCTGAGTGCTGCTCCCATCTCGGGGCTGTGGGGGGACTTTAGCCCAGAGGGAAACACCGGGGCAGCACTGGGCACCCATTGTGCTGCAGCTCGGGCCAGGGGCACGTGAAGCTGTTTGCATAAGGCGCTGCCTGCGCCAGGGTCAGCCCCAGTCTGCGGCCGCCAGAAATGAAAAACATGTCCCAGCCGGGCCGAGAGCGGGGTCAACAGCTGGCAAAGGATATGGCAATCATTTATATAAATATGCTTTCTCAAGCCCGCAAAAACAAAAAACCCAAAGCCAACAGCTGGGAAGGGTTGGAAGTAGCCCCAAGGCTGGTTAGTTCCCTTCCAGATGGGGAGGTTAGACCGGGGGTAGCCAGGCTGCTCCACATAGACTTCCGATTCGCATTAGGAATAAAAAGAGTGGAGGAAAGGAAAAAGGAAGAAAAGCTACAAGCATGACTGCTCTGTTTTTCACCTAACTTAATCAAATAAGTGAAGAGTTTCCGAGACGGAAGGCTTGCATTTATTGGTATTCACGCTGGGTTTTGTGTGTTTATCACGGTGTCTGATACACTCCTTAACTCTTTCAAAGGGGAGCAGATCTATTGCAGGGAATAGTTGATGTGTAATGTCATGGTCATTTGTAGACAGATTGAAGAATCACGTGAAGATTTATGCTCTGTTTGTGTTTTCTGAGTGGTCACATCATCGGATTCAACAGAAGGAGACACAAAGAAGTTGCTGGTCGTGGCTTTGAGGTCTAACTTGCAGATATAATTGGTTCCTCCTACAATTTGCTTTTACCTGTACCTGTCCTCTTAGCATGTTTTGATCTGCCCAGTCAAAGACTTTATCTGTCCAGAAACCTGGGCATTAAATGTTCTTTCCTTCAGCATCGTTGCCATCCACACGGTGATGTCAGAGAAGGCCTTCCACAGTTGCTGCTGGTGTGTTTTGTGCTCATTAATTTTGCATTCTGACTTTTGTTTCCTGCCGTCCTGACCTGTGCTGTCGGTTCTTTGATGGTCATGATGTCATTACTTGAGCATCCAAGTTGCAAACTGGGATTTCACTTCTCTTCATTCCTGGGGAGAGGATTTCTGTGCTGTCTGCTGCACATGCAGATGCATAAAATCCCTCATGTGTGGCTAAAGCTCTATTTTCCATCTGCAGTTGTCCCTGAGCCTGCCAGGATCTGGAGACCAACTTGGACTCACACAAATTCATCTTTTGGTTTTGTAAATAGTTATTTGCAGGAAAGTTAAAAAAGCTCTCAATAGGAGGACAGCATTGAGCTCTTTTTATTGTGAAATCCCAGTTACAAAGCGAGAAGAATTTTCAACCTCTGAACATTCAGCCTATTTACAGTGGAAAATAGGAAGTAAAGCTTGTGTTGGCTGTGTATATATAACCATGTGGGTGATATGAATCTTCTGAATTTGATCTTATCACTTTTCCTCTTGGAAAAGAGCAGTAAAACGAGGTAATTTAAAACTACCTGAACACATCCTTCCACCTTACTGCTGGGCCCTGAAGTCGTAACCTCCTGACCTCAGGGGTTACAGGTCTAGTGCTTTTTATCCACCCTGATTTCCCAGTATCTGCCCACTTCCTCCTGACATTGGAGCCTTGTTATATAAGGAAATTGGAAACACCGAGCAGCCTGTCCAGCAATCTCCTCTGGAGATAAGGGTACTGGTGCAAGAGGGCTGGTTTTAAATAGAAATGAGCACCCAGGGTATGGAGGGAGCTGAATTGGCTTTGCAGTGCCAGTTAGGAATGCATTCACTCAAGAAATTACTATATTTTTACACAGATACAGTAATTCAACCTTTTTTCGAGTGAAAAACATACATTGAGACTCTACGGCTTAAAAGAATGCACGTAAAAATGAGAATATAAAAATCAGTGTACTTTGGAGAGCTTCTAATTCCATAAAGGATTGGCAGGAGGATTAATAGAAGTATTAATAAGCTGCTTGATTTCTTTTGTGGTTGCTTTCTCTGTTTTTTTCTGTTAACTCTTGTCTTTCTGAAGTGGGGTTTTGAAGATGAGGTGTCAGGGGTGGTTGAGCTGAGCTCAGGTTTGTACCTGAGCTGTGAGTTCTATGGAAAAATTCAGCCTTGGAGGGGAAAAGAGAACAAGGTTCCATCAAAGCCAAGCAGGGTTATTTCTTCTGAAGGTTTTTGCTAGACTTCTGTCAGGACAGAGTGAATTTTCTCACGTGCCAGCTTGTTTAGTTTTGTGAAACAGAGCTCAGTAGTTGGAGTGTGGAGTCTGAGTGGGACAAGAAGTTTAAAGCAGCAGATGGTGATGGTGTATCAAGTTGAAAACGGGGGCATGCATTGTATTGAAACCCAAAATTGCTCATTAAAGACATCTGCATTGAAGGCTCTGTTTACAAAATAATAATTCAGATGGACAACAAAAACTAGTGTATAAAGCTGAATATGTGTAAGAGTCACACTGTCTGAGGGTGGCAGTTTTACTGCTGGAAACCCTCACAAATAACAATCCTTGGGCCAGCTGTGAGAAAACTATTGTGAATTCATTTCTTTGCAGGGTTTGATAGAAGCAGAAAGCAAAGTGAGAGCAAATTTAAAATATTTCAGGTACATTCCATGAAGTGACTGGTAGGAAGTGTCCAGGACTGGTGACACATCCACCAGCTTGAATAATTTCAAATCCAGAATCCAGGTCAAATCAACTTCTCTTCCAGGGCACACCACCCACCTTAGAAAAACCTAAGCAAGTCCCATTGTTCCTCCCTGTAACAAATGTGGTTCTGGGAGCAGGGAAAGCAGGGAAACGTTCCTTGAGGCTGAGCCAAGGGAAATGCAGAGCTGGGCTGAGAACGAGACTTCCACAGGAATAATCTGCAGCTTCCCCACAAGGAACAGGCAGCACCTGGAACAACAGCACTCCATGGGAATGGCTGAGCTCCACCAGTTCCTTTTGAAGAGTATTTCAGGACAGTTTTAGCCTCGTGGGTAACAAATAAACAAATTCCGGTTCCTGGGAGATGGGGCGGGTTGGGATAGTTCCTAAATATCCTGGAGATAGGAGAGGCACAAGAATATCCCAAATGAATATCCAAGATGATCCCAAATTAAGGAAGGAAGGGTTGTGTGCTAAGCAAGAGTGGCAAAATGATAGCAGGCAGCAAGAGTTTCCCTTTGACATTGTAGTCATTAAATAGTACATTTATTGTCTGTTAATTAATATCTCTGGTTCTTGGAGCACAATTCTGAAGCACATAAGATGGATTAAGGGAGGTAAAATTTTAACTTATGTACTGGCAGCTTAAAACATATTGTTGATTTAATCTCATTGAACTGCTCAACTGATCCATAGTACTGACCAAAACCTGACCAGGAAGGACCAAAGAAGAAGAAAAGAGTGAAAAATAAACTATACAGTAACAGACATGCCCAAAGCTTCGTGGAATGAGCAAATAAGAAGATTTCATAAAATGAAACAGTAATTCCTTTCCAGAAGATTAACCAAATGGAAATGTTCAACATACAGGACTGGTTAATTAATAGTCAGGTCCATCAGTTCCCTGTAGGATTTTCCATTTAAGAAAGAGTCTCTCTTCTTAAAACAGAGCCAGGTGAAATGATTGAAGGTGCACTTCTGTGGCTTAATTATTTTCAGTCACTCTCAGGTTTATGTGGTACTAACCTAACCTCTGGTCTCAGTGTTCTTTTCCTTGCCTTTGGGATAAATTTCCTCTTTCTCCTGTTGCACTGATTGTAGAGTTCTTGTTAAATATGATCATATTCATGTAGAAACTCCTGTTTCTATAAATGTAGTGTCAGAAGAACTAGTGCTTTGCCATGTGCATATCCATAATGTTGGCCTCAGTTTTTTATTATTTGGTGTTAACTTGATCCTTACAAGTCTCCTACAAGTGTAACTTCACTCCTTAATTATTCTTTAGCACTTCCCTGGATGAAATTTATACTGTGAATATTTTTCCTTAGTAGTCATCTTTGGGTTTGAAGCGGCAAAACCAGTGAAAATAATAACTTGAGTGTAGCTTAAAGTCATTTCCTTCCTTCCTTTTCCTTGACACTTCAAATGCACACCTGCACTGGAACCCCCTGGCAAAGGGGGACTTTCTCTGGTGGCCCAGTGGACCTTGGTGGTGGCCCGCTGGTGGCTGCAGGACTGGAATTGCCTTTAAGGACAGCGTGAGTTTCATTGGAAAAGTTTAAATCTTTAGCTTTTTATCAACCCCTCAAAAACACACACAAAAAATAAATTCTTAAGGGTTTGGTTGGGTTGGTGATAAGGAAAACCATTTTAACCACACTGTGTTTGTCCAAAATGTGTAGAATTTGGATTTAGGAGTAATTTTAACTGAAAATTTTGCTTTATAAAAAAAGCAGCAGCGAGACCAAAGGAAAGGATTCATAGTGCAAAGCAGAAAGTGTAAACAAAAACCCTGCCCCCTTCAAATGGGATATTTCTTTATTCCTACTTTTTCCTCCAGTAGGAAGCAGGAAAACATTTAACTTTGTTATTCAACTTCACTGGCTTCATGGGGCAGTTCTTACCTACAGCTTAACAGGCACTGAGCAAATTATTTCTTATTTAATCTCTCCCCTACCAAGTGTGCTCATTCCAACTGCAGTGTCCCTTTTCTGCCACCTAAAGGAAGGAGCAGTGCCCCGTGGGTTCTCCTCAAAAAGCAAAAACTCTTTTCATCACTCTTTTCATCAACTTTTTCTCTCCAGCTCCTGACAGTGTGGTCTCATAATGTGGTGAAGAGAGGAATAGGGCACTGACAAAATTCATCATGAACTGTCATTTAAACCCCAGCATTTTAACACAGATGTCATATATAAGAAATTTGGAAGGAATTTTTTTTTTTTTTTAATCATGGTTGTCCAGCATACAGGCCCCAGTCCAGCAGAGCACTTAGGTCCATGCTTAACTTCAAACATGAGAGAGCTGAAGTCAAGTATGTGCTCAAGTGTTTCCTTTGCATTCACTGCCAGCACCAGGATGGGGAGTTTGGGTCCTACGGTAGCAGGTGAGTCATTCAATAAATCTCTCCATATTATGAAGTGATTGCATGACAACTTTTCAACTCCAAATAACCATTCCTGGCTTTTTTGGCACCAGATGAATTAAACTCTCTGCCGTTCGTATGTGGGTTTGTAGTGTCTGTGTTTAAAAATGTGTAATTTCACCTTCTGGCTGTGCCAGTTCTCGCATTTTTTGGGGTTGTTTGTGTGTGGGAATTTAGAGCAAGAACACAAAGCTCCATCCCGGAGATAAAAGGCCAGGTAGCACCAATTTGCAGAGAGTTTCTTGATGATTTCACAGTTTGGTGAAACAGAACCAGGTACTGCAATGACCCAGTTGATGAACGTGTCATCCTGGCAGAGCTCCTCAGTGTGAAACCCTGCAGGTTTCCTCTGCTTTCCAAGAGTTTGATTTGATTTTTAGATGAACTTTGGCATTGTGGAGAAGCCTAAAGGAGTTGAGGAGCCGTGAGCATCCCCGCCCTTTCCCAGCTGGGGTTTTGGCAAAGTGTCATTGCCGCTGTTAAACACGGTGACCTTGCTGCCTATGATTTACTAACTGTTTTCCAAACATTTCCTCACTCTGTGAGGTTTGATATGTTCTCCATCCTCAACAGCTCAACAGAGCCACTCAACCACCGAGCCAAACCTGCCTTTGTTTACGGCTTTGCCGGAAATTTTCGCGGAGAAAAAAAACTTTCTCCTTTTCCAATGTTTTATTTTTAAGTCAACACTTTCTATGGTTTATTTGTGCAAAAGCAGCATTCGGGTACAAGGTATTGCACCGTGTCCAAGTGGGAATTGCTGCCTTTCTAAAAATAAACTGGGGGTCATGTGAACCAGTGCAGAAAAATCTGAAGATACCAAATATTACAGGACCTTTACATTTGGTGGTTCTTTTTTCCATAATATTCTGGGCCTGGATTTTTCTGAACTTTTTTTCCCACATTAGTTTCTATAATAGAGCATAACGTAAAATGATGAAACACAGGAAGGAATCTTCTTTTAAACAAAATTATCAGTGTTAAAAATAACAGTCCTATTTTCCCTCAGTGTGCATTTTTTTTTTTCTTATAAATGCTTTATTTAGTAGACTCGCTATTAGATATACCCGAAGAGTCCAGTAATATTTAACTGGCATTTTATTTTATTAAAAGCTTAATTTTCCTAAATGCTAATTTACCTCATGTGCCTTGAAGTCCCACAGATTTAATTTCATATTTTGGGCAGGGAACTTGAAACTCGGGGCGCTTTGGAGAAGGAAATCAGGCAGCTGTGCTTGGTCTTTGCATTGAAACTTCGCACAAATTAAAATTAGAATGGGATGGGAATGTTTTTATTAAATGTTTTCACAGTGGAGATATGTTTCATGGAAATGGCGTTGTTTTGATGACAGTTTCTCAGGGTCAGGGTGGAATTTCGAGGGGAAAAAAGGAGACAAGAATAACCTGGGCTGCCTTGGGGCAGGGCACATGGGGCTCCTCGTGCCCAGGTAGCCAGATGCTCCCAGGAGTGGGAATTTCCCTCTGTTCTCTCTTTTCCTTTTAAAACATACATTTATTTACCGTATTTATCATTTCTAGTGAAAATGCTGCTAGTTTCAGCAGCAGGACAGACCAACTGCCCTACAAAAAGTCCCTTTCAGTGTTCTTTATTCTGAAATATCCTTTCTCTCTGGTGTTTCAGAGTAAGGAAATAAAAAGAGCTCTTTTATGTTGTCAATTGGCAATTGATGATACAAAAGGTAAAGAAATTTAGGGAAGGTCATGTCCTCTATTAGGTGTACAGATCAGGACTGGGTATTAGATTTAAATCCAGTTCCAAATGAGAACTTAGTTTTGTTTTCAGTCCTGATCAGTTTGTTCTTTAAGCCGTATCCCAATGAATGTGTATTTTCAGGCCTATCCGAATAATAAATATTTTTCTCTGCATTTTACAGATTGGTGAAGTAAAATTTAAATGACCTAGAGAGGTGTTGACATTGAACTCCTGCACAACAGGAATGGATATTGTTCAAATACCTCCTTGATCTGGTTGTGTTTCTGTCCCATGGCTATATTACATATATTGCATTTTTAATCCTGTGAAATACAAGTGAATTAGAATTCTAAATCTTCCTTTTAAATGCATTAGATTATTAATGCTGTTAAAGGAAATACCCACAAATGGAATTATTTCTGGAGGGTTTGTTTGCTTGTTTTAATCACTCAGAATCACTCAGGCATTGGAAGGGAATTTTCTGTGCCAGGCTACCAAGTCAAAATGAGAGAAAGAACCTTCACCAATGGAAAACTACCTTTAGATACTGATGAAAAATATTTTGAAAACACTTTCTGTCTAGAAATTATAATTATTAATTTAATATCTATTATTTAATGGCACTGTTATTATGAAAGCTAGGAAGAGATGGGTTTGAATACTGAAGTAAATGATTATTTACTTTGTACAAATTAACTAAATTCAAATAAGTGAACATTTACTTCAGTTTCCAATATATATATATATATATATATATATTTCCATCCCAATATATATGTGGGATGGGAAAAAAAAACAAAAGGAGGAGAATAAAAGTCATCTTGAGTGCATTACAGCCCCAGAGAGGCACAGGCTGCAGCAGTGCCAGCCTCTGGCTGCCAGAGCAGGGCACTCCTGCATTCCCACTCTGGAAAAACCCATTTCCTGTTCCAGCTTGGTGTGAAAAATGGAAGAATAAGGGAGCGTGTGGGGCAGCAGAGGCTCAGAAAGGCGGCTAAAGGGAGTGGAAGTGCCGAGTGCTGAGTGCTGCGTTTGGGTGCCTGAGGATCAGGAAGGGCAGCCCCATGCTCACCCCGTGATCCCAAATGTGGCTGCAGGGCCGTCGCAGGAACAAGGCTGCTCTCCAGTTCTTGAGGGTATTTGATAAACTGCTGCCTCTCTTGCTTTGTGCCTATCCTCCAAGCAGCAAGTATCACTGAATTTTAATCAAATATCACTGAGTTTTAATCTTGGATTGTCGTTTTCCTTCTCTTTCTGTAGTTGTTGTGGTTAGAACAATGAATATTTACTGATGGATTCACTGATGGGAGCCCTCTCAGGATTTGATAGGTTTTTGTCTCTCTCTGAATGTGCTTTTAAAATATTCTTGTGCAGTTCGGAGGATGTGTGACCTGGTACCAGGAGAAGCAGAGCAGACAAACCAGCACCACCCTGCTGGGCGTGCCTTGGATTTAAATTCGTAATTCTGGTCCCGACCATCACCCCAGACATGAAGAGAACAACCCAAGCAATGAATTTGGCAAAAGGAATTATTGATTAACTACTTCTTATAAAATAGATGTCCACAAATCTAGAAAGCAGGTACAAGTCCTGAGCACAGGTGTGCTTCAGAAGGAATTTGGGAGGAATCCTGATGGGACAGAGGTGCAGGAAGGGGAAAAGGAAAATTATCCAGCTGCTTGTCCCTTGCTGCTGAGAACACTGCAGCCAGCTCACCACATGCTTGTGGTTCCAGGGGATGGTAGAAGTAGTGTGGAGTGGTTTTGTTGCTATGGGAAAAGTGCTAAAAAAGGCTGGATCTCTTGTAGAGCTCGGATCCCTTGGGTATTTAATGTACAATTTCTGCTCGGGACACTCAGAATTATACCTCTGATTCGAGATTGCTTAAATGTTGAAACATATGGTCCTGTGTGCTGCTCACTAGGAAACAACTGGCTGTTTCCAAGCTGCCAAATTCAAATAAACTTGGGCTGTAGGAAGGGGGAATCTGCAGCAGCTCAGAGGAGCTTTAAAAGAGGAGTTTTTCACGGAGAAGCCAACCTGACGTATAGAAAAATGCTAATTAAACTTAGTGCCATATATTGGTAACAGATAATTAAATGTTAATAGCTGAGAAGTTTTTCAATTAAACATGAACTGTTTGTGTCCTCTTGATTTCTTCAGGGGGCCAGGGCCGTGTCGCTGTCGTTTGTGGCGTTCCCTGCTACAGTAATCATTTTAATAAAATGCAATTATCTGCATAATTAATTTCTTTGACTGCTCTGCTGTGTCCTTCTCTTGCAGAGGCCAGAATGTCAAAGATCAAGTAGACTGGAGAAAATAAAAAATTCACATTGTGAAAGGATATAAAAAATACTTGGAATTTCAATGCATTGGCTTCTATTTATCTCAAATGTCAAGGGCAGTGTAAAATGTATTTTTAAAATGTGTTTTTGTATGGTTTGAGCCCATTCTTGGCGTAGTTGCGAATCTAGAGGGGCCATTGTTCTTTGAGAGAGTTTGAGGGGGTTTCTTTGTACAAAGTGACAAAAAGAAGACTTGGAGTACTGGGCTGCCATTGTTCCTGTGCGGCGCTGTAAAATTTGATTTGAAATTAGGACCTCGGGGCAAGCTCTTCAATAGCCAGTTTTTATTTTCTGCCAGCATTTTAATCACTCTTGGGCTTAAAGTGGATGACCAACATAATGCCTCTATGTTTAATAGAACAGTTCATATCTTGAAGGCCAGTTAACTGAATTCAGGGATCTGTCATCTGCCCAACATTAGTCTTTTCTGTTTCCTGTCTATTTATGAAGATAGCTCTGCACTCCAGCCAGCTCTCAAAGAAGAGCAACTCTTTCTTTCTCTTTTCCTTTTTTTTTTTTTTTTTCCCCTTTCCTTTTTTTTTTTTTCCCCCCTCTGAAATTCTTCAGAGCTCTGCCATCCCTTTTAGTGATCCCTTAAAGGAGACGGGCAGCCCCGTTAATGTCACCAGATGGGGCAGGGAGGGCAGGGACAGATGGAAGAGTCAGATTTGCCAGTGAAACGGGATGGTGGGAAGGGAAAAGTGATACCTAAGCCTCGAGCACCTCCTTGGGATTCACATTCAGGGATGTGTGAGTAGGGAAAGGAGGAAAACTGGGGAGGAAACACGGGTTTTGAAGAGCTGATGTCCGGGTCATGCTGCGCTTAGGAGAACGAGAGACTGCAGAGTGTTTTGGTCGTATTCCAAGGGTGGTTTGATGTGTTTGGGTTATTTGAACACTCTGGATGGGTTCATCCATGTCCATGTTTGCTGGGGGGGTGGCAGGCTGGTGGCCTGGCTGGTGGCTGCACGTGGAGGAGCTCGGAGTGTGGGATGTTGTGGGGGACAGCGCCGTGGGCAGGTGACCCTGGGGTGCCCACAGGGAGCTGCTCGTGCAGACGAGGCCTGAAGCAGAGGTGTAGCTCAGGTTTAAAGCCACTGAGTACACAGGAGGATTTACAGGCTTAGAAGGAGCTGCTCTGCGAGTTGTTTCTCCAGCACTGCTCAGCCTGAGGTCCTTGGAGCCAGCAATGTCCTGCCCCTCGTGTCCTCGACTGGGCATCACACACGGGTTTGATGGGGTGCCAGGGTGGTTACAAGCAAAGGTGATGTTTCAGACAGCAGCAGCACAGTGCAAACTGCACTTTTCTGACAGAGACATAAAGGTTGGAACAGATGTTCCCTCAAAAATTTGGTTTAGGTTGCTGTATGAGTGCTAATTGTGACAGTGTGTGATTGGGAAAGGACTTCAACCACCAGGCTGCTTCACACTGGCCACTAACTGGTCATTAACTGGTGATGGTTTCTGATTGAGTTAAAACTGGGCAAAGCTGACACCAGAAGCCCAAAGTAGAAGGGAAAATGTTTCATAAGCCATCACTAATTATGATCTGTTGCACATTACAGTTAATTCCTAGTAGGCTGAAATTCGGGGTTAGTTTGCCAGAAATGAAACAACTTGAGGCACAGATTAGGATATTTCAGTCATAATCATATGATGCCTTTGTTGTCTTTATTTGTCCGAAATCAACAGAATCCAGCTTGTTTTCCACGCTGTTCCTTGTGCAGATGCAGGAGCAGAGTGGCTCAGCAGGGCTGGGGATCTAGGAGAGGTTAACATATTCAGCAGCATCAAGCAGAGCTTTTCATTCACGTTCAAATGGAGCTGTGTGGGTGGCTCCACAATGTGGGAAACGCTTTTCATTGAAGAATCTGAATATTTTGTAAGGAAGTGAATAGCTGCAAATAATCTTTTCTGTTAACACTGAAATAAAGAACAAATGAGCTATTCTCAGAGCATACTGAAGCATTACTGTCTTCAGTGATTTAATAGAGCTGTACAGAAGAAAATATTCCAAACTTGACAGATTCATATCCTAATCTTTTTGCTCCTTCATCAGGAGACTGCGTGGTTGTGCAGCTGATACTGGTTAAAGCAGAAGGAGTTAAAAGGATACATTTGCTCCAGCACTGCCTTTTGGGAAATACAACTCAATTTCTTAAATTGTAAATGTCAGATAGAACTCCAGTAGTCGACATGGGGCCCGTGGGCTGGTACATCCCCAGAACACCCAGCAGCTCTTGTGTGCCAGAATTTTGGCTGCTGCCAGGCCACTGAGGAGACTTTGGGGCTTCATGTGAATATGTCAGAGCACTGCCCAGGGCAGTGGTGGGGTCCCCATCCAGCAGGGATGTAAAGGATGGGTGGATGTGGCACTTGGGGATGTGGGGTCCTGGTGGCTTTGGCAGTGGTGCAGTTGGACTCGATGATCTTGGAATGTAACAGCAAAATTTTGCTCTCATTATCACACTGAGGTGAAGTTTTTCCCTGAGTGCAGGGTTAGAAGGACAGGGTGAGACTTGGGGAGTCCCCAAATCACAGCCCTGCTTTCCTGCATTCCCAGGATCTCCAGCAGTGATGCTGCAGGGGTGAGTGAGGTGGGATTTCCCTGCAGCCTGCACACGTAAAGCACTGCAGGAATTCAGGGCAGCTGCTGCTCTGTGTTCCCAAATAACAAAACTTCAGCAAGTCCAGGGGATCTCCAAGGCAGGGCTGAGTAGGTCAGCATCAGCCTTCACTAAACGTGATTAACTTTATCCATCTCCTGGTGTAGTTCTTTCCAATCCACTCCGGTGCTTGATTTAATTTTCCTTTCATGTAAACTCCAAGATTTAGCTTCATTAGAATGATTGCAGGGATTCCCTGCTCACGGCTGCCTCCCTGATCCCCCCAGGGCTCTCCTACCAACCCCTCCAGTCTGCTGATGTGAGGGCAAAACTGCAGGGCATGGAAGAGCTGGCATGGAAAGGAGAGGGATTGCTCAGAGACGGAATTTAGTTGGAATTCTGCTTGGGAAAATGAGCAGCAGGTTAGATCTGGTGGGGAGGAAAGGAGCAAGCCCTGGGATTCCAGTCAGGATCTCTGCTGGGGGAGGTTTGTGCCTGTTTTCCTGAGCATCCTGTGGCTTAGGTGATCAGTAGATACTCTTCTTCCTGGGTTTTTTGGTGGGTTTTTTTGTGTTTGGTTTTTGTTTGGTTGGTTGGTTTGTTTGTTTGTTTTCTTTCTTGTGTATGTATGGGGTTTTTTTAATAATTAAAGATTTGTTTTGAAATAATTTTTAACAGATTTTGTAAAAACCATAGTGCTCTTATTTTGAACTACTCATTTTGCCTGTCCCCAGAAATGTATCATGTGCTACACAAGCCTTTAGCTGGTTTTACCTTTTCTAACAAGTTCACAACGCAGCCACAATTGTTTTCAAGCTTTAGGAGGTTAATATTGTACAGACCATTTATTTTAACCACTGTTTTAAACTCGTTTTCTCACCGAAAAAAAAAAACAACCCAAAAAAGGACTTCTGGCTTTTTCCACAATATTAGATCTATCATATCAGAGTCCTTTATTGAATATTTTATTGACCGTCTGCTTGCCCTGTGCTAACCTGCCTGACATCCAAAGTTTCCCCCTCTCTGGAGAGGCCGTGTCAGCTCTCATTAAGCAGCTGAGCATGAATTTTCCCTTCGTATTTCCTGTGGATGAACTCCATCCCGGCAGGAGGAACCTGGGCCCTGCTGCATCCCAGGGACAGCTCGGGGTGGATTTAAGGTGGCCTTGGCAGGAGTGGGCTCCCCACACGAGGAACTTCCCTCTGGGGGGCTTGCATCAGCTTTTTGAATAATTTTGCTTTACACGAATGTAAAGGTATTGAAGAGGAAAATTTCTTCCCCTGGCAAGTTAATTACTTGACTTCTCATAGAAGCAAAGCTTGAAGCAAAAGGGAAGAGGAAAGCGCATCTTCTGCTTAAACCAGGCAGCCTGTCCAGGAACAGGGGTTTGATGTCCTGAGCTGTTGCAGTTTTCATTGCCTCCGTTAATTTTCCAATTTTTTAAAATGTTATTAATATTTAATTTTGTTTTCTGCACAGTTTCGTTTTTAAATTATAGAATATTTTAAATCTATGTTGTCTGTTTTCCTAGAAAACCAGAGGAAGGTGTTGTGTCCCTGTAGGGTTTTATGGCCACGCAAACAGAATCTGCTCCGGTCGGGCATCCTTGGGAGCTCTGTGCTGAGCCTGCTGCCCTCTCAATAACATGCCCATGGTTTTTTTGCTGTGCTGTGTGACATTTACTAAATAGTTTTAATATGAAATAGGTATAAATCTTTCATAATTCCTCAGCTGACATGGTTGAAATAATGGACAATGTCATTATGTGCCTTCCTTCATATGCAAGGATTGTTTGACAGACATTGTGGCGTCTCTGAGCAAAGCATCCAGGGCAAGGCAAAAGAGAATTTTCCTCCAAGCCATAAAATATTCTAGGCCACCTTTCATGGCGTATTATTTAATTTTTTTTAAAAAAAAACCAGAATCTCAAAATATTTAGAAAATCTGTTTTCCTTCAAGGAATAAGAATTTGCACAAGAACTTAAAGAGGACAACTCTACCTGAGCTTTTCTAGTCTTGAAAAGCTCTCAGAAATAAAAATAAAATCAAATTCGGAAGAACAGATTGTTAGGTTGTGTTTCTGAGTGTATTTTCACTGTGGTGGAGTTGGAGGGGTGAACAAAGTTGGTTCAGATTGTATCTCTGTGAGTGCACTGGGTTGGCAGCAACGTGTCTCTAACTCAAAATGCAATAAGAAAGGGAGGAAATTTAATTTTTTTTTGTTGTGGTTATGGAGGTCTGTGGAGAAGGGGGTCTATGGGTGCAATTCTTGGGACACGTAAGGGTTAGGCAGCTTTGAGTTTTTAGTGCCTTTCTTTTCCAAACTTGGTGTCAGATGTTGTAACTTAATTTATTTTCCCATTAGCTTTTGCTAATGATACTAAAACTTCTTTTAAAAGCTTTCCTAATTAATGATCTTCTTGCTCCCAAACAAAAACTATATTGTCTTTGAGAAGTGCCTGAGTATTTTAAAAACAACGGGCTGTTGGTAGGTTTTATTGCCTCGTGAATTTAGGGTCAGCACACCTATTATTTGCCAGAGTTAATTTGTGCTGGGTTATTGACTGTCGGCTTGTTGGGGATATCTGACTCTTGTAAAAGTTACACTCATCTCAAATGGTTGTAATTTTATTCTTGGTGCCCTGGTGCCACAATATTTAGCTAATAAAAGAAGGGGAACAGTTGTACAAAGGCAGGTATTTAACTTCAGGCTCGTGAGAGTGAGGGAATGAGGCTGCCCTTACTCTTTGGATTCCTTCTCTCTAACACTGAATGGTTTTAACTTTCCTTTAGATGAGGAAAGGGGAAAAAACAACTTTGTTAAAATCATTACACTGGTAAAAATGTACAAGATACTTAGGATTTGCTAACGTTTCTAATCAGGTTTTTCAGGTGGCGCTGGCTGAGCTCAGGGCTTGTCCAAGAGGGATTTTTCCCACTTGCAAAAGGGGCTCAGCAGCACTAAAATAAGCATCTCCCTCCCAAAAAGGTGGGAGAATGTAGTTTGATGTATAACTTTGTGTGTCAAGGTGAAAATATCCCCCTTGGACTCTCCAAACTGGAAGCACAGCAGACAGTAAAGCTGGCAGTTGGTTAAAAATCCCCTAAGAAACCATCCCTTCTGTGTTTACAATTCAGAATTAAACTGGGCAATTGTTCCTTCAGTTTTCCAAATGTCTGCTTCCATCCCAAATCTGAGCCATATGTCCTTGTGGGGTAAAAAACCAGAGTTTTCTATAAACCAGCCTTCAAATACTCAGTGCCAACCCAAAGTCTCTCTCTGTGCCTTGCTCTCCGAACTCCAGTCGATAAAAAGTTCCTCAGCAGAATCCAAATTAGCACCAGGAAGTCATGACCTGTAATGTGGGAGTTGGAAAATATCCATTTATTCTGCAGGGTGCACTGGGAAATCACGTGTTCCTGTGTAGGAAACTCAGGAGAGTGGTGAGTTTGACCCTGTTATCTCAGTGTTTTCCCAATCCTTTTTTTTTTTTTTTAATGCCCAAATATGTTACTATTCCTCTCCTTCATTCTGGGCTGACAGAAATAATTCAAAAATATTCCTCAGCATGCTGGATCTGTGCAGATCCAGGGTGCACCTGACAGGAGTTTGTTCTGAGAGCCTTGGCACAGTCACTTCCTATTAAAAAGTGGAGGGATATTCTGACCTTTAAACCCAGGATTTCTGGGCAGGTGACAGTCTGATTCTTTGTTTGATTTCCAGCAAGCTCTGGCCTTTGGCTCTCTGCTGTGGATATTTATTGCATAAAAAGGGGGAAGCATCTGAGTCTGGTTTAAGTCAAGTCTAAGGGTTTCACTGCCTGCCCCAGCCACCCTGAGGAAGCACCTAAGGAATTAAAGCATCTCTGTTTATCCTGCATTCAGCTGAGGTGCACAAAATCTCTGTCACGATTGCTTTATAAATAACCACCCCAATCCTTCCTGAATTAGTTTTGCTATTTTTTAGTGTGTTTATAGCTTTTAAAACTGGAAAACCAAAGGCTGGCTCTGTTCATTTTCTCATGAAATTGTAGTCAGAGCAGTGAATTCATAGCTAAGCTCTTACTCAGTGGCTACTCTATTATAAATAACTCCTCACCTTGGCCCTGTTTCTCCAGCTGTTACTCACTGTGAGTAGCACTTACTCACAAGCACAGAGTAGCAGGGAAGGAGATGATTCTGCTGTCCATACTCACAGTTTTTAGTATCCTGGCACATTTGGGGGTTTATTTTCAAACAAGGCATCGCTTTCCTCAAGAAGTGGCAAGTTTTCCTACCCAGTAAGACTACACTTGCAAAAATTACCCCAAGGAATTAGCACTGAAGATAAATTTTAAAAATCAAAGCAGAGAAAAGTGGGGAGAAACTATAGCCTGGGACATCTGGAAGTGGTGCTGTGTTTTTTCCTTGGGCACTGTTAGGAGTGTGGAGCTGAGGAGCAGCTTGGGAGCACTGATGGGAAAAGCATCAGCTCATCCCTCCCGCTTTCCCCTCGCCATCGCTCTGCTTGGCTTTCAAAGTGTAAATTAACTTAAAGCTTCAAAGCTTTTGGGAAAGATTCCAGACCAGAGGTCATCTTTTCTGGGTGGTTTATTGGCTGGCCTGTGTTTGCCCACATCTCTAGTGTTTACCAGCTGAGGGAGTTTATGAAATTTTGATGCAGGAATTAGGTTGTTGCTCATCTTGTACCTTCTTGCTCATATTATTGACAGTACCACTGAACTGCTTGAGGCAGATAGTATCTCAGTGATCGCAGTGCTGCTTCAGCTCTCCACTGCTGACAACATCAGAAGTGTTTTAACAGGGTTTTAATGGGCAGCCTCTGCAGCTCCTTGGAGGGTTGCAAATAGCTGCCGTGAGAAACCTTTTCTGCCGCTCTGAGCTGACGTGCCCTCCTTCCCTTCCCTTCCCTTCCCTTTCCTTCCCCATCCTGCTGCTGCCTGGCTGAGGCTGCAGCACTGCTGACAAGTCCTCCTGATGTGGGCCAGGCACTGTGCAAGTCCCTGCACCTTTCAGGGGAGCTGTGAAGAGGAACAGCAGGGCTGTGAAGCCTCGGGGAAGGGCAGGGAACCCAAAGCGCATCCACAAATCCGCTCCTCCAAACAGCATCAGGGGAGTCACACCAAGGCACAACACGGAGCTTTCCCCTCTTGTTTGGTTGCTCACAAGATGTTTTCCATGATACGTGGAAAGACTTAGCGGTTCTGAAGCAAACAACCTTTATTTTTTAGCAGAGGGCAGAATAGGATGGAATAAATCCCCCTTTTCTCAAGACAAAGCTTTGATTTGATGGCAGCAGTTTCTAGCTGAGTGGTTGCCTTGCTCTGCTTGTTACCAGAAATGAGGTTTGGAGAACAGCTTTCTTTGGACTATGGAAAAGCTTTCTCCTCCCTATTTTGCTTAATATAACTATAATGTGCCCTTTATCACACTTCAGTTCGAGTAATCCCAGTTTGGAAATAGTGCAGAAATACCCATGGGAAAAAGCACGAGAAATGTACATTATAAAAAAACACACAGGCAAAGCTCAAAAGATCCACTGACATGTAAATTTAATTAAAAAATTACAGGTTTTCAATGAGGGCTTGTGTCTTCAATTTACCAGTTTCCATGACTTCTCCAGCAAAAGTGTTTCTTTTTTGCATTCTTGGTGGAAAACATGCTGAGGGCTATTAGAGTCTCCAAGAAGAGTTTCTATTCTCTGTCACAGGGAAAAAATAAAATCGCTCAAAATATGTACACTTGAAATAAGTAAGAAAAATATCCACTTTCCTGTTTTGTTTTCTTTCTATCCTCTAACAAAAGTTAAACTTTCCAGTAACCAGCAGTGCATGAAAAAGCATGTGCTAACTGTGTGAATAAGCTTCCTTTTAATTGCATGTGCAAATTTTAGGGTATTTTTGTTCTTTCCATGAAAGATGTGTGAAATTGGATAAAATAGTGGTGGCTGGGTGAGCAGAAGAAGAGCTGATGGCCAAAGGTAGAGGTTGATTAATAGAACTCATGATATAAAATGTCACTATTCAAAGATGATTCTGTCTTAAAGAAGGGAATCCCAAAGTTTTATTATTGAAAATTACTAATTTCTTCACCCACTGCATGCTTAAAGGAAGAAATCCCAGCAAGGGGAACCCCACCTTCCTTGGTGTGATGTCCCAGGACCAAGGGGTGTCCAAAATCCAGAGATTCTCCTCAATGTCCTCGGTCTCAAATCCTGACGGAAAATAAAACTTGAATCTCTTGGCTGCTAAAACTTAAAAGGAAAATCCAAAGGTCTTTGGAACTCAGCAGGATTAAATGCTTTCCTTACCTCTATTCTTCCATCCACTCTTCTTTCAGCGAAGCCCCGTGCAGGCTGAACCTCTCAAATATCAGGGTATATAAAAGCTACTTCTGCCTAATACCCATTATTTCAGTTTTTAATGCAGTAAAGGCAGTGGCTTTTGTGGTGCTTTCTTAAGTCCAAAGCAGCTGCTCAAAGGACCAAATCTTTAGGTTAAGAGAGAGGAAAAAACCCCTTGTCTCTGGAATTTCAGCCCCCCAGTAAATAAATGGAGGAGCTGTTCAGAGCAGAGCTGTGACTTTCACACTTTCTGCCTCCAAGCCCGTGGATTCTTCTGCAAGTTGCAACACTGAAAACCACTGTGGTTTTTGTTTCTCTAACTTAATTAATAAAAACAATTCATCAGTAGCTGATGCCTTTCAGAGTGGTTTTTCCCTGAGTCAGCTTACTGGAGAAGAGGTTCATTATAAATTACAATTAGCAAAACGAAAAGAAATAGGCAGAATAAAGCTTCTCATGTGGTGGGCTTCTCTTAGCCGAGTTTATTTGAGGAAACTTGTAGCCAAAATGCTGCATTCTCGTTTATATACACTGTTCCATGTCTAAGTTGAAGAAAGAATAGTTTAAAAAAGCAATAGCAGAAAGGACTTAGGGGAGGAAAAGGAGCCAGTGCTGCTTTAGACTTATTTTTATGCAGATTGTTTGTCACCTGTGCTGGTTCAGTGGCTGCTTTGAAGTTAGTCTGGCATTAGTGTTGTGCCTTAGGCAAGGTTGTTTGCTGCCTCCCTGTCCGTGTTATTTCACTTGCTTTTATGTTCACTTCTATCTCATAGATTTGCTCTGCCAATTTGAATGTAATTGTATGAAACTTGGCTTTTGGTTTTATCCTGCCACTTTTGCTCACACCAGCCATCCTTTACCCTGCAGAAAGACTCTTGGTGAATGAAAGGCATTGGATTGGCCTGGTCATTCCTGAATTTCCCATTAACAAAAATGTCATGTTTTTAATTTCTTAACACGTTCTAAACATGGTCACAACCAATTAGAAGTCAGAGGGTCAGAGACACATTCATTCAAAAGGAAGAATCTGATGTAATTATGCCTTTTATGGTTGGACTCCATGATCCTAGAGGTCTTTTCCAACCTAAATAATCCTGTGGTTCATCTGGATGCACAAAGTGATTCCAGTAGGTGTGTGAGGACCTGCCTGTCCAAGCAGCTTTGGACTGTGCAGAATCAATACAGAGATTTAAGGGATAAATTCGTCACTGCAGCTGTTCCTTGGACATCACGGGACAAAAACCAGCCTGCAATTGCACAGGTTATGTCATTACTTGAATCCTCCCTGTCTCTTTTCCTTTATTCCCAAATATGTTTTAATCCCACCTATCTGGGGACAGGCAAGGTGCTGCATAGCCAAAGGGCACTTCCTTCCTTCAGGGTTGAAGAGTTCCCTTAAAAATAGACCCTGTGTGTAACTCCAGGTTCAATCACCGAAAATAATCACTAAAATTTCCTTATGTTGCATGTGCTTCTTCAGCACATAGAGCAGTGTAATCTGCAAGGGCTTAACTAAAATTTAAAAAAGGAAAATAACACGTTTCTTGTGTGTCCCTGAGAGATTCCCAGGTCCAGGGCATCACCCCAGGTGCCCAGGCCAAGGCCACAGTGACAGGCTGAGTCTCTGGGTCATGCTTTGTAACATCCATTTGTATTTATGGCCTGATTCTGAAGGGTATTAAATGTATAAAATATGTATGTTAAAGTGATGTATCTGAATCTCCAAGTCACTCCACCGTTAATGTGCTTTTAAGCGTTTTCATGACGATATGCTTAGGTAGGAACAAATTGAGCTTGTAGGGGAGTTTAGGGAAGATAAAATTTAGGATGCCTTGAGCTTCTTCAGATGGATTTAGCAGCAGGAGGAGGCAGGGCTGGAGTGGGGCTTTCCTTACCAGTCATTTTGTCTCCAATGTGAGCCAGTCAGGTATAAAATAGAGATATCAGTGATGGCTTTGGCAGAGGTGAGGATGTCCCTGCTTGTGGCTGTGGCCATCCCAGACCTGTGCCATGGCTCTGTGCTCTCAGTGCCAGAGATGAGGCGACTCATCCTGCAAATATTTCCAGTCACATGCTGCAGAGCGTTTTAGGCAAATTTTGTTTAAGCAGCTGTCAGATGAAAACTATCAAAGCTCAGTTTTGTTCCTGGAGCTCTCAGAATATTCCTCACAGGTTCCCGGGGCTGAAAGCAGTCATGTGTGGCAAAGCCACACTGCCAGGCTCTTGTGCTCTGGAATTTAGAGGGAAATGAGGATCCTCTCCCTCTCATTTACTTCCATTGCTGCCTCTTCCTTGATTTCCGTGCGCTGAGGCCTCGCAGTCTTGGAACTGGGCAGCTCCTTTCTAAAATGCAATATTTACCCTGTGCCACTTCTGATCCTGCATCCTCAGTGACAGAATTGATTCAGTTGGTGCTGCTGCACTTTTAATGTTCCCTTTTATGTTCATGTTTGTTCCAACAGAGTGGCCACTAGCACAGACGACTTGAACTTGTATCACCCGCAAACTGACAACGCTGGAGCCACCAGTTTGTCATTATCCCTCCTAGTGTATCTGATTTAATTTTGCAACACTGGATTAATTCTTAAAATTGCAGTGCTTTTTTTCTCGTTAATGGTCAGTAAATGATTCAGGGTGGGGTGGGGTGGGGGGGTTGGTGGGGGAATGGAATTCATCGGTTTTGCAGTCGTTTTAATTCTTCTCGTTTTAAGTTGTTCTATAAATATGTCTTTATGGATGTAGTTTTACTAGCTTAAAAACATCTAATTGAAAGCAGTTGCTTAAATCTCTTTGGATCAAGGAGGCAGTAATAAGCAAAGAGAGTATCTTATCCCTGCAATCCAGAAATGCTTAGTGACTGGTATACTCAGTGCATGTGTAATCAGCTTCTTGTTTCATCTAAAAACCTTAGCTCTTTTGGTGTGATTTACTACTTCCCCAGCAGCACGGTTTTCCTTGTCTGTAAGATTATCAACAAGTGAAACAAAATATATAAACCAAAAATGGCCTAACGGGCAGAAGTGTTTGGAGAACTCTCTCTGGTCCATTCGTGCCCTCTCGGCGCGGGGCTGGCGCGTTTGCGGCACGTCGGGGCCTCCATTCGAGTCTTGTAAATGAACATTTTGGTGCACGTTATGTAATGTTATTCTCATGACTTAACGTTTGCATCAGGCAGGACTGATCTCTGCTATTTTGTAATGCCCCCCAGCAGATGAGGCCGTGGCTCTTAGAGGAGATCAGCCTGGGCATTCACCTGCTGACGCTGCTTGGGAGTCCCAAAGCACTGAGCTCCCAGGGATCAGAGCTCGGATATTCCTCTGCTTCCTGGCTTCTCTGGGCTTGGGTTTGGCAAAAGAGGGCGTTGTTGCTGTGATTTGGGTTTGGGGCCTTGTGTACTTGTTTGTTTAATGTCAGAAATGTGGATCCTTTCTGGCTGATGAGATGTCATGACTGCAGATCCCTGGGCACGCTTGGATGATGTGAATGCTCTAAATTATGTTGTTGATACATTTAAACAAAAAATTACTGACGACCACTCTGGCTGCTGGTCTCTGTTTTTTCAAGGCTTCTACCTGTGTCCTTCTGGTTTGAAATGTGGCACCATTTTCCAAAGGGATCCTCAGAAAGTGCCCCAGCAAACCTCGGAAGTCTGTAAATGATCCATGGCTCGTTTCCAAGTGGGGAAGCCAGGGAAAGAAAACCAGTCTGTGCTGGGGGAGAGGGAAGGAGAAACCACAAGTTTTTCTTCATGCAAGTGGGAAGTAAAACAGGTCAAGTTACCTGAGCTTTAGTGATCTTTTTTTTTTTAACATCTGTGTTCATTTATGTGGGTTGGGCTGTCCACATGGTCCATTGTAATGTCTCATTAGGATTTGTAATTAATGGAGGTCGTAATTTCATAAGTTGCAAGCCCACGTTTAATATGATTTCGTGTATCTTATTTCTTAAACAGGCAAAGTGTGCCATGGGCTTTGCTCAGAAAGTTGTGTTGTTTTCCTTTTTCATTTATTTTGTTTTGAGATGTCAAATAATTCCGCACAAATTTATCAATCTGAAGGATTCAAGAGCTGTTGCAGCACCACAGAACTAAGGAGCACATGGTTGTGCAGCATCTGAATCTTTGTCCAGGGTTAAAACTCAGAGTTCAACTCCTGAAAATTCTTTTTCCAAGTCTTTGTGATAAGCAAGCAGCACTTCACACAAGGCCTTTGTTGGAAATCACCCGTGGTTTGGGGCTTTAAGAAATGCCTAAGTGTGTTCTGTCCATCTAAAAGCCATCCATTACAAAAAATAATCAGACATCCTTTTTTTTTTCTTGTATATTTGTGTCATTCTGCGACTCAGAAGCATTTTGTGTGCTAAGGGCAATGTGCTTTGCTTTTGGAATTCCTGAGTTTCACTAAAACCCTGGGGCATAGTTTGTTCAGGAGACCTGAGGTGACCTGTAAATGGGAGCTGCTGTGTCCCTTTGCTGCTTAGCAAGATCATTTTAAAGAGAAACTGAAATGCAGTGTCCAGATATAATGTGATAACATCATAATCCAAAGAGAAAAGCAGTATTTTTATATTGGGTGACCCATTGAAAGCACATTTCTCTGAGATGGGCAGCTTCCTCATTTGTAAATGGCAAATCTCAGATGGGGAAAAAAAAACCAAAAAACCAACCAAAACTGGTGAGTTTCCTGAACCCAAAAATCCTTCTTCAAGCAGGACTGGGGCTGAAGAGCTCCTGTGGAGTTTTGGATTCTGTGTTGCTGCTTTGGATGCTGAGCTCTCTGCAGGCAGGGAAGGTGTAGGAGAAAGGAATATCTGGTTTGGTTATAGGATAATGTGCTGTCCTGTTTGGGAACCAGCCTTTCCATTCTTCTGGACTTAAAACCTCCGTTTTTCCCCTAAATCCCAGTGACTGGCTGTCTAAAAACACACTGACAGTCTAAAAAAATAGTGAGGAGGGATCTGCTCCCTGTCCTCATTTCCCATGGAAAGCAGGAAACGTCGTGTTTGAGCTCCCTGAGCTGCCATCCTGCAGTTTAATTCACCTTAAAATTAATTAAGAATCTTTATTGCCATTGTCTTGGAGTTGAATTCGTTTCTAAACTCCAGCTATTTGAGCTTCCCTCAGGGGAAGGGTGAATCTGTGTCTCCCTGTGGATGGGGTGTGGTGAGGACCCTCCACATCCCAAAATCGTGTCCATCCGGGGCAGCACATCCCATGCTGAGGTGCAAAACGAATTCCTTGCGCCAGTTGGGAATTTGGTGGAATTTGCTTCCATCTGACAGCGTTTCCAGATGGAAAGGAGCAACTGCCTGTTCCTGTATGGGGCCATTTCCACTCGGCTTCCACTGGGCTTGGGGAGGGGGATTGGCCACTTTGTTTTCGTAGCATGAAAACAGATGTTCTTTCACTGCTCTGTCTGGAAGCTTTTCCTCCTCCCCCAGCCCTGCCATAGGTGCTTGTCTTTTGAACCAAGACGAATTCCACTGGAAGTGTTAGAAAGTTCAGTTCCATTTCCAGGGTTTTTTAATGATTCCTCCCCATTCTTGCACGGTGGGTTAGGAACGTGTTAAAGCTGGTGGTAAAGTAATTTATGAAGGGCAGCTGGAGTTCAAAAGGTTCAAATATACAAGTTCAGTTCCAGCATCGTTTGGATCTTCACACCTCAGTGTCCCAACAGAGAAACTGGATACTGAGTTTTTACAGGTTTTACTGTAAAAACTGAGCCCTCCAGAACTTTTAGTAACTAATGGATTTTGCAGGAGTGATTTGACTACCCTGGATGTCCATTAGCTGGTTTGCTTTGATGTCTTTGCTGGAAACCTAAATGGCTTTTACTTGCACTTTTTTTTTTTCTTTACCAGTTCTATATTTGCAGGAGATGCCTTTTGTATCACAGTAGCCGGTAGGAAAAAAAGCGATGTACTCAAAAATTGGAGGAGCATTTAATCACAGAATATCCCAACTAGAATAAACTGTGTGTTGTCAAGAAAGTTTCCATCTGTAGCTCACCAATCCCAGACTGACTACACACAGTTTTAATCTTCTGATTCTTGAATTCATTCTTTTCTGCGTGGCTTTGGTGGTGTTAAAATTTAATCCTCGGCAACTACATTGTGTTGAATCTATATTTCTCTCCTTTCCTTGCTTGTCGTACTTTATTACTGGCAATGGGGTCTGAAATATCCTGAAAAATCTGTGTTTTCTAATATGGGGATGATTGATAAAATACCTTTGTACCACATGAGTAGCTGAAGAAAGTTTCCTCTTGTATTTATGGAGCTGCCAGATATTTGGCATCATTAATTTCATGTAATATGTTCCTATTAGAGGTGCACGCCTTTGATGGGCAACTCCTAAAAATATCTTGCTGATTGAAAAGAATTTTTCATTTTTATGTTCTTTATGTGCCCCTTACACTGAGTTTGTCTATTTTCCATCACCAGTGAGAATTCACTTTATGCACTAATATTAAGAGCAAACTTACTCTGTGTTGCAAAATGGTACTGAGTAAGACAAAAATGTAGGAAAATACTGATTTTTGGGTATATGTGACAATTCTGGACATTTTAAACATGGAAAAATTGGCTGGCACAAGAGCAGAGGAATGATCAAACCACTTCCATTTGGAGCAAGGGGCATGGGATGGGCTGGGTTTTTTTTTTTCCTGTCAAACAAATACTTAGGAGGAAGGAGTTATTGGAGCTGGTGTGGTTCCCCACACAAGGGTTTTATTTTGTGGTGGAAAATCTAATCTTTCCGAGACCATTTCTCCTGGGTCTAAGTCTGAAGTCTGCTTTATATTGGGAGATTGGCATGAAATCCACAGCACTTAAGAGGATAAAGGCCTTTGTCTCCAAAATGTACATTTTTTTTGGAACTGTAAAGTCAGTGGAACAAGAAATGGTTTTAAGTATATAATGTTAAGATTCAACCTTGTAATCCTTTCTCAAGTCAAAATATGTTATAGGTCAATTTTATCGATTCCTATATTTTTTCCATGTGTTCGACAGGATTCACTTAAAAAAAAAAAGGAGATCTTCCACATTTAACTAATGACTGAACAGATAAAAAAAATTAATTATGGCTTATAAGGAGCTACTGTCACTAACCAGAGTGGCATCTTCTGGTTCCTCTGGAGGCACCATTTGATTTCTGGGAGAAAGCATGTGAGACTTTCAAAATAAATCCAATAAAACACCATTTCTCTTACTGCCTTTCTCATTTGCATGGTCCCTTTAAAGGATCCCAAAGCCTGTTTGCACATGAGGCCATTAGGCAGCTCCTCGGCTTCAAGGTAAACTCAAGAATATTTTGAGAACAATTGTGCTGTAAATAACCTGCAGTGTTGGGAGCCTTTCTCTGCTTCCTTGAAATATTCCAGGAATATAAGAAATAGAAGAAATCATGGGGAGAAAACAGGGCAGAGTGAGGAAGGGAAGAGCTGGGAGAGGAAAAGGGGTGATGAAAGGTGGGAGGACGTGCTTCTTTCTGCATGTGTTCAGTTTTCAGTCTGCAGGCAAAGGGGACAGAAGAGACAAAATTAAGAGAAGGAGAAGGAGTTTCAAAGGAATAAAAGGAGAAAAGACTTATTCAGTAAATACATTAGAAATGATCTCAGATAAATGGATGGAAACAAGAGCAGACCCCTGACTAATGTCAGTTCTTCTGGCACCACTGACTTAAATCAGTTTACACCAGCTCAGGATCGGGGCAGACTGGCTCAGATTAATTTTTTAATCTGAACTTCCAACTTCCTTGCTTAGTATACTTGAAATTTGTGTTTTCAACTTCATAGATTAGTATGCAACAAAACCAGAATTGCCACAGGTGCTCACACAGAGAGAAAAGGGATCAAATAGGTCAGATGTCTGATGAACTTTGATGTCAAATTGGAAGGCAGTGGGGTTGGATGGGATGTGGGGCAGGAATTCTTGGCCCTGACAGAAGTTTCCCAGAGCAGCTGTGGCTGCCCCTGGAGCCCGGGCAGTGCCCAAGGCCAGGTTGGAGCAGCCTGGGACAGTGGGAGGTGTCCCTGCCATGGCAGGGGTGGCACTGGATGAACTTTAAGTTCCCTTCCAACCCAAACGATTCTGTGATTCTCTGTTTCTATCTATTTTTCCAAAAAGCCACACTCGTGGCTCCCCAGGAAGAGCCACAGCCTGTGACATTTTACAAGTGAGTTTTACTCCCCAAAACGCCTCACTCACAAACGAGCATTTCTTCTTTTTGCCCTCAGCTCTGGGGAAGGCAGCACCAGCTTTGTGCTGGCCCTTGTGCTGTGTGCAGCTCAGTCCTTGACCAACAAATAGAATTAGGAGTTTTCTCCTCTTAAATGCCTCATTTTGACAGCTGGTTTGTTGGCCACTGATTCACTTCCATTCAGATGGCAAATTTAGAGCAAAGCAGGGGCAGTGTGGGATGCATTTTTGGTCAGGGAGCAGCAAAGGGCTTTGGCCATCCCTCCTCCAGCACTTTTAAGGCACCTCCTGAGTCAGGCTGAGCCAGCATCACTTGGATGTGGCTGAGGTGCAGCAATTTGGGAATTGCTCCCAGCTGGTGGAGAAATGATTTCCAAGCAAGCTGGGTGGCTCTTTAACTGCTCTTCCCCTGTAGAAATAAGCTAAAATATATAGAAATTGTTGCTTTGACAAATAATTTAACGAGCCACTCAACTTGCTTTATGTATTGAATGTAGTTGCTTGACAATTATTATTATTTTCTAATGATATTAAGTTATAAATTATTAACAAGTGTTTAATTTCAGTCCAAACAGACCCAACAAAAGGGATTTGTGCAGTTATGAATTGCAGCAAAATACAAAATTGTTGAGCTTTTAGTAAACGCAAACTTGGAGACCCTGGTTATTTCTCCCTCTTTCAACAGCCAGTCATGAAACTTTCTTGCCCTTTTCACCTTTAAACTTCATTTGAACTTAGAAAGAAGACTTGTGAATTGTGGANGGGGCTGGGGGGAGAGAAGCTCTGATTCTGTGTTACCGTAACAGTAATTCTGGCAAAATAATCCTCCTCTTGTGCATGAGTGTCTGCTACTGCTGCAGGGTAATCAGCTCACATGACATGCCTGGAGGCTAATGCTGGCCTGGGCTTTCTTTCTTTTCTTTTCTTTTCTTT
>WEKY01002923.1:203469-226701 GCA_013390045.1 Picathartes gymnocephalus
TTTTTTGTAAAGTCCATATTTAAACAAAGGCTGATTATCCAAACAAGAATTCGGACTGCATCAGCTGGACCAGTTAAATTATAGTTAGCAAAACTTGGCACCTCCGGAGCTTGGAATGTTACAATTACAGCTGGATCCTCGTTTGGTAGGAGCCGTACAAAGTAATAAAAGTGGAGATTTTTATCTTTATAGGACACAGCTTAACTCTTTGAACGCAGAGGACTAAGTGCCAAATATTACAGTTAGTGCTCAGACACAAAATTCCGGGCCAGGAAATGGGATAAACAGTTGTATCCATGCTGGTGTATCCGTGCCAGCTCCCCGGTGGATGCTGTGGCACTCGGATGTTCATTATCCCCCAGGATTCCTCTGAGATAAGGAACAAGAACACCAGCAGCAATTTGTTGTCGAACTCCCTTGTCTTCTTCTTGTCTTTTCGACAGCGTTTCTGTGGTTTTATTTGAATTTCTCTTCTTTGTGTGTTTCCTGTCGCTGTGAGAAAGGTTTGTGTCCGTGTAGGATCTGGGTGATCCCTGGAATTGCTCTGATTTCCATCCCTCTGGAAAACCATCTTCAACACAGGCTTGAAATCCTGATGGGGCTGCTCCAGGGCGGGCAGGAGGCAGGGCATGGGAGGCAGAAGTTGGGTTTTGTTTTAGCAAACTGCTGTCGACCATTCCCAATTTGTTTTCCCTCCTCTCCTAAAGGGAGGGCTTGGCTTTCATTAGTCACTTTGCAAAGCCGAACTTTGGCTTTCTGGTTGTGTAATAAATAACTCTGGTTGCCATCAGAAAGTGAAAGTTATCCTCCTAAAATTAAACCAGGAGCCCTTATAATTAGCCGAGAACAAATCAATGCCTTTGCATTAATTCCCGTGGAGCGGGGCCAGTTGACAGCTTTCCCTGATGGAGCTCTGTGCCTTGGTTTATCTCAGCTTCTTTTTAAAGAAATTGTTTGTTGTTTGCATTTTCTGAAAACCTTTAGTGAGGAATAAAGATTGAAATTCAAGCAGTCAAAACTATCCAGAGTGTTTGTAAGAGCCCACCTGCTAGATAATGTTTACCAGGCTGTACCTGGAGTTTTATCTTTGGTCTTCTTTGCACAGAATACAAGTTCCCATTCATTAAAGCGTGGAGAAGTTCATTTCCTTTCTCCTGGCAGTTGTGCCATGTCCCAGTGTACTTTTGCCAGTGACAAATAACATGGATAACATGTGATTGCTGCAGCCACGATGCTGTGGGAGCTGGGAGAGCGGGGAGCAGGTCTGTCTGAATGGAAGGACGTGGCTTTTCTTGCCTTGAAGACAGAGAAGTTAAAGATTTTTCATCAAGATAAACGTGCAGATCCATGAGGTGCAGCTCAGTCTGGGAGGAATGATACCAACTGGAAGTAAGAAAGACCTAAGGAAAAATTGCTGGTTAATGTTTATTCTTTAATTACTGTTTTAGTGGAGTGACTTTACAACGTGACCTTCCCAGTGCTGGCTGCTCTGGAAAGGGGGATTTGTGCACCCTGGGCTCCTGGGAAGGAGCAGGAGCTGTTGGCTCTGCATCCAACACTCAGCATTTTCCATGCTCATGGATCAAGGGAGAATTTCTCCCTCTAGAACCAGGACACTGGGCAATTTTGGGTCACCTCCCATAAAATTCCTGACTTTTTGTTGGGGACCACTGAGCCTGCAGGAGGAGGAACCCAAACCTGCAGGCTGAGGGAAAATATTTGGACTTTTTTGAGGTTTCCTGCCATGTGCAAGGGAGGCCATCAAGTGTTTCTTCTCCCAGTTTTGGGGAGGAATCTGGTTCTTGCTGTGTTCCTCAGTGCTTTGCTCTCTGCTCAGTTCTCAGGCAGCACTGAGGAGCAGCAGGGATGCCCCCATAAGTCTTTTCCATGACAATATTCCATTTCAAGCACCAGCATTTGCTTTCTGGCCAGAAGAAATCCTGTGTTTATTCCATCTGCTCTCCTTGCTTCTTGTCTGTGCTGAACAGACTCCTCTTCGGGCACAGTGAGATGATTGAAGTGGTGCTTTGCTGATTGAGGAGACCCAGGTTCCCAGCCTGGACCCAGGAGTGTACCTGAGTATCCATCAAGAAAATATCCTTGGATTTAAACAGAAAAGGAATCCCCAGCGCCCTGCAGATGGGATGATCACAGAGCTGTTGACAGAGAGGGAATCTCAGATTTTAGGCTCTTTTCAGACAGTTGGAATACACTTCCAGCTGCCAAGGAGGAATCAACAGGAATGATCCATGGATAAATGTGAGCCAGCGATTTCTGCATGCAGGACACAGGTTCAGTCCAGCAGCTTTGCTCTTCAAATATTTCCTGTAGTGCTAATTAAGAAACAGTCTTGGATTTTAGGTAGCCAATGGTGGAACACACAAAAGTATTTGTAGCCTTCTGAGGGTAGGAGGGATGCACATGGTTTGGGAGTTGTTTAAATCAGATTTCTCAGTACAGTCAGAGTTGTAGGTGAATGGAACAGCAGCCAAATCTGTTGGTTCTTGTGGGTTGATTATTCGTTGTTTAAAGCTTAATTAAAATAACTTTTGCTTAAAAAGGAGGAGGAAAACTCAAATTAAATGTAGATATCTGTGATAACTCTGTAATGCAGCTTTTTTCTCACAAATTGCGCTTGGAGTGGAGGTTTAGATAGATGGCCATAGCTGAAAATAATAATAAGGAAATTCTATTTATGCCACAAGTTAAGAATTCCCATCACCGGCAAATCCTAATTTACTACTTCATCTGATTTCTGATGGGAAAAATCTAATTGCTTTTGTACTGGAAATAAAGTTGATTGAACTCTGAGTTTTTCCAGTGCCTCCAAAGGTTATTTCCCAAGCAGGGCTCTTTTACAAACTGCAGTGGTTTTTAATTTATCTGCTTTTTTCAGCAGATGAGCATTCACTATTATTATATGTAGGGGAAGGGAGACTCTTAATTCTGATCTCTGTTAATGTATTGGTAGGTGGGACAATATTTGACTTCCAGAATTTCACATGAAATGTCCTATTGAAGATGTGATGGCAGAAACGCCCTAGAGATAAAACTGTATGATACGGGGAGCAGCTAAATATAATTTTTGTGGGTTTATTGGTTTCATATTGAGCTCTGCAGTTTCTTTCTAGAAGGAAGCACTTGAGGACTCCTGCTGCCTATAGGAACTGTTCAATCAGTATTAACAGGCAACTTGTCAGGAGCACAGTCCTTGGAAATACTCACTCTGGATGTCCCTGGGCTTTGAATAGCAACTGTCAGTCATAAAAAAGCGAGATTTATTTATGATTTTTAATTTTGTAAAGAATTACAGAATTTCTATTTCATTTAGGAAGCTAAATTTTAAGAAGTAAAATTGGTTTTGCGTTTTGTTTTCATAAAATCAGAAACAATTTGCTCCCATTTATTCCTTGTAGTAATTCTGTTGATTTAGTAATTTCAGCTGACCTGAGTAGTACCTGCTGGGGAGAGGAGAACTGATCACAGGCCAGGAGCTTTATCACTCACCACAGTCTGCCTTGACAAACTATTTAACACCATCAGTAAAACCCAGCTTTTCTTGTGAGATATCCAGCTCTCTGTGGTTTTGGCAAATTCCAAACTATTTGGATCCTTGTGCTGCTGCAGGAAAACTTTGCTTTGTAGCAGTCCCAGGGAGAAAGGCTCAAAGCAAGGGTGGTGGTATCCCTCAAACTGGGACCAGCCCTTCCAAACCTCAAAGATTTCTCCCAAAAGCTGCACTTGAAACCCACTTAGGTGGGTTCTCCTTGTCACAGAACTTGTTTTCCCATCACTCTGGCAAATTCCTTTGAGTCCTTTCAGCCAGCAGGAATGGATCTGCCCTTGGAAAGGACTGCTGTGAGGAATGGTGCTGGGTTCTGGAGGCATCGGCACTGGGAAGCTGCAGGTTGCTGAAAATGAATCAGAGCCACCCAAAGGGCTTTGGTTGGGCTTGTGGAGGAATTACTTAATTGGCGGAATTACGTAACTGGAGAAACCAGTTGTTTTTGTAATTAGGGTGATGTTTGTGTCTGCCAAGAGACTTCCAATGCAGCAGGTTTAAACTGATCCAATTAGTAACGAAATTGGGGTAATTAACCTGTCCATTAATGAAATGCATGCACGCACGCTGCCCTCGGTCCCTGCTTTGGGGTTGGGTTCTTTTCCTTATCCTGCTACTGAAAGCAGACTTAGCTCTATATAATCCAAATTTAAAGCATTTAGAGCCATAGAATAATTTAAATTAGAAAATACCTCTAAGATCATGGAGTCCAAGCATTCCCCAGCACTGCCAAGGGCACCACTAACCCATGTCCCCAAGTGCCACATCCACAAGGCATTTAAATCCCTCCTGGATGGGGATTCCACCACCAGGCATGGGCTGGACAACCCTTAGAGTGAAGGAATTTTCCCAAATATCCAACCTAAACCTCCCCTGGTGCAGCTTGAGGCCATTTCCTCTCATCCCATTGCTTGTTACCTGAGGGAAGAGATGAACCCCACCTTGCCCCAAACCTCCTTTCACTGGGTTGTAGAGTGAGAAGGTCCCCCCTGAGCCTCTCCTGGAGCTCCCGCCCCTTGCCCAGCTCTGTTCCCTTCTGGGATGAGCCCCTCTCTGCCAGGTGATGGGGTGGAATATCCTCTTGAGGAGAACTTTGCTGATTCCTGGGGCTGTTGGTGGCTCTGCACCCCTTGACCTGAGGCTGCACTTTTGGAGGGATGATCCTCCAGGGAGGGATGGTTCCCATCAGAGCCCAAAGATTGAACTGGCACATGGAACAAATCAGCTATTTTTGATAGCAGGGACTGTGATAAACACTGGACAGGGTTCCCCATAGCGCGGCTTGTTCAGTGCTCAGGGAATAATTCAGGAAGAGTCACCCAGTTTCTCAGTGCAGGACTCACAGAAGGCTCCTCCAAGACAAGGAGCTCTCTGGATAAACTCCTGTGTGCAGCACTATGGAAAATTTTACTCAGCAGTTCCCTTCCCTTGTAGTTGATTAATACAAGATTTCAGTGTTCCCAGTCCATTAATCTTCACAAGCACATCTGCATACTGAAAAATGTTTTTAAAAACAACATTAAAAAAAAAAAAAATTACAGGCGCTGATAATTTTGAAGATAAAAAGAACTTGAAAGAGCGACAATAAACTGCAGTTCACTTGCATGATGTGAATCCCAATCCAACGTGAGAGAGGGGCTTTGCCACTTCAAATATTTTAATTGAATAAGAGGAAAACATTGAAAAATGGTTGTTCTGCAGGCACGGGATGCAGTTCCCACTGCGAAGTATCCTGGCCTATGTTGTATCAAGTAATAGTATCTTGCAAGTCAAAAAGGTATTAAGGAAGTGTTAGAGACATCACAGGAGGAGTTGGAGGTGAAGTTTGGGCTGTTGAGAAAGTTAATTACCCTGGAAGAAACCAATAGTGGAGATGTGCAAGAGTCAGATGCCGAGAGAGCAGGATTTGGGATTTAAGGAGTGCACAGCTAAAACTGGATCACTGAGCCATTCCTTTCTAGCACGTTTGTTGGTACAAACAGGGTAACAGTGATGTCCAGCTGCCTGATATTTCCTGAAATGGAGGATTTTAAGGGTTCCCTTCACCTTCTGAAACTGCAGCTGAATGAACAACAAACCCCATGGTTAGTTTTATGACCCTGGATTTCTATTTATTTTACCAAGTACTTTTCTAGTAAGGAGATACCTGGAAAGCCTGCCAGGTAACTTTGTGATCCCTTTCCCATTTATCCCAGAAGTACTGAAAGCCCTTATTGTACAAGGCAGCGTCTGCTTCGAGGGGAGACAGCAAAACAAAACCTCCTGAACTCTGCCCAGCACTCCCAGGGGGGAATTTTTTTGTGAGGAATTTGGGGCTTAGAGCTCAGGCGGGATCTTACCGTGAACCAACCTTCACTTGGGGGGCTGGGA
The DNA here is from genome assembly GCA_013390045.1 of Picathartes gymnocephalus. Lineage (NCBI taxonomy): Eukaryota > Metazoa > Chordata > Aves > Passeriformes > Picathartidae > Picathartes > Picathartes gymnocephalus. The sequence continues at coordinate 209,402 of WEKY01002923.1, forward strand.
CACTGCCAGGCACCTTCTGCCCGCTCTGGGGACAGCTGTGACATCTCCAGAGCTGAATTCCTGTATCTCTTCCCAAGCCGAGCTCTTCCAGCAAGGCACAAGAGCAAATCAAGCAGGGAAAGGCTGAAAATGTGGAAAATTCAGTTTAGCCATTATTTAGTTCAGATTTTTACTGAAAGTAACTGGATCCTAAGTTCATTTAAAGAACTAATTTTCTAGATCCGAGTGGTTTTATAGCGAGGGGATGTTGTAAAGAAGTTGTTTATAACAGAGTTTATCTTAGGCATGGAACTTTTTGCTAGCCTAATATCAGGAATGATCTGGAAAAGCCTTCCAGTGGTGGTAGCTTAAAGAAGGGGACCAGGGTGGGGGAGAAAACCTAATAAAAATAGCTGAGATCATTCAACAGTTATCAAGAAACAGATACTGCAATTTTATAACAGAGAGCACTAAAAGTATATGCACTCTTAAAAGGCAATTAAAATGTATACTCCAAAACTATAAAACATTTTCTTTTCATCTGGAACATTGAGGGCAGATTACAACACATTAATAACGTTTTGTTTACAGTTCAGTTTCTGATGGCTTCCAAATGCAGTCTGTGTAGATTAACCAGAAGGAGTCCAGTTCTCTTTTAAGAGAGCTTGTAAAGGAAAGCAATGTGGTAAGATTGTTATGAAAAGCTGGTGTATTTAGGAAATAGCACTTAGCAGGGTCTCTCTGAATGGCTGCCAGGTCAGGAAGCTGAAGTGCAAGGCTTGGCCCTCGTTCAGGCCCCCCAGTCCCAGCTCCTTGACCACACAGTACGTCAGGAGCGAGCCCGGCCAGGCAGGAGCCCCACCACGCCCCTGCCTCTTGGCACCAGCATTTTCACATAACCCAGGGCTCCGGGGGGAGGCAGGCACGCCAGGGCCCAGGGAATAGCTTATTAAAATAGAAATGGATAAATAAAACAGGCCTGGGAATGGAGCGGTGCCTCGGTCCCGCTGCCCAGGGCTCGCGTCCCGCTGCTCCTCCTCATCCTCACCCTCTGCCTTCCCCCAGGTCTGTGCCAGGGCAGGGGCAGCAGGACATTGTCCCAAGATCTCTGTTAAATGGGGCAGGTGGTGACAGGGCAGCAGGGAATGGCCCTGAGCTGAAGGAGGGTGGGTTTGGATGAGATATTCGGGAGGAACTGTTCCCTGTGGGGTTGTGGCACAGGCTGCCCAGAGCAGCTGTGGCTGCCCCGTCCCTGGAAGGGGCCGAGGCCGGGCTGGAGCCTTGCAGCCATCACTGCTAGCAAGCCCTGCTTTTTACTCGCCCAGTTACAAGCCTGTCTTGATGTTCAGCTGTAAAAAGGTGTTCAGACTTGGTTGCATGATAATGAACCCACAACTTCACACATCTGTGGTGTGGATCCCTCTGTCTGAATTACCCCTCTGGAGCAGCCGGGGATAGCGGAAGGGGTGGAGAGGCTGCCAGGGCAAACAGGTGCCTGAGCTCCTCTCCTGCCCTCAGCGTGGTTTATCCACTGCAAAAACTTCTCCTCATAACCCTACAAATTCTCATTCTCAGCCCAAAAATGTTTCCTCCTCGTGATATCTTCCTGATTTTTGTAATCACAGGAATGAGGGAAAACAGCATTGGCCTGGAGTGAGTTTAGTTCGTGATGACTTCTGCCACTCCTGGGGACTTTCTCACTGCTGTTCTCTGTTGGGAAAAGGTCAAAATGGGACACACTGCTGCCCTAGCACACGGTGTCCTTCTGCAGGATCTCTGCTGGCCACGTTTCCCCTTTCTCCCTGGCAGCCAGCTGTGTGTTAAGGAGAATAATACAACGTAGCAACTTTATTTTCCTGCAATGCTGCAATGGTATATTTTATATTAAATGCAAAGAGGACACAATCGCTCTCCAGTCACTCCTTTGTGAGAGCTGTCCTTTGGCTGTGCTTCATTTCCCTGTGTAAGTAAATGCTGATCATTTGTACAAGCTGTTTTCAGGGCTCTCAAACTGCTCTTCTGCCCTTAGAAATTGATCCCCTGGTTAGAAAAATCTGCTTTTCACAGCCACTAAGTTCACCTCAAAAATATTTTTATTGAGAAATGGGGGGGATAAAGTGTGTGGTTCCATTCAGTTCTTGAATCTGTAATAACTCCTGCCTTTCCTCGGAAAGAGCCCTGGGTATTTGCAACGTGTTGTACATTAGCAACTCATCCGTTTGATGGGAAAATCTAAGAAATTGCTCTTACTCAGAACTGAGTAATTATACACAAAATTCAGTGTGTGCATGTGAGAGGGGAACTTCAGCCTGTTCTTGGTTTCAGACAGTGACTCATTAAGCCACCCTAATGCCTCGGATATGCAGCAGAAGACTCCCAACGTTAACACTTCCATTCTCATCTCCATAAATGAGGATTTGAACACATAATTCCCTGAGATGAGTCTATACCTCTTGATTTTTATTTCTAAATCTATGCTCAGCTGGCAGATGTTGGGGAATAGCTTTTAGCATTTTTTCATTTAGATTCTGATTAAAAGATACCCTTTTTTTTTTTTTTTTCCTCCTTAAAACCAGCAAAACTAATTATTCATGAGCGCAAAAATCATCATCCCCGACTAAGAGATGTCTCAGTTGAGGGTCAGCAGCAGATAAAGTGAGGTCTGTAACAACTGTGTCCCAGAATGGTGTTTCTGGATTTCATTATCTGCAGGAATGGAGGAGAGGAGAAAGTTCAGGAGCTGCTGCTGCCTCTGCTCCCACCAGGGAATGTGGGTTTGCTCTGGGGTTCCTGTGCTTCCCCTCACTGGGCTTCAGCTCTCAGGGCATCATTCCCAGGCACTGAAAAGCTGAGGGATGGGAAGGAGCAGGGAAAAACTGGTTTTTAAGCTGCTCCAGGGTGACTGGATTCCTTCAGCTGTCCGTGTACTCCAAGACCTACTCCTGGAATAGCAGTTTTCCCGTATTTATTATTCATATCCTGCCCAGTTCCTGGTTATTTGTCACCACACCTTCATTACCGTCAGGATGAAAACGTTTTCAGTTTCTCTGCTGTATTCCTGGTTTGCTTCCTGATGTTGTGCAACACCTGAAATCGTGATCCTTGGGGCAGCTGGAGCAGTGGGGAAGGATCCAGACTTGTACCACTGTGCTTTGTCTAAAACCCCTGACTCGGAGAAAAACACTATATCTGATTTCATTAGCTGAGACATCATAATCCAATTATTTTATTTTTAATTTCTCTTTCCTGAGCTCTTTTGCAGATGCTGCTTTTTGGCCCTCTGACAGAAGCCTTTCAGCCTTCCTTATGAAAATCCCAGATTGCAGCCTTCCGTGGGGGTATTTCTTGAGTTAGAGAGTTAACCTGAGAAGGCAGAAAAAAGGCCTTGTTACATTGCTACAAGCTGCCAGCTCCTTGCTAATATTTTAAAGGTGTGGGTGCATGTGTTGCTCTTGTGTAGTATCAGTTCCCTCTGATTTTGTAAACAGAGCCCTGTGAACCCTGAGTACCCGAACTGCGGTGTAAAGGCAAAACTAAAATCACTCATTTAAGGTCATCTGTTTTTACTGACACACCAAAGGTCTAGCAGAAGGAGTGAGCAAGCATCATATTTCTCAAATACAAAATTTTTACAGTGGGAACGTGTTATAAAACATTCTGCCAGTGTTGTTTCCCTTGGGATTTAGAGTGAGAGACATGAAGGCTGACAACTCTCTTCCTGTTGTAGGTCAGAGCTTCAAGGAACTCTGTAATCTTCCCACCAGCTTCACTCTCTCCTGGAACTCACGGTTAAAATTAGATGCTGGCTGAACTTTAGCAGTTCAGTTTGAAAGCTTTTCGGAGGCAAAAGTAAAACAACTGCAGAGGGGAGTTTTCTCACAGTGCCATTTTGAGAACCACTTTGTGCAGAGGAACGTCCTCTGTGAACCGATGCCTCTCTTGCCGAGATGTTTCCATAAATCATGATTAACAAGAGAGGCCACTGGGCAGCCTGGAAATAATCTCTGTGGGTGCTTGCTCTTGCAGTGAGGTATCTTCAGGATGTTACATTGCATTTTGGGTTGATTTCTGTTTTTCTCACAGTTTCCCCTGCTGCCCCACTGGTTGTCGAGCAGTTTCTGCCCCAGCAGAAAGTCCAAGATCAAACAAACGAGGGGGAAAGAGTGGGTGACAAGGCCTTACAGTAAGTGCTGTGAGTTATGGAGTGCAAAACCAGGAATTAGGCAGGAATTGGAGCTCCAGCAGCACGGGGAAGCCTGGGCATACACTCCAGGAGGGTGAGGTGTTCTGCTTAGTCTCTGCTGCAGGGTGCTGTGCCCGTCCCGCTCAGAGCCCAGCCTGCCTTGATTACCCCTTTTATTCAGGACTCAAAACAGCTTGTAAATTTTTTTATCATTCCTTCCCAGATCGTGTGGAGTGTATTGAAGCCTTCCCTTGCCTTTTCCCACATCTGTTTTCCAAACTCATTACTTTCATGTTATTAGGTTCATTGAAAGCGCTGTGTTTATTTCCATCCCCAGAGTTTATTTTTTTATCTTTTGGATTAATACAACAAGTCCATCAAACGATGATTTATTTCAGAAAAATCACCATCTATCAATTTTTCCTGCATATTAGCTGTTGCTAGCACTGGCTTTGTCCACAGACTGATACCACCAACAGCACTGAGAAGCTGCTTTTCTGTGTTCAGAGATGCTGTGCTGGGAATGCTGTTTGTAATTTCAGTTTCTTGTGATAATAATACAAATACAGTCATTTAGGAGGATGCTCTCCAAAATGAGAAGAGCTTTTGTACCCTGCTTGCTTGTAGAGAACCTCACACAACATTTGTCTAATCCCAGTTGAACCCAAGAGCTTTTCTTTAATACAAATACTAACCTGAGCCTGTGGCCAGTCCAACAACTGTCTGAAGATGCTGAAATGTCTGTGATTGCCCCTTGCCAGGCTGATCATGGTGCCTATCTCACTCTTATCTCATGGTTTTGGCAGCTGTGTGTGTTATTTTTGCCACCTGCAGTTCCTCCTCCCAGTTTCATAGCAGAGTGTTTGGGGTCTGACTGGTTTTTGGTCTGTGTTCATAAAATGTCTAAAATATTTCCTTGGGCTGGGATCATCAGGTGCCTGTGCCATGGGAATAGTCACTGTGATCCCAAATTCCACACAGTGACACGAGGTGGGGTTAGCAGAGCTCTGCTGTATTTAATCCAGCTTGGAATTTAAGATAAGGAATGCACAAACACACCACATGCTGTTTATCACCAATTTTCCCTTTTTCTCATTGCAGCTATAGACATTTCTTACAGATGACAAAATTATGTATATGTGGCTAATCACCCTTAAAAATGCAAGTGGTGTTTGTTGCAAAAGCTATGGAAGAGGGTTTTTTCCTGGAAACATCACGGGAGGAAAAGTGCTCTCCCCTGTGACAGTGGCTGAGCTGCCAGCCTTGGTGCTGACGTGGCTTTAGGAGAACCAACCAGGGCTCTCTGGGCTGAATTCCTTTGGACTTTGGGAACAGGTCCTGACCCCACAGGTGGTTCTGGGTTCTGTGGATCAGAACTGCATCAATCACTGGAGATTTATGGCTGTTTGTGCATAAACTGTCCATTCCAAAGGCTCCCTGAAGGGATTCACAGTAAACTCCTCATTATCCTCCCTCATCACGTCCTACATCAAGTTCAGAGGGGCAGAGAATTGTATTTTATAGTATTGTATTTTATCAAAACTTGCAGTTTTCTCCTGGTTGTCCTCAGGTGCTTTATTTATTTTATCCAAGATGAAGGCACTGCACATTCTGGCTTAGAAACATTTGCTCTCCATGAGTATCCAGTAACCTCTGCTGGAAGTGCAGGAGAAGCCTTTGGCAACTGTGAGCAATTGCTGGTTATTAATGCCAAAGCCGTAAAAATGAAAATAGGAAGTCACTGCATAGGCTCTGAGTGTTAGAGCTATTTACATTCCTAATTTGATTCACATATTAACCACAATTAATGTGCTCACTAGATGTCAAGCATATGTTTCTTCTATCACAGAATGTTGTTGGTTTTTTTTTTTTCCTCTTGTGTTTTACTCCAGATTGTTCCTAGTTGGAAAAGCTTTGAACAAATTCAGGCAGTGGGGAAGAATTGTGATTTGCATTATTTTAGAGAATCTATCTGTTGGAATGGCGTGGGGATGTTCTGCTGTGCATTGCCACATTTAGCTGTGGTTGGGGAAGAATTTTTTTGAAATTCACCTTTTTTCTCTCAGAGGTACTCCCAGATGGAGATGGTGTTCTTGATTACAAGTGGAATAATAATAATAATAATAACAGTTCCCTGAAGTCACACCACTGCTTCAATCCTGGTCCTTCCCTAGCCCTGATAATCCCTCCTTGCTCACCCCACCCCCTGATCTGATCTCCCTCATCCCCCCATTTTCTTTTGTAGCCCTGTGGGCTATGGAGGGATTAATTGTACCAATAAACACAACTTTATTTTATAGTTTTATAGCACGATTAGCTATCAAATACTCTGTGCTAAAATAACATTTGCTAGGCTGTTTCAAGACAAAGTTTTGTTAGGCACAGTGGGCCTTTAATCCCTGGAGGAGTTGAGCTAACTAAATATAATATTAGTTAACATACTTTACTGATGTTAAGAAAATACTTCTGTGCTACTAAGAGATCCTTAGTCATGGTATTCCACTGGCAGCAGTGGCTCTTTTCCTTTGCATGGAGTTTGTAAACTGGAGAACAATTTGGTTGATTAATTCTGTTCCTTCTTTTAATGGTGATAGGTTTCTTCTGTTGGAAATTCCCACCAGTGTTACAGTGCTTGATTCTGTCCTTGTGCTGTTAATTAAGATATTAGAGGAAACTGCTGTTTACATAAGCTTTTGAGAGCTCACAGTTAGGAACAGCACTTCATCCCTCCTGTGCCATTTTTCCACTGATTTAATTCCCCTGCCTTGGTTGGGATCTTGGAGATTTATTTCTGATACAACTCCCTTTACTCCGTGCCAAATCACAGGATCCCAGAATGGTTTGGAGTTGGAAGGGACCTTAAAGATCACTCAGTGCCACCCCCTGCCATGGGCAGGGACACCTTCCACTGTCCCAGGCTGCTCCAAGCCCTGTCCAACCTGGCCTTGGACACTTCCAGGGATGGGAATTCCACAGCTGCTCTGGGCACCCTGTGCCAGGGCCTCCCCACCCTCACAGGGAGGAAATTATTTTCTTCCATATATTGGCAATCAATATCATTTATCCAGTATCCAGAACATATTTTCCTAAGAGCATGAGGGTTAAACTACAGCATAATCTTCCAAGAGGTGTCAGCCTCACCGTGTAAAACATTTGAAGTGTGACAAATATCTCTGTGAAGAGCAGTGCTGTGTGTGAGGGAGGAAGAGATGAGATGCCTTTGCAATTTCTGAATGCACTTGGAGTTTACCTGTGAGACCAAATGAGGAAGACTGAACCCATCAAGAAATATTCCAGTGGGATATTCAGGGAGCTCTCTTGCCTCCTGGGAAGCTTCTGTCATGTGTTAAGAGCAGGTGGGTGTCCCTAGCACGGATTGTCTGTGATCTCCAGGGCTGCTCACTGCTGAGAGTGACTCTGAGTTCCTTGCATGTTAAGGACTCCGAGAGCAGAACTCTCCAAAGTCTTTCAAGTGACCGAATTGTTATAAAATCCGTGACTCAGTGGCGCCTTCCCTCCTGTCCTCGTAGTGTCGACCGCCCTTTATGCTATGTTAGAAACTCCTATGTTTTGGTCCAGTATAATCCAAATGTATTTAGTCTGTATTTTATTCCACTTTGTAAACACGTTTTTTCCATAGCTGCAAATGTCTCCACAATTATTTGTTTCAATTTGTAAATTGAACAAAAGGCTTTAATAAACAATGTCCTCAGGCAGCCCCTCATCTTCTTCTCATGAAGAAACAAGATTTCTAAACCCAGCCTGTAAACTCCTCAGAAATTCAAAGGGAAAACTCCCACCACTTTGTCCAGCTTGGCCAGTTCGAAGTTCAGAGCACTTCTTGCCATGAATAAACTCTGTGGCTGAGTTTGTAAATAAAGTTTGGGATGACAAGTTGGTATTTTGGATCCTGCTGCTGGTGGCACTGCTCTCATCCAGTGGCACCGCCCGTGACAGCAAGAAGTTGTTGGAGGAGACTGCAAGGCCCTTTATTTCTTGATTCAGTATTCAGCTAAGCTCTGTAGCTGACCAAAATGTTTGATTTGATGCTTTTGGATTTCTGCTAATGGCTGCAGAGCTGTAATTAGACAAGTCTGAGCTCCATCAAGCAGCTCCTGGCTATGGACACTGTAAACACAGGAGCTCGGACGTCACGGCAGGCTGGGATCGCCAGGAGAAGCAAGGCTGCAAACTCTGCTCAAAATTCAAACTTCTTGTAGCATCCCGAGCCCACAGTTGTTTCCCTGCATTTTAGCAGTGGCTGAGACAGCCTTTAGCTTCCCTCGATCCCCAGGAATTTGAGCTGGAGAATTCCTGATTCATGTTGTTTAAATCACTTATATAAAAGTGTACGATGCACTTACTCGTGTGTGTTGATAACGTACACACACCCATTCACAGGCAGGAATTCAGCCTCCAAGCACTGCAGTGGTTACAAAAGAAAGTAAATCTTGTGCTGGTTCAGCTCATCTCAGGATGAGGATGAAGGATTTTGGGGGGGAGAAAAGAAGAACAGCCAAAGCCCAACTAGAATTTAATGTGGCTGCTGCCGTAAAACACACAAAAAATGCTTCTACAAATCCATCACCAACGAAAAGAGAGTGTGGAGGAGAATCTCCATCCTTCATTCAGTTCAAAACTGATTTTCAGGAGGAAGGGGCTGGGGTTTTGCTGACAGATCACCAGCTGGTCTTCCAACCTTTATTAAATCCCTCTCCTTGGTACCTGTTGCGGACACTCTGAGTTTCAGTGTAATTTAGCTCCCCATGTTGGTTTTCCTGGCATCAGGAAGGGTGGGATTGTTTATTCTCTTGCCTTTTTTTTTTTTTTTTTTAATTTTTTTTTATCATCCTTCCCTTGGGAATGGAACTGGCAATATATAATATTACATCTGTGGTTCCCTGCTAGGTGGTACTGTCTTTCTCACAGGTCTTTTGCTCATTTTGTGCAAAATATGGCGTGTGAGGGTTTTGTTTTGGCTTTGGCCGGATTCTTCTCCCATTGACTTCATTGTTAGTGCTAATAAAACCATGGGAAATGTTGTGATGGGTAGGAGATTGCAGGGACTTGAGGTCTGAGCTTTGATACTGTATTGGCTGCTGCACATAATGTTTGGTAAACCAAAGATAAAAAAGCAAGGCTTGTTTTAGAAAGCCATGGGCTTTTCAGAATGACGCTTGGCAAATTTTGGTCCTCACTTTGTCAAGTATTTGTCCACATATCAGTAGTTTTGTGCCTGTGTTTACACTCATTTTGCCTCCGGGCTTGTTTTAGTAAGTCGGATAAAGTGTTTATTATGTGGCTTGCAAAATATGTTGCTAATGGTGACCTAACCCGTGGTGCCACAGAGACTGGGGGCTGTTGGGATCTCCTGTTGTGCAACAGAGAGTGGGGCAGGTAACCACAAGCCAGCCTTGGCCACCCTTCAGGGAGCCTGCATGGCTGTGGCAGGGCAGGACTTTGCTTTCGGCTCCCTCAGCGTTCCCCGTTTGCTTGGCTTGGCTGGAGGCTCCTGGCAGGCTCTGCTCCAGCCTCTGGCACTGCCCAGAGCCTCCCCTCTTCAAAAATCAGTGCAAATTGCAGCAGCTCCAGGGGCTGGGATTTGGAACCACAGCAGTGTCCAGCCAGCCCGGCGTGCTGGTTCTCGTGGCAGGATATTTGGGGGGAGCTGGTGGGGAAAGGTCTGCAGAGTTCTGCTGACCCTGAAACCTCTCCTGGGCTCGGAGCTGCTCTGGTTTGTCTCCTGCTCAGAGCAGTTGTGTGAACACTTAGCACAATTTCAGCTGAATTTCAGATGTGTTTGGGGAGCCTCTTGGCATCCCTGGTGTGGTTTCAGGGTGTCTCCCAGATTGCTCTGGGTGTGCAGGAACTTTCTCACGTACAGAAAGCTCTTAACTAAAGCTCATTTAACAACTCTCAACCTAATGGAGGCTAAAGAATTTACTCCAAAATATGTTAGGCCACCATCCTTCCAGAGCCAGAGTGCCTCCTGCAGATTCTCCTGGAAATAAATAACACTGAAAAAGTTTGCTCTCTTTAATGCAATAATATGTAGGAAGGTAGGTCCTGTATTAAATTACTTTGTATGTGATAAGATGTGATTATAATAAAGAAGGAGATTTATGATTGCTATAAAAAGAAATGTGATTGTATTATAGTTTAAATAAGTTATTTGCATTTCAGATTTATTTTGGAGTGGTATCTTTAGGTACCAGCTGTACACTGGGTTCACATGTGCCAGGAGCTGTACAGAGAAAACAAGATTATTGCTGCTTCAGGAACCTTGAGGGAAGTTGTGGCTTCCCAGGTTGTATCTGGGAATGAAAGTGTGTTTCATATGGGACTTTGTTCCTTCACTGCTAGCCAGTAAAAATTACTTTGAGAATGGAGTGGGAAGGTGTGTCATGATCCAAATTTAGTGGGACCCCCTAAGAGTCATCTTAGGAAATTCCTTTTCTCCCTACTTCAGTTTTTTTTTTTTTAATTTTTTACAGTTCTATTAAGTAGAGACATTCATCCCCCAGCAGGTACAAGTGAGGTCCGGGGCTGTGTAAATAATCTGGGGCGAGCTGCCTGGGATGAGGTGCAAATTGGGATCACACGTCCGCTGGAGTGGAGTGATTTACATTCTCTGGTTACAGCAGTTAATTGTGGGTGCCCTGATAAGACTTGTTTACTGCCACATCAGCTTGTCCCAGTCCTGCTGAGCATCAGCACGGGCCGATTGAAGGCTTGATTACCTCTTCTGCTGACTGCTGCAAGGGTTCCATGCAGGGAAAATCAAAATGCCAGCATCTACAGCCCGCTCAGCACCTGAAATTCCCATTTCAGGCTCTTCTCCACAGACACCCTCAGGGAGCAGAAGTCTTAAAGGATTAAGTCATCTGAAAACGCATGTTTAGGAGAATTCTTAACTATAAACCCCTTTTTTGAGCCTAAGGAAGGGCTGAGTGTGGTGCCTGCATGGAGTGACCCTGCCCATCCGAGGGAATTGGGACATTTTAAGGAAATGGCCGTGACCATGCTCGGTCCCCAGAGCTGGGCTGTGGAGCAGATTGCCCGGACCACGGGGCCCACCCTGCAGATCCCATTCCTCCTGCCTGTTCAGCTGTCAGGGATGGTGCTGGGAGGCTCCCAGGAGAAGCCAGCGCGTTCCCCAGGCTCTGTTACCTCTTTGGTGGGGGTTCCCACGGAGCAGGACGGGAGCAGCTCAGCTCCGCGCCCGACCCCTGCCCGCGCTGCTCGCTCCCAGCCTGCCAAGTTTCCACTCCTTTTGTAGGCACATCCTGGTGCCTGGCGATGGGAGGGAAAGGGCAGCATCCACGGGCAGCTCCAGCAGCCTTCCATCGCTGGAAGGTTCATACGTGAGGGCAGGGATGAGCCTCCACAAGTATATATTGTGCAGGTGGCATGGGGCACAGCCTGCGAGTTCGTCCCCTTGCCCTTGTCCCCACAGAGTTTTGTTTTTTTTTTCCCTTGGTGTTTTTCTCTTCCATCTCCCTCAGCTTGTGGCTGCCCCTGTGCTGTCTGCAGCAACACTAAGAAAACTTAAAATAAATTCTCATTAAACACCATTCCAGAGGGTGAGGGATGCTCCTGAACCATTCCCTGCGTGAAAACAAATCTTAACCAAAGCTTTAAACTCCTCTCATATGTGTATGAGAAGAGTTGGTTGTACCCAGCAGGCTCAGATTGCTGGTTTTTCCCTAAATTGGAAGAAAAGCAGCATTGTGGTGCGTGTTTTTGAACATTCTGGGTGTTCTTACACACCCTATAACAACCCCACTTGAGCATCCATCAAAGATCCAAAATGTAGAGTTGTGAAACAGCCTAGAGAAAACCTTGGTGATAAAGGAACATCCCGTGCTTATCTGAAATCTAAGCTGGAAACACAGGAAAAGTACCCTGTGAGCAGAGCATCCGTATAGGAGTAATTTTATTCCCCAAGGGTTGTCCCCAAGACAACTCCACAGAGGAATTTCAGCCTCACTGGCAAGAGGAGGGGTAAGGAATGAGCTCAGTCACTCAAAGGAAAATTCAGCAAACTTTCAAATAATGCATCTTGAATGCCAGTATATTGTATAGGTTGCAAGATGCCGGTTAATGAATGTTGAATTAGGATGTCAATATTTCCATTCTCCAACCTTTTAGGGTAATTTTGCATGAATATTAAAAAAAAAAAAAAAAAAAAAGCACCCTAAACTAAAACATCCAGCGCATGTTTGTGCAGGATTCAGTTTTCGAGGGCAGCTTGATCTGGCCAGAAGGTTTCAGTCCAAGCTAAAAGATGCCGCTGTCACCCCTGTGGCTCTGGGAAGAGGAGCAGGGTGGTTCTGCACGTGTTTCGTGGCTTCTCTGTGTGTTCCTGCAAATGGGAACATGAATACCTATCAACATTGTGGTGAATTTTAGTTTGATTTTTGTGTTCTTATGTGGAGTCTTGCTGTGTTGGGGTTCTGGGAGAGAGGAGAGCTTAAAAGAGCTAGGGACACGGAGCCAGGGAAGGGCATTGCTGGGATTTATGGGCACCTGGCTGTGAGCTCCCCTGGTCTCAGAGGGGTCACCTGTGCAGGGAAAGGTGCCTGAGTGCCCAAACGTGACTTCACCAGTGCCTGAAGTTGTATTCTTTGCACATCTGATCCTACTGACCCAACGGAGTTCCTGCTGGTGATGCAAATCTCCCAGCACTGAGTTCATGTTAGACCCGGGCTTAATTTTTTGGATGAGCAGCAGAGGCTTCTGTGGTTTTACAGTGCAGAAGGAACTGGTCATTTCCCTAAAAAATGATGGATTTGAAATCCATTCAAATGAGATATTTCTGTCTTGTGACAAGAGCTTAATAGCTTCTTGCATTTGTGTTTGGAAACATATTCTTTGAACTTTTGTGTAACGTTCAGCCAGAATAAGGCAAACATTCTTCTTCAGCTGGTAATAGGCTGTCTGGTGTCTGTAATTCAGTTATTTAGCTTTAAAATTAACTGTATATATTTGTAAGTTTTTAATTAAGATGTGTTTCCACTCGGAGCTTTTCAGAGCTTACTCAGAGGAGCATCAAACACTCCACAGTTTTGGTCTCTCCTCTCTGCCTATTAGCTTCTCCCCCTCTGCTTATAAATTTCTGATGACAGACATAAACATTTACCTCCGTGGGCATTACTTAACTCTGAGATCACTTTGTTCTATAAATAAAAATAAATAAAAGGCCCTTTAATGGGTGAGGGGAAGGCAGCAGTGAAGTGGTTAAAGGTTTGTGCAGGCAGCCTGGCCAGCAGGAGCTGGCGGTGTGGAGCAAGGGGGACGCCAGCCTGTCTCTAAACTTTTTGGCCCTCCCTGAGTGCAGAGATGAAGGAAGAGCCCTCTATAAATCACTGGAGATTAGAGACCCTGTTCTTGCCGACTCTGCAGGGTTGCACTGCTTAATGTCAAAGCCTCACGTATTACTTTAACAGCACTCCTTTTCTTTATTAAATCCACTTTGAAATAAAAAAATGATGATCTTTCCAGTGAGGGGGAGAAGGTCTAAAAGGATTTAGAAAGTATCTGTTATGTTACATTACGGAGACTAATAACTGCACAGGGAGTAGGTAACATTTTTGCACCATTTCAGAAAGTAAAATGAATAGACTTTACAGAGTTTTCCTCCTTCAAAATATTTATTGCTGTTGATTTTGAGGAACTTTTGCGGGCTCCTCAGTAAAGGTGGACTGAGCGTGATCGCCGGCGGGAGTTTCCCTCCAGGTCTGCAAAATTAAATTTGCATCTTCATTTTTGCACGTTCCGCCGCATCTGGTTTTAGATTACTTTTTTTTAACCTTTGGATTTATTCTGGAGGAATTTTATTCTGCCTCTATCTGCATCTGAGTATGATGAAGACATATATTAAACAGCTGTATCTGTGTCAAATGTCAGTGTTTGCTCGTAGCCTCGATGTCTTGAGGACATTCAGAGGCTGCGAGGCACTGCATATTTATCTACTATTATGACCTGATTTTTTCTGATTTGTGAAAGTCACATTAGGCAGGATATGATTTTTTTTTTTTTTTAATGTGTGAGGTTAATGGGATTGTTTTTATGTAAAATGCTGTTGTTTTTCCACACGTATTTAGTTGCCTCCTTTAGTGCATTGCATCCCACCTAACAAATCTCCCGAGCCAGAGGAATTGCACATATGTATTTTTTCTGCACATAAGTGTTTCAGATCCTCCAGGTCATTTAGTATCCATTAGAACACTAAAGCTTCTTACTGTTTTCTCATTAATAGTTGAGTCTGTTACCACGACAAAAACAATTTCTGAGAGACAGGATTCTTTGAGAAACATCCCTGATGAAAGTCCTGGAAATCCTAACAACAAATGTTGTCAAGTTAGATTTCAGCGAAGCATTTCTGTTTCACTGTGCAGCATTATGTCCCAGGAATGCAGTTTTTCTTTTAGTCTCATGACTTTAAACACAACACTGGCATGAAACCCATTAAGAATAACAGATTTATAAGCTCTTGTTGATGGATTCTGTTCAAATGCAGTGGGATGGAAGGTGAAAATATTTTTAGTCTTTAAACGTATTAAAAATAAACTGTGATTATTTTAATTCTCTACATTTGAAGTCATTTGCTTCCTTGCCACCGTGCCCGGAGTGTTTTTCTACCCGTTCACAGTTCATTTACGATACAGTTTTGAAGTTTGGAAATAGTTCACACCTATAAAATGTGGTTTTGCATTTGCCAGGGAAAACGAATATTGTTTTGCAATGCATCTTATCCAAAAGTTGACAAGTAACAGCTTTTTTTGCTGCTTTACTCTGACAAACAGCTTGAAGGTATCACCTTTGTGGGCGGCTGCTGCAATGAACTGCAGATATTCATTTATAGCTGTTTGTACTCCGTGTGTTCTTTCATGTGCTCAGGAATATTGCCCAGTTCCAAAGTATGAGCTCTTAAAATAACTGGAAATGGGGGTGGGGTCAGGATTTTGTATAAACAGGGCGAGTTTCTGGGGCTGGATGGATGCACTGGAGGATCCCAGGAGCCCGGGGTAGCAGAGCAGGAGGTTATCACATCCCCGAGCAGCGATCCCGCCGTCCCAACCGGCAGTTGGTGTTTTATTAGGAGAGAACAACTCTATAAAAGGAACAGGAGATTCAATCATCATATAGCGGGGTGACATGAAGGCAGCTGACAGCATGGCTTCAAAACCCATTTAAGATCCAAGAAAAGTTGCCACAAGTAATGTGCTGCAGCTGGGGAGAGCGTTTTGGAAAAAAGCACAACCTGCCACAGCCCTGCGGATTCGCGTTCCCGAGCGGAGCCGTCGCCTCGCACGGAAAGGCTGGGCTGGGCTGGGCCCTCCTTACCACCCACAGGCAGGGCTGGGAAAGATCTCTCGCCCCGTGTTTGTGTGTGTTTTTTCCTGCTGAAAGTGGTTTGGGCAGAAGTGGGAAGCAATGACCAGCCTGGTGGTTTGGGTTGGAAAGAGAGGGAATAAAGCGTTGGCTGCGAGGCGGCCGAGCGGCTTCTTCTGGAGGGGCTTTGCTGGTGGAATCAATTGCTTCCAAGAAGGGCCTTTTTGAAAAGGGAAAGTGCTCCAATTAAGGGATTTTTAACAATCCATGAAGAAGTGAAATGCAGTCTAAAATAAAATTTTAAAAATCTTACTTTCTTCCTCTTAATTCTTTCTTCTGTCTGGCGGTTCAGTCACCGTTCTTTGGATCATCTCTGCTGGGCGGAACATTCCCCAGGGAAGTGGTAGAGTCACCATCCTTGGAAGTGTCCAAAAAAACCAGCAGATGTGGCACTTCCCAGTGTGGTTTAGTGGGCACGGGGGTGTTAGGCCAAAGGTTGGACTTGATGATCTTGGAGGTCTTTTCCAACCTCAATAATTCTGTGATTCCATGATCAGCATTGACTGTCTTTCATCTCTCTTCCTTTGAAGCCCGTGAGCCAAGTCCTGAGAGGTGCAAAGCCCTTCTAAATCCAAGGCAAAGACTGGAACATTTAAAAGTATAAACTTCGCTGTGCCAGAGCTGATTTGGTTTGGGACTGCTTAAACCCAAGGAATTGGTGCACTGGAATAATTTGGAAACAGGATACTTTAGTGTGTCCAGCTTAAGAATGTACTTTTACAGATTGTTAAATTTGCATTTTTAAAAGAAATCTGGGAAGAACTTCGTGCCTGTCTTGTGGCAGTGGCTTTACTGGGAAGTGATTGACAGCTGGATGGACTTTCCAATGAGTGGATTTTCCAAGGTCAGCAATATCAGCAAGGGTGCTGTCTCTGTCTAGAGAAAAGTTGGCCAAATTTCTATTCAACTATGATCAAAATCGAAATTAACTGATATTTTGGCTGGAAGTAGCATGTCATTTATGTAAGAAAAGGTTATCTTCTCCCTGGTAGAAGGTAATGCTAATTTAGGAATAAATTTTTTAGTTGTTCTTATAGAGGGTTCTGTCACACAAAAATACATTGCGTCGAAAGGAGCTCCAAGAGAAGCACAATTAAAACAAATATCACTGGGTTTTCTGAGTAATTACAAGGAATTTTTGCATCTTCTCTTCTACAAGGGCAACACAAATACCATGTAAAGAAAATTTCAGAATTAACACATGGGTTTGTGCTGCTTCCATAGAGGGGGAAGAAGTAGCCAGCACTGAAAAAAAAAAAAAAATCCCTCAAACAAGCAGATCTTTCATTTTTAATTTACCTGTATTAGAAGCAGAATCAAAATAGTTACAGTAAGTGTTTGGGATTCCTTTTGTTATTAAAAATTCCATGCCGATTGTATTTGTTGAAAAAACCAGAAGGCATAGGTAGAATTAGGAAATCCAGGCTACCCCATCAGCCTCAGCGTTGCATGGAATTGACTTTAAATTGGGCACCTGGTGACACTGACACAGAGAGGTGAAAAACGAGCTCTGGAGTGGGGAAAAGTTTCCTGCCCTCCGTGGCATCTTCTGAGCGCTGGGATTTTGGCGTGGTTTGGCCACGGAGTAAAATTGCAAGGACAACGTGATGAAAAAACATGTTCTGTGCTCCTTGTGCCACTTGATTCCTTAGTTTCCCCTCCTTTCGGAATTCCCTGATTTCTCTTAGGTGCTGCACCCATGCCAAAGCTGGATCGAATGGTTGATCTAAAAAAAAAAAAA
>WEKY01002923.1:226730-258188 GCA_013390045.1 Picathartes gymnocephalus
ACCACACATTTTTTGGGGGTGTGAAAACTTGGGGGTTATTTGCTGTTGTTGTCTCTCCCCCCCCCATTTTTATGCCTGGCAAGGTAACATAAAATTCCATGTGCTCTTCAGGCTCCCGGGGAATGCAGCTCTGCAAGGAGGTTGGGGTTGTTAGCAGAGCAAGTATCTGTCATCCAGAAAACAAGGGGCTTAAAGATTACAGACTTAATTTCACACTTCCCATGGCATAGCATTACTGGTGCAGAAAATGATGGAGAATAAGCTGAGCACTCATTTGCCCATAAACCTACAGGGGAATAATGTCCTAAAAAGCCACTGAAATTGGATATGTGGAAAATGAACTCGTTTTTTTTTTTTTTTTTTAAGTGGGTCACAACATCTGTGATTATCTCGTTGGGATTACGAGCGTGATCCTGCTGTGGTAGCACCGACTGCTTCCCGTGGGCTTCTCCCCTCTGTGCCCAGGAGCTTGGCAGGGGCTCCTGGTGTGCCCAGCACATCCCCAGCCTGCCCTCCTGGGTGGCTGGGTGGAAAAAAATATGGCAGGATGGGCCAAAAATGCTGAGAACTTCACCCCTGCCTTAAAAATGTCGATTTTTAAATGAGGGATATGTTTTGATAGCTATTAAAATAATACTGTGCTCTTCTGTGCTTTTGTCTTCTGCTTTCTTGGAGGTAATTTAAATATTCTTGAGGCTTGGAAATTATTTAGAAAATAAGAAATTAGTTTGAGAAGCAACATGGAGCTTTGAGTCGTGGTGTAGTGGACATGGACCTTCCTGCTCTTGTCTCCTGCTGAAAGGGGTCCAGTGTGTTTGTGCAGGGGCCAGAATATTTTCTCTGCCTCATGTCAGAATTTCAAATAAATTCGTATAAACCCTCTTCTACTGAGCCTCCTTGGTTGCGAGGCGAAGGACGTACTCTTTTCAGGTCGAGTCCTTCTCTCACCCCGCCTCAGAGCTGGCTCTCATTCCTCCTCTTGCTGGCCCTTGGTGAATGTTTTTGGGGCAAACTACAAAGGATTTTAACCTCTCAGCACTTCTTCCTGAACAGAGTTCTAAAAATGGTGCCTCGCTCTGCATCCTGAGGCACTTCAGGCTGTCCACGTGGTGACCTAATCCTTGGAAGGTGTGGGAATGCTCCAAACTGCGTGCTGGGATTTGGGGTGGAATCTCCATTTCCTTCCTCTCGGAGAGAGACCCCTGAGAAAGGGTGGTGGCATCTGTCCCAAAGGAGCCCCCACTGCTGTCCCTGCTCAGCACAGGCTGCTCCTCACTCCCTGCTCCCTCTCCTCTGCCAGGAGATGAGCTGGGCTAGGGGACAGGTCACTCTTGACTCCAGAAGCCATGAAGTTTGGGGTTTTTTTTTTCACGCCCTAATGGTAATAGCAGTTTTATGACAAAGAATCCTCTTTACAGAGGCAACCTGTGCTCCCAGAATGGTGATCTTGAGAGGATTGAGAAACACAATTGACTCAGACTTGAAAAATGTGAAACACTCGGAGAAAAAGCTGCCTCCTGCTAGACTAGTTCTGTAGAAAAGGGAAAAAAAAACCCCAGGATAAAAGCCCAAACTGGTGATCACACTTCTGCTGAAGGCTCTGAGCAGGGGTTGCCTGCTCTCACCAGGCAAGCCCTCCTCACCTCAGCTCCTTGTTGGAGCAAATCATTGCAAAAACCTGGTTTTACCAGGTTGTTTTTCTCCGTGGAGCAGTGGGGTCACGGGCTTCCAAAGGTTATTTCCTGCCCCACAGCCACCCTGCCAAACAGCATGGTCCTTGGGGAGTGCCAACCCCAAACAACGTTGGACCCCCGTGCCTTGTTTACCCAACACCCATTTGTGCTTTATTTTTCTTCTCGTGGTGCTCGGTGTCTGCTCAGTCTCTCACAAATAAAATAAGAAATGGTAAAACACGAAGAAGCAGAGGGCAAAGCAGCACAGGGAAAAGATTGATGCTGATTTGGGGACGGAGGTGACACCTACGAGGGTCTCTGAAACCTGAAAACTTCAGTTTTTATATATTTCAGCTTTGCGTATAATTAGCTCAGAAACACTTGATTGTTTTCATGCCTAAAACAGAGCAGGAAGCTGCAGAGAGCTGAGATTTGGGGGGAGATTTATGAAGGAAGGGCCTGCAGAGCTTTCAGATGCTGATTATAAATGTCAGCCCCGTCCAAAGGCACAGTGGGCTCACACAGGAACCCAGGAGCAGAGCAGTCTTGTCCTGAAGCATGACAAAGCAATTATTGATCTCCCTGACAGGGAAAGAGGCACTAAAAATACAGAGACAGGAGGAGAGGCCAAGGACAGGTTACCAGAGGAGTGGGCCTGAGTCCAAATACCCCAGATGCAAAATCCCTCAGTTTTGGTAAACTTGGATTAGCATGTAAGAACAAACAGAAGAACACAGCTGGCCTTGCAGCTCTATCATTGATTAAACAATATCTGCAGGGCTTTGAAGTCTGGAGAAGTTTGGGGAGCTCAGTTTATCTGCCAGGGTTGAAGTATTCCATCCTGGCTTTCTGTTTTAGCACCTCTGCAAAGGGGCTTTCTAATGAGCTAAATATTTAAAAAGGTGTAGGGAGAAACTTGGGATTCGTGCATGGAAAAGATCTATTTAGAGAAGCCCTGTAGGAGCTGCACTGGAGGCAGATTTTAGGTGCTGTATCCAGTCCTGTCCTGCCCTGCTCCCAGCTCCCTGTGCAGTTTTCCTGTTGGCATTGCTTCCATCTGCCCACTCAGGATGTTGAGAGAGAGAATTTCTTCTGACTGGAAAACTACCTTCCCAAGCCTGTATACAAGCACAGGGAATTTTCACTACCGGGAGGAGGGAGATGGACAAAAAAAAACTGGATTTCGAGGCTGTTAATTGGTGTGTGGATATTTAAATTTAAAATTCAGAGGTGTGGAGGAAGAAGTGAGAACTAGAGGGCAGAAGGGAGATGCAGGAAAAAGGGATTTTGTTTGTGATTCTTCCACTATTTCTCACGGTGCATGGTTGAATTCACTCTCCCCTTAAACACTATTTCCATTCAGTGTTTTAAAATGACCATATGGGAGGCAATAAGTGTGAACTGTTATTATATCTGGAAAAAATTGTGGGTGTTTATGAATGCCCCAAGGCCTGGATCCACCCCAGATGGGATTCAGCACCTGAGAAAAAGAGCTTGAATTGATTTATCTCCTCCACTGACTTTTCAAGAGACTTAGAGCAACTGTGTCCATAATTTGGTCACCAGTTCTGTGCCTCAAGCCAGGCAAAAAAAAGTTTTTATTTACTTGTCTGTTAGCAGTGGTCATTTCTTTTTTAGATAAGTTGATGTGCAATTTCAAAATGTCAGATTCCTTCAGTAGCCAAACTCTTTCCTGCTTTTGGAGCACCTGGATGCAGCTCAGTAGAGGAGATCAAAAACTTCTGGCTTAAATTCGGGGCAGTTGTGTCTCAGAGCAATTCTAACAGCTTCATAAATAGGAATATCGTCAATATCTTGAAGGAGATGCTGCTTTTCAGTGGCCACTGAAATCCTTATGGCTCATCTAAGCAGGATGTTACAATCCAGCTGGATGCCCCCGGTGACTTTGTGCAGATGCTGTATAGAGACATCTTCTTTATCAGTAAAAAAAAAAAAAAAAGGAGTTTTCTTAAGCCAGTGCTTTTAGAAGCAGTCTGAAACACTTCCAACATGCAAGGAGTTCTGAATTTTTTATTTTTATTTTTTTTTAATGGAAGTAATAACCCACCTGCACATAAGTATTTGGGGTCAATTTGGTCTGTATTTGCTTCAGGTGAACTCACAGAATGAGCTTTGTACCCCAAGTTCATGGAAAATGGCTTATTTTGACTGAGGAGTTCAGCAAAACCCCTTCCTGAGTGTAACCACTGGTCTGAGATTTCAGCCCTCCCCTTTCTCCAGGGCAGGCTGCAGGAAACGCTGGGATAACACACCCGTCCCTTCCGAGAGAGGGGCTGAGTCCCCCAGAGCTGCAGCTCATTTCTCCTGTCCTGCTGTCTGTTCCCAGACTCATTCTCACGCCTGGTTTTACTTCCAAATCTTCCTTCATTTGTGTTCTCCTTGGCATGCCTTACTCACCCTCAGGTATCATTTCCTTGAGTTTGCAGGTCTCCCACCACTTCTCCAGCAGCTGTCTGTTCATTCAGATCCCTCCTTAAAACTGACATCTTCCAGGAAATTCATCCTCCTCCACTGTCACTCATAATCTCTCCTGCTTCCTCCTTTATCATTTCTCCTCTGTCCTGTTCTCTGTTTTCCTGTCAGACTTTCTGTGAACGTTTGCTCAGATTGTTCCTTACCATATATGTATATATATAATACATACTATTAAATATTGGTCATATAATACATAAAAAAGTGAATATTTTGCCTTTATAAATATTCACCAATACACCTCTGGTGCTTTATACCACCCTAATTCAAGGCTGGAAGTAAAACACCAGTTCCTGCATAGCAGTGGGGTCTTACAGCTACATAGTAATAAATATTAGGAAAAAAAGCAGCCTCTACTGTTTAGGAAATTAAGTGAAGTAGAAGCAAATCACATTTGCTTCTATAATTTTCAGCTATGGACGTATTTAATAGACAAGCTGAGTCTGTTATTTGGGGCTGGAAACGTTATATCTGAGTGTAGGTGTGGTTTTTATGTGTTCATAGATGCACAGTGTGTCCATGTGCACATGCTGTGCATTGAAATACAAAAGTAACCTCACCAGATTTTTGTTTTGCCTGAGCGTGCCATGAAGTAAGAACTCTCTCGTGTTAGGCTACAGTAAAAAGTGGTAATAAAAGCCTGGGTTTTAGGCCTGTAGCTAAATGCTTGGTTACACATAAACATGCACACGTAGCTGAGAGCAAAGCAGAGATATGTGGGAGATACAAGAGAACAAATGGGCAACTTATAATTACATGTATTTTAGTTCATCTGGTATCCAGATGATCATCCTCGCTTCTGATGGGTTTGACAAATCAGTTTATTAGGACTGTAAGTGTAACCCAGGGCTGTGCAGTAGGCAAGAGAACGCTGTTTTGTTTTGGGTTTTTTAATTTTTTTTTTTTTTTTTTTCATATTCTATTCAGTCATTTCATTATTGGAGGTAAATACTGCTTGTACTTAGAAACACAACAGCTGGTCTCATGTGAGAAGGCAATCCACAGATTAACTTGCCGAATGTATTACCAGTTCATTTCACTAGACTGAGAACCTAAGGGTATTTTAATAGTTTTGACCTTGATCAGACAAGAAAACAAATGCCCTCGTTCTCAGGTTGAACCTGTGACTTGAAACACTGCTCTGCTGCAGGGTGGAGAGTGCCTGGCAGCCTGAGAACAGAGTGGTTTGTGAAATAAATGAGGCAAATTCAGTGGTGGTGGTGGTGATTCTCAGGTTGCTCGGAAGAGGGGATGCTTTGGTTGCTGCCTTGCAGAGCAGCCCTGCTGGGCTTTTCTCTGCAGATTCTGGCTCTCAAGAGTGAGGAGGAGTTTTTACTCAGATGTTTACACGTCTGATTTGGCTTTCATGTAGATTTTTACATGAAAGAAAATCAATTTTATTCGAACTGAAAGGCCAGATGTGTGCAGCCTCTTCGCTGGACCCCAGAGTGTCCCTGCTGCTGTTTGCAGAGCGTGGCTGGATTTCACACACCTCTGGATGTGTCACAGGGACAGCTGTGTGTCCAGCACTGGGAAGGGCCTTCAGTGGGAATTGAATTGCAGCACATCTTCCAAAGAGAGACTGGTTTTTCATGGACTTTTCCCTGTAACTTTTTTTGTCCCATGGGCTGGACCCTGCACCCTGAAAGGGCTGGAGGGACCCTTTCCCATCTCTCTCAGACATTGCCCTCCCTGAGCAGCCTCTCCTGATGGGTTTCTCTATTCCCAGCTTCTCCTCACACTCTAAACTTGCTCAATATTAAAAATTGGGTGACATTAAGCTTATTCAGAGGGTAAAAATCACTTGTGGAGCTCATCCAGGTTGAGCCCCTTTAACTGAGGTCTCCGGTGCCTGTGTGGATACACAGAGCTGACTCTCTGCTTTCCTTCAGCAAGAGTTACGAGCACCAAGGATTTAAGGATGAGACTTGGAGAAACTCTTGCCACTGGCCTAATTCAGTTCCCTTTGAAGTCGGGGGAGCTCTGCTGTTGGTGTTGTTGGAAGGCAGGCACAGCAGCCACCGGGCGCTTCCCGAGCGCCCTCCTCACCTCCTGCTGCTGAGACAGGAGCAATTGAGCCTCTCTGCCAGGAGCTGGGTGCTCCCATTTGAGGGGCCTCCTGGTAAAACCACTTCTGCTTTTCCGTTTTTGAATCTCTCCTTTCCTTTCTTTCCTTCTCCCTCGTTTCCTTCTGTGCCACAAGCACAGATGAGGGTGAACGTGACGTGAGCGTGAACAGGTGAGTGACAAAACCCGGGGGTTTTGATGGTGGCTGAAGCCTCAACACCCATTTTGTGTCAAATTTTTCTGTCTCATTTCCTAATCAGATCCTTGTCAAAGTCTCATGGTCACTTCTCATTAATTCTCCTTAAGAATTCTTTGAAATAATCAAGTTTGGAGATGCAGGGCGGCCAAATCTCTGTAACATTTTTTCCATGAAACCTACATCTTATTTCACAGTCCTGTGACTGCTTTTAAAAATAGCTTCTCCTTAGATTTCCAAAATCCCTTCTCCTGCTCCATGCTCTTTGAAGTGAGACAAACCAGACAAATATCAGGATTTTTTTTTCTTTTTTTTTTTTTTTAAACTTTTCTTATAACATTTACCAGATTAGCAAATGGGGATTTACTTTATGCTTCCCTTCTACTGTGCTGTTCCTGGAAGAGATAAGTAAAACTCTGTGTTCTACACAGCTCCCAGAGCCTTGAACTTGAGTCTCAGCAGCAAAACTCCTTCCATTTGATCTCTAAACCCATTTGTAATTGCCAGATCCATGTGCCTTTTCCATGCAGACTAGATCCTGCCATCACCGATCCTACTGGTCCTTCTTTTACCTAAAGTTCAATACATCAGCTTGGATTCAGAAAAAGCATTTTTTATTTGGTTTTTATTTGGGGTTTTTGAGGGGATTTTTTTTCAGTAAATAATTAGGCTATGCCGAGAATCCTAGATTTTCATTTAGAGGCTCTTCAATCATAGAATTATGGAATGTTTTAGCTTGAAAGGGACCTTAAAGGTTATCTGATTCCAACAGGAATGGGCAGGGACAGCTCCCACTAGACCAAGTTATTCCGAGCCATTGTTTCCATTCCATTATTTCCTTGGGTTTAGGATAACTCAGCATCTAATTTTACTGAATATTTAGGCTTCATTTTATAATAAGAAGGCAAGAGTAATTTCCTTACTGCTTTATTCTCCAACTGTGTTTACGTTTTCATAGTAACACAGATGTGTATTTCTTTCAGAATTTCAGGGTGATTTAAGCATCCATTAATATCCACTTCAACATGTTTTTACTGGTTTTACTGCACTGGCACTTCCCACCCTCATATTCCTAAGGCAAACCTTGCTCCACCAACACCAATTTTCTTCCTTGTTCACTGAATTTCCCCTTTGATTCTGGTCACTGGCGATGGAAAAAAAAATTGAGTTGCCATTACCAGCTCTGATCAATAAATCTGAAGGAGAAAAAAGAGGAAACCCCAACTCAGGGGAGCCCCAGGCAGCAAACATTTACTGATAAAGCAAACACTCAGATATCTGAAGCATCATCAGCTCCCTGTGCTCACATCCTGAGGATCTGTCACTACAAGGAGGAACTCCCTGCTGCCAGAGCTGGGTGTCCATGGATCCTCCAAGAGCTGCCTTTAGACAGAGCTTTGCTTCTGAGGGACAGTGGAAACTGCTGTTTTCAGGGAATTTTCCTCAAAAGATGGGTGGCTTTAAGGGATGCTTTTAGAAACCCACCCAAAATTAATGTTGGGAATGAAGGAGCACCTGTACTGTTACCCAAGTGTGGGGTGAGCTTTGCTGTCATGGTTTTCTGGCCCTGGTACTGGTGTGTCTCCTGGCTTTCTGGCCCTGGTACTGGTGTGTCTCCTGGTTTTCTGGCCCTGGTACTGGTGTGTCTCCTGGCTTTCTGGCCCTGGTACTGGTGTGTCTCCTGGTTTTCTGGCCCTGGTACTGGTGTGTCTCCTGGTTTTCTGGCCCTGCTGCTGCAGCTGGATTGATATTTATTGTTGCCATTGGAATTTGATGTTAATTTTAAAATGAAATCAGAGGATGGAACGATCCTGGTAAGAGCAGGGAGCAACATAGGGGAAGGATCAACCTCACAGCCAGGGAGTTGTGCAGTGATGCTTTGGGGAGTGCTGTGTCCTGCTTGCATTTCAGACAGGCTCTCAGCCTCATCAGCTGCAAAATCTTGGAACAAATACAGCAAATTTAGTGGTGGTGTCTCCACTGAGGAGCATTATCCACACCAGCAGTCCTGAGGGGATGCACAAAGTTGCTCGAGTGCTTTGGTTTAGGATTTAAACTATCTTGCCCTGCAAGTATCTGGAAAGAAATGAAAACTCTGTTTATTTTGCAGTGTGTAACTTCCTTTAATTATTCAGCAGACCTCTGGCAACCACCTGATTTATCTTCTCTTTGCCTTGCTGCTGTAGCATCAGTTGTTGGAGTGACACCTATGCAGATGAGTTCCTTTTTCCCTAGAAATATCCATTTTTATGGCTTTGGTGTCACACAAGTATGGTTCCTCGTTCCTGTTAATGCCTTAAAGTTGTAGTAAATCTATTGGTGTCTTTATGAAGGAGTTCTTTGCAACAGAGCTTAAACCCATCTCAGTGTCTCTTGGGACTGAAAGAAGTTGAATGCTGTTATTTTAGAGAGCCTGAGCATGTCATAGGCAACCTGACCAATAATGTTCTACCCTAAGTAGGGATTCAAGCTATAAATCTATTTTATACAGCACGAAGAAACACTTAGACCAGGCAGAGGCATGAAGTGCCATGCTAGGAGTGCAAAGTTTGCAAGCAGCTCTCTGAAATGAAGACAAGCACAGCTATGAACATTAGCAGAGTTGTTCTGAAAGGTTTACCTACCTCAATTTCTCTGATGTTAATTAGATTTTGCAACTTCCAGTAGATTAGGGCGTCACCGTACAAATTGGGTGCAAGTTGAGATCTTCCCTCAGAAGATTGAGGACCTTCCAATGCACTGATAGCCCTAATGTTTGCTCGTTATTTTTGCAGGCAAATGGAGATTTAGCTTTGTTTATCTGTGGGATTAGTTGTTGGGATTGGTTTTGAAGCCCTGGGGATTATATTATGATGTTTGTGCACGACACTTGAGGAAATCTCTGCATTCCTGGGAGAATTTCGAACACCGCTCCCTGGCACGGGGAGAGCAGTTCAGTGGGAGCTGGGGGAGTGGCAGGTGGGGCACCCTGAGCTCTCTGTGCCTCCAAGGGCCACTGCAGGAGGGTGAAAAGGAATCGTTCTGCCTTCCTGGAGGAGCAGGGTCAGCCCCTGATCCATCACTTCATCCTTGCCAGCCCAGCCCTGGGGTGAGGATGCTGGGCAGGGGGACCTCGTGGCACAGAGGTCACAGGGGGTGGCTGCTCCCAGTCACAGCAAACTGGGCTGGTTTAAACCAGTGATTTACAGCTGAAATCTCGCTGTGCTGGCCCCTGAGCCACTTGAGTTTGTGCTCGGGCACACCTCGTTAATTTGATGGGCAGAGATGGGTTCGATTCCCAGTGTTTGCTGATTTCTGCCCTTTTCATCCAGTTTGCTTTCCCCAAGGATTCCCTGTGATAAATCTCCCATCTCATTAGAGGTCAGGTTAATTGAAAAAGGGCTCATTTCAGTTTTTAAAGCCTGTTTCACACCGGGCCATGGTGGAACCTGTGTCCCCACAGGGTGTGAGGATGCAGCTGGGGAGGTGCTGGGAGCTCCCTGCCTGTGAGCCTCCCTCCCTCCCTCCTTCCCTGTGTGATGCTCAGGGAATCCTGGGCGTGTCGGGGATTTCAGGGAGTGCCTGCACAGGCAGAGCCTCTCCTGCCCTCAGTTCAGCTGAGTTTTTACCACTGGGAGCAAATCTACTCCCCATAAATTCAAATAATAGTCACGTCCTGTCTGAATTTCTGTCTCTGATGTTATAGTTTCTGTTTCTGATGTCGTTTCTGTTCCTGGTGATGTGATTTCTCTTTTAATTTCATTTTCTCTCTAATTTCTCTGATGTACTCCGAGAATGGAGTCTTTGCTGGAGAGCTCAGTGTCTTCCTGAGCTCCACTTGGTGAATCAATCACTGAATGAAGTTCCCAAAGTTGAGGAGCCACGGGAACTGGAACTGGATTCCCTCAGATCAGGGCTGGGCTCAGAACCTGAAATGATTATGAGGGTACTGAGAGCTGCACACTTGAACCACCTGTTGTAGAAGTTGATGCAGCAATGGAAAAATGTAAGGCAGAAATAAGGATATCTGTGGGATTAATAATGCACAATGTCTTGCATTTTAACATTTTAATGCGGGCAATTTTTTTAAGTTCAGCAATTTATTAACCAATAACATCCCAAAGGGTTCTTTTTTTTTTTTTTTTTCACTCTTATTATCTTCATTTTTGCATTTAAGTGTTTATTCCTTTTTCGAGTTAGAGCATCTCATTTTTTTTCTGTCCTCTCCTCTAGGAGTAATGAAAACCAAAAATACCCCACAGTAATGAGAACCAACAGTGTACAAAGATTAACGTCACAAACCCATCACTGGACTCAATAACATTTCACAACATTTAGTTTTCATTACAGTGCAATGTTACTGCAGACTTTTTTACATGAACTTCTGAAGAAAAATATACGATAGGGCTTTCCAAAAATACACACATGTTGGGAAATAAGACTTCTAAATCAAGAGTTTTACACATCCACTGATGACATTTGATGAATCAGATGTATGGTATTAATTACTCTGAATCACAGCAAAGCAGACTTAAACACTTACAAAACAAAGGTTTTGTGCTTTGCTGGTACAGACACGTGTCGTGCCGTCTTCAAAAGGTGCATTCTGACTTTTAGTCCTATTTGCTCCCTTTGGATGATGAAAGAACATTCAATTTTTAAATTGTATTTGTAAAAAGTATTGCTTGGCATGGAGCGTAGGAAAGAACATTTAGAACAGGTTGATCTGTAACACCACGAGCAGTCTGTTTTCTATCAATGATTCCTAGCCAGCTTATTAAACAGATTTATACAATGAAAGAATCTAATAACAAAAACATTCACCTCCTTTATTACTTGGCATTATTTATGGCTCTTACTTTTTTTTAGCTACCTTTTTATATATCGGAATCTGCCAACAATGTATTTATAAAGTTTATGTACTAGCAGCATTTGTTGGGCAGTGATTTGGGTTATTTTATGTTTCTTTCCTCCTACACTTCTTATTACTAAATCTATACACAAATGCTTGTAAAGATTTTAAAAAAGACACCAAAGAAAATACTCCGGAGAAGATGGAATGCTTGAAAAAATTAATTAATTCTGGAGAAACGGAGTTTTTAATGTGCTTACATTTTAGCTATTCTCTCAATAATAATAGAAAATAATGGTGCTTAGGATAAGAGGCTTAACTGTGTTCCCCAGAATCCTCGGTGTTGAATCATAGACGGGGAAGTGTTTACACACTGCGAAATCAAAAGTTCATCCTATGACTGCCCATTCAAAGCTCTAAATACCCATAATTGCTGTCCAAAGAACAACTTTGTCTTCCAGAGCTCCTTCCTTCCTTCCTTCCCCCCTTCCTCCCTGCTGCCTGTCCCTCTGTCTCGAGGCCATGGGGCCACAATGGCACGTTTGTCACCATGGGTGGGGGTTCATGGCAGCCCCTGGACCTTCTCCCGTCCAGCCCCCTGTGCCAGCTCTGGGCTCTGGCACCCAGGCTGGGTTGGGCCTGGCTCAGACATAAATGGGATAAAATGGAATCAAATAGTCTCCCTTCCCTATGGATTGTTCTTCCCTGGCAGGCCAGAGCACTTAGAGCCTCTCCAAGGCTCTGCTCAGAACAACCCAGCGTGAACACATCTGCTTTTCTAGAAAGCTCCTCCATGTGCACAGAAAAATCCTTTTGCTGGTGTTAGAAACACCTTGAGATGCCCCTTTTGTATTTAGGGAGAGAAATAAGGGATCATAAGGGGAAATAAGGGAACTGGGGACTGTGGAAGTCCTGTGGCAGCAAAGTCAGGACGAAGTGTGGGGTTTGTCCAGGCTGCAGCAGCGGGGAGCAGGGAATCCCTTGGAGATCCCTGCAGCAGGCACAGGGAGCTGCTGCTTTCCCCAGGCAGACAATAGCAGGGGACTGTTCAAATAAATAAAAAGTGAGAAGCAGAAACAGGGGAGGTTTTGTACTGAACTCCCTTGGTTGAAAATCCAGCTCCTGGGAGCTCCCATGGGCGCTGTGTCCCCACGAGGGGTCAGAGAGTCCTTTGTGCCCCCTCCCACCTGGAGCTGTGCTGGTTTATAAATGATCTGTCTGCTGCTGGCTCTTGGTTTGCCTTTTGTCTCACCCTCCCAGGAACGTTCTCCCTGAATGCCCAGGCTCCAGCTATTTCAGAAGGAAACCTTTATTTTTTTTCCACTGAGGTTAACCAAGCCTCCTCCTGTTTTGCTGTGCTCAGCAGTTAAGGCCAAAGTTTACAAGAAAGGTAATTACAGTCTTACTTTTAATTGTAATTAACTAGGAGTAAAGAATCAAAATAATCCAGCTACTCTTTTGCTGAACCAGAGCATTATATATAATGTGACAAGGAGAATGCCTTGCCCTTCAGCCATTAATTTTAGCAGTTCTAATGTTATTCCTAAATTACATAAACCTCTGGTGTCAGAGGGGAGAGAAAATGAATCAGCTCCAAGATTTCATTGGAATACCTTGCCCATGGTTGTGTCAGAATGTGCAAGGCTTTTGAAGCACTTCAGGTTATGATAAATGAGAAACACATAATGAAGAAAATTGGGAACTCCAAATAAAGAGGTCACGAGTGAAAAATGTTGGTAGTGAATTACAGGCATTTCTGGTCTCATGAAGACCAAAACTTGGACTTTTGAAGGGAGCCTTTCCCTTTGCTTTCCAAAGGTGTGGGAGCAGTGTGAGTGTGGCAGGGAGTTAAGGGATTTAGGGGCTGCAGTGCCCCGAGGAGATGTCACTGTCAGTGCTGGCAGAGACACATCTGTAGGAATAAGTGGATTCCAAGTCAACACAGGATGAAGATGGGAAAATTTTAGTGCTCTTTTTCTTATCTGTACTCACTGATCACGACCCAGAACACAATTGGGAACACTGGACAAGCGCTGCTCTTCCCAAACTCTTTATTTAACAGGGATTGAACTCCTGGTTTCTTTCCTGGCATTGCCTTTACCGTGGTCACTTTTCCAGGGTGGGTGGCAGCCAGGCAGGCCCGAGGGATCTGAGGGAGCACGAGGCTCCATGGCTCCAGTGGTGACAAAGAAAGGAGTTGAACCAAGCCTTGAAAAGGCAGTGAAATGTCAGATATCCACATTTAAAGCCTGGACCAGGGTGGATTTTCCTCGTGCTGCAGCACTTCCACAGCCAAAAACCCGAGTGCCTTGGCAGGGTTATTGGGGGGGATCTTCCTTTAAAGATGAGCTATTCTTGAACAATTTCTCCACTGTATGTGACACAAACAGGCTTTTCTTTGACACCAGACGTGCATGTCTTCTTGCTCCAGCTATTTCTTTCTTGGACAAACATATGTATTGTAGGCAACGCAAGGAAAATCCCGCTCACTATTTCTGTTTGAGTTCCCTGTGTCCCATTAACAATATCCCAGTGTACTCCTGGCACCAGAGCATCTTGATCCAGATCCAGCACTGTTTTCCTGGATTCCCCTTTGGTCACTTAAGTGCCACAAACTAATCAGTCTTATTTAGTGACCTTCCATCCCAGAGGGTCTATTTTTTGGGCACTGGAATAGTTTCCTGTCCTTTTTTTTTTCCATTTTTTTTCCTCAGTAGGGAGCTCCTCTTACTGTGAATCCGAACTAAGAATAATTATCAGGACTAGGAACAGATTTTATCTGCTGTCCTGTGGCTCTTCCACACTTCCAGGAGCTCTCATTTTGTTGGTGCTCCTGATCTCTCCAGGCAGAGATTTATTATATGTGCACTATTTGAATATACTGGGAACTTTATGTGGCTCTCAAAGGGCAAAAGCTTTCCATAGGGGAAAAAAATCATGGTTCTTTTAAGGCTGCTCTCCTTTGTAGCAATATATAGATGGAGATTAAATTTTCTTTTCATTTCACTTCTTTTCCTGTTTTTCCCCTTTATTTTCCTTCTCCTTTATTTTCCTTTTCCTTTATTTTCCTTTTTCCCTTCCTTTCCTTTTCATTCATTTGCATTTTTTCTTTTTTTATACTCCCTTTTTTTCCTTTTTCTCCTTTTTTCTTTCTCCTTAATTTCCTTTTTTTCTCCTTTTCCATTTTTCTGTTCTTTTCCTTTTTTCCCTTTTTTCCTTTTTTTCTTTTCCTTCTTTTCCTAATTTTCCCCTTAATATCCATTTTCCTCCCCATCTTTTCCCCTTTAATTTTTTAGTATAAAAGATGGCCAGGCACACTCTCCTTCCATATAAATAAATACAGCCTTTGCATGAATTTAAAAAAAAAATAATAAAATAAAACAATGTTATGGGCTCCCATTGCATACATTTATTGCAGAATACATTAATGCAGATTTATTTTGGGCTGCAGTCTGACTGTTTCTCTTAGCTGAGCTTTGGAGAGCTTCATGTCAAAGCCACCCTGAGCTCCATAAGTTTTCTGTCCCATCGATGTCATCCCTTGATTTATCCAAGGAGTCGCCTTGTTTACAGAGGAGACATTAAATCATAAAGCAACTTCCATTGTATCCTGTGCTCAGATAGGCAAAAAGCACTTCCTAACTGTGAAACCAGCTGCTCTAATCTTTAATGACTTCGGTTCAGTGGCCAAATCTACTTCTTTGTGCTCTCCTAATGCACCATTAGATTAGTTACTGTCGCTGGAATTGCTGTCATTCAGGGCCTGGTTAAGGGAGGATCATGGTATTTTTCATAAATCATGTTTTTTTCCTTCTTCTTTTACTGTTTAAAGGATAATGGTGCTGGAGCTTTGCAATTGTTTTATGAGGCAGTAATCTTGTTGCTGTGAGGATAAAGCGTGAGCCCAAAGGCAGTGCTTATCTCTGGAGAAGCCAGTTATTGCCCAGGAAATCTCTACAAAACATCAATTATCGCAGGTTCCACCCTTCAGAAAGAGCAGCAATGACATTTTGTGTCCAGAATAGTCAAAAATGAAACCCAAATGCAGTATTTGAGGGATGCTTTTGCAATTAGTTCCCAGGCTTCTGAAATAAGTTTGATTAGCAAAGGCCGAAATCCTTGGATGTCCCTGAGGGCTGCACGTGCAGCTCTGCTCATGGAGCATCCTCGGGCTCCAGCATCACCAAAGCCAACCAGAACTACCCATCCTCCTGGAACCAAGCCGAGAATTCCTGGGTTTTATCTCCTTCCTGGTGTCTTCAGCTCAGCCTGCAAGAGGAGGAGGATTTCCTGGCTGAAGCACGCGGAGCAGCGGGAATTGAGAGCTCATTGCCTTTACCTAAGCATTATTCGCATTTTTAGGCCTTTCTGCATTTAAAAGCAAGCAGAGGGGAGGCAGCTGACAGTGATAATTATGGTGACAGCGATAATCACCGGTGCTGAGCCTGATTTTTTGGGGAGGGAGAGCGACCCAGGCACTTCCCATCCTCGGGAATCCCGCAGCACCTCCTGGGAAAACTCAAACGCGGCGCGCTGATGCACTCTGTCTTTAAGAGGTTTATTCAATTAACCGTTTCAACTTTGGTTCCCTTTTGCCATTTGGTGAAGGGGATTCTTATGCATTTAATAGTTTTATGCATTTACCCATTAGCCCTTTTAAGTGGGCTGGCTGGGCCGAGCTGTGCCATTTGCTGGCAGACAGTGATCCATGGCACGTGTCACGGCCGTTTGCATCTCCCTGACCTGCCCAATCCATCTCCCTGAAGGTTGCTGTCCATTCATCCCAAGGCAGCTGCTGCTGCAGCCCCTCCGAGGTACCAGGGCAGGTAGGCAAGGTTTCAGGTAGCTCCCTGCCCGTGGAGCCCAGATTGGCAGGATATTTTCATCCAAACAGAAACTTAGAAGAACATGGCATATGTTTGTTAACCTAAGGGCTGCTGATCACTTTAAATACTTTAAATTAATCCAGCTGCATTTGTTAAAACTAGCATCATCTGCTTAGGGACTAAGGGAACACTGGGAACAAACGGGCACCGCAGCAAATCTTCCCCTGCTGCCTCATGCAGGATTGTCTAAAACTCACTTTGAAGCAATATTCCTATTTTCTGTTAGTCCTTATTCATGGTCCATTTTAAATTCCTGCCACACAGCACTGTGGCACTTGCCTTACTTTGCAGATATTTCTGCTCTGTCCATGCAGCAGGTCACGGATCTATTTATCTGCATCCCAGCTGCTTTGGAGGGAGCTGAGGGCAGGACTAGCCCACAATCCACAGGTAAATTCAGGTGCTGGATGTGAAGGTTCTTCCCACTATCAGGAGCTTCTGTAAGTCAAAATTTTAGCTCTGTTTGGCTTCTGGTACAGGCTGAGAATTAAATGTTCCTTCAAGGGCTGGTGGCACCCCATATTTGCCACTTGTCCCCTTGTAGTCAGGCTGAAGGTGAAGAAGAGAAACAAAATTTTTAACGTTTGGTGAGTTTTCCTGCTATACACAGGCAGCAAGTTACTTTTATTCCAGTTTTGTAGGTGTTATTTGTTTATAAATTCTCTGGTAAGGTCAATATGAGCAGAGATGTCAGAGCAGTCAAAAAAATGCCTTCAAAAATAATGAAAAACCCAGCAGAACTCACTTGAGAAGATGATTTCTCCATAATCTCACTGCTTCTGGCACCTTCTCCTAAGTAATAATCCGTATCATCATAATACCTGTGTTAAATTGAGCAGAGTTAATTGATGTAATTTATGGGAATGTGGGTATTTGTCTAAAACCCCATTGATCTCCTGTGTGTGAAGCAGCAGCTGACAGGAAAACAAGGTGGCACATCCATGGTTTTGTATCCAAAAAAAAGGCTTGAAAGGATCCCTGGGGTGGTTCAGCTTCAGAAATAAACCCGGCTGAAAAGCATCCCTGCCTGCTCAAGGTGTTTCCGACCGAGTTAGAAAGGCTCAGGCCTTGCTTCCAAATCTGAGTTGGATTTGGAATTTAGTCCATGAGGAAGGTGTGGTTCTGAGGGGGTTAGTGGGGAATTTTGTGAAAATACTGATTACCTACAGCTCTTGGAGCAACCCGCTCTAGCAGACGGTGTCCCTGCCCGTGGACCAGCCGCTCTCTAAGGTCCTTCCAACGCCAACCATTCCACGTTCTGAGATTCCAGGCCTCGTGTCCCACCCTGGAGCAGCTCCCCAGAGCCCTCTCCTCCCCTCCCCTCCCCAGCAGCGTTGTCCCAGGGTTGCTCCGTGCAGGATGTTGTTCCCTCCAGCCAAACACGACCACCTGCAACTCTGTGCTGCTGTCAGCGTTTTCATCTGCCATTATTCACATCCAGCTGGCTCTCCCTTTGATGTCCTTTCCCTCCTGTGGAACGTCCACTCTCCTTTCTCTTGGCCGGGGGAACAGGCAGTGCATTCTTTGCTGGCTGTGTGATAATGGCCACAAGTGTTCTGGCTGCCTTCGGCCCTTCCCGCAGCCCTGCATCCTCGCTCCCCTCCTGAAGGAATTTCGAGGCCCAGCTCTGCTGTAGGGAGTGGGTTTGTCCTGCAAAAAACTCTCAGCCTAGCCCTGAGAATTGTCCTGACACATCCCCTATCTCATATGGCCAAACCTCTCTTCCAGGACTGGGCGTAGGGTAGAGAAAAATAACCGAAATACCACATTTAGGGGTGAATTTTTGAGTTTTGGGTGTTTCTCAGATTCATGCAGGCTCATGTTTGGCTTTTTCCAGCTGCACTAGCATTTTTCTAAACATATTTCAGTGCTTATTCCTTGCATTAAGCACAATAGCAATGGAGGGAGGGAGACTTGTGACCATTTGAACTTGAAATCCCCAGAGAGCTTTTTATTCTAATAAAACAGCAAAATATTGGATACATGACACCCCTTACATCAAACTCTATCATATTAGGGAAACCTTAGAACTCTGGTCTGCAGTCTAGCCTGATACATTACAATTCATCAGGGATCAGTATGAGAAATAATTACATCTATTTATTTATTCCACTGTCAGAATGTTGACACTAGTTTTTCATATTGTCTCTGTCACAAAGAATCCTAATTAAATAACATGTCAAACGCATTGATCATACATTTATAAATTTGTCTGATATATCATGGAGGCCTTTTGTTATTAGGAGATATCACAAGATTAAAATTAAAGTTTGCCAAGCCATCTAGCTCATTCTACACAGGACTTTTTCCTCCTAATTAACCACAGAATTCTGATGGCTTGTCATTCTGATATTGCACAAAGTAATCTCTTCCTTTTTATTTCAAGTTCAGGATACCTTTTTCCCTTCAACCAAAATCTGGCCAGATATGTACAATTATATTAAATTATATTAAGCTATGAAATGACAGGCTCCTCTTGGTTTGGTTTTTTTCCATTTTTCTGTCCTAATTCCTCTACTTAAGAGGCGCTGTCTTATCACAAAGAAGATCAGGAAGAGCTCGCCTTCAGTTCTTGTGCTTTCTGCACAAAACAGAGCAGGAGCTTTCACCACCCTCATTCTTCCCCCTATTTTTGTAGCTGGGTTTGGACCCGACCCCAGTCAGTGTCCAGTTAGGGTGGCCATAAATCCATGAACATCTCTCCAGCTCTTCCACACTCATCCCTTTAGGAAAAACAGATTTTTAGGAAGGTGACAGAGACCAGAAAAATCAGTACTTAAATAGTACTGTTTCTTCCCAAACAAACAGAATTTGCAAAGAATCACATTCTCTGTACGTCCTACTTGAAAGGATAAAAAAATATGTCAATAAATAGGCATTTGTTGTCCCTTTGTGTTTTCTCCCATTCTCCATAAGAACATAAGCTAGGAGGGTTTTACACAGATTTGGTGGCAGAACACATGCATTAAGATTAAGTTTCTTTTTAAAATTTGCATTCTTTGCTTTGTGTGTTTCCTAAATGGGGCAAGAGGGTTTCTTAGTGTGTCTTAGTATTAAAATCTAAAGTAACAGACCTTCATTCTAATGAGCTTTGTAAATCTGACCTAAAAAGTGTCGCCTGGAGTCTTTGAAATGAGTTCCCTACAACTTCCTCTGATCTGATTGTGTGTTTTAGGGGAGGTTAAATGGGTTAAGATTCTTAGCTGTCCTAAAGCCATTGGAGTGATTCCTTATTAATCTTTTTCACCCCCTAAGACATCATCTACAGATCTAGGCGGATTTAGTACATAAGATAACACAGTCAGCCCTGCCATAACTATCCCCACAGCTTCTGAAAGGACAAAAGGGTGACAAAAATATGCAGAAACCCTCCCAAAGGTTCATGTTAACAATACTTTCCCAGTCTTTCCCTTGCCTTTATTCAGCCCTGGCTTGTCGCAGAGGGGAAGTTTTATCGTCACAGGATAATATCTCTGTAACTTGTGATCTAAATTACAAAGAAGTTTGTTGTGCTCTGTGTCCTGTGGCAAAACTTGTGAGCGTAAGATGGGGTCTTCAATGAGCCCTGTCCCTGCTGATAACCAAGAGCTCCTTGTTCCTGCAGGAAGGGGGTTGGGTGCCTGTGCCAGCAGCTCCTCCTCCCTGCCAGCTCCCAAATGGGTTTTTCTCCCAGTCTCCTCTTCCCTGCTCCATCTCCAGGCTCTTAGAGCAGCTCTGCTGATGGAGAACTTCTCCAGAGCTTTAATTCAGGCAGAAAAACGGCCTTTACACCAAGAACTTGGTGGAAAATTGGTCCCATTCCTGAAAGTGTTCAAGGCCAGGTTGGACAGAGCTTGGAGCAGCCTGGTCTATGCAAGGTGTCCCTGCCCATGGCAGGGGGGCTGGATTAGATCCCCTTTAAATGTTACAGTCCAAACGATTCTGTGATTCTAAATAACGTGAAAAAAAGTAAAAACACAGAGATAGTTTCATTTATCTGAGTGATTGATGGCTCTGTCTTAGGCATCCTTCGACATCACAGGGCGGTTCAGGGCCTTTGCCTCCGGTGGGAAGGTCATGCAGTAGCATTGTAATACTTTTACCATAAATATGCTCTTTTTTTTGAAGAAAAAAAATCCAGTTATCCTTTGACATGGACCATCTATTTTACATGATTCTCTTTTACCCCATTCACATTGTATCTGCATGGCAGCAACAGCATTTTCAGCTCCACACTCTTCTGCTTGAGCTTATTTGTTTCTAATAATTTGCTGTGCTAGAAAATGTGAATAAGGTCTATGACCAGAAGATTTTTATGGGTCTGTCCAGGGCATAACAGCATTTGGGAACCTTAGGTGTTGTACAAACAATGGTAATACAATTTGAGGGATCAGCTGCTATTTAATCAACGTCAGGAGGTTGTCAATTCCTTCCATGATTTATGACTGGGAAAATACAGAATGATTTGTAAAATAACAAGGAGCATTCCCCCCCCCCGCCCCGAGTGGGGTATTTTGAAAACACAGCAAACTCAAACACAAAACTATTTTGGAAGAATTTTCTCAGGGTTTTGAAGTGCTTGCCTTAGCATTGAACTCCCTGTTGACATAAGTGTTCCTTAGTCCTTTGCAGGTGCTACTGTAGTGTCACAGAGCTCTCAGGAGCCCATTACAGTCTTTTGGCCTGGAAAAAAAAAAGAAAAGAAAAAGCACTTTAGAATCGTGAGTGGCTTCTCCAAAGCTGGAGCCCCCTGATAAGGAGCCCAAGTGTGTGGTTTTCCCTGTGTTTTAACGCTTTCTGCAGTGTAAGACACACCCCGCAGAGCCAGTGATCCCCACAGTCCCCATCCCACGGGCTCACCACTCTGCCCCCACATCCACAATGTCCTTAAGTGCCTGCTTAACTTCCTCCAGGCTAAGGAACAGATTTAAGCACAGTTCTGATATCAAATGTTGTGTACCTAAAGCAGGACTCTACAGGACCTTTCCCAGCTCATCCACAAACTCACCTGAGCCCCTGGATGTGCCTCTCAGACTTTCCACGCTGGTTTTCCTGTCCCTAAAAGGAGATTCAAGATTTTATTCTCTTCCTGTGCTGCAGATACTGTAGGTGTTTATATTTATAAAATGGATTCAGGTCACCAGGCCATCAACTTGTAAGTGCATGTGCCCACGTTTAGCTGGATCTGGGAGGGACAGCAGGAGCTCTTCTCCAGGGAGACAGAGCTGTCACTCTTCCTCCAGAACAACATTCAAACCAGAAATGATTAAATTGTTGAATTACACATGTATTTGGAAAGCTGTTTGACCCGTGGATGGCAGAGGATGAACAGCTGCCCCTTTTCCAGCAGCTGTGCAGCAAAAGCCATGGCTGGTGGTGAGCTCTGCCCAGTAAAGACACCTGCCTCCAGAATTCCCCTCCTGCTCCTTCTGACACCAGCATGCCAGGGATTTTTGTCTGCATGGACATCACCTTTGGGGTCTACAGAGATGTTCCAAGCAGAATCTGGGAGAGCTCAGGAATGTGTGCTTTATTTAAAAAAAAAAAAAAAACAAACAACAACGCTGGAGGCAGTTTAGGTATTTAGCTCCCGAAGC
Organism: Picathartes gymnocephalus; assembly: GCA_013390045.1. Lineage (NCBI taxonomy): Eukaryota > Metazoa > Chordata > Aves > Passeriformes > Picathartidae > Picathartes > Picathartes gymnocephalus. The sequence continues at coordinate 248,453 of WEKY01002923.1, forward strand.
ACTTTTTGTATCTCTTAATTACTTATAATCTGACTTTTCTTTCTAATTGAGGCTCCCAGCATCTGCCTAGCTACCAATACTCTTAACTACTAATTTACATTGCAGTTGGCACCTGACCTTGCATGACACATGTAAGACTCTTAGACAGATAATCCTGCCTTCTTCTTGAGACTTATGTCGCCATGGAGGGGTCAGTGGTGTGAGACAGCACAGCTTGAGGTGCGAAGTGCCACAGCAGCTCACACACTTTACCTTGCTGAGTCTGGGAAATCCCTTAACAGGCTGATCCGGGTTTTTACACAGCCACTCCTCCCTGCTTTTGTCCCCGGCAGGCATTTTTCTGCCTGTCACTTCCAGGCCTTAAAGCAGCACGTCTGCGTTGGTTCATTTGCAGACATCAGTAGGAACATTTCACACTGAATTCCACCCTGTGGGGCCGTGTCTAATTGGACAAATTTGAGCAGCAGGCAGGAAAGCCACCGCAGCATGGAGCAGTGATATATGGGCACAGGGAAAAGGGTTGGGATCTTAAAGTCACAGCTCCTCTGCTCGCCTGCCTGGCTCCCAAATTTTGGAGCAGGATGGCTCTGAAAAGTGAGGTTTAACATCCTGCGCCGTCGCCTTGGTGCTCCAGGGTTTTCCAGAGTGGTTCTAGCTCTGAATCCCAGAATCAGTGAGGTTGGAAAAGCCCTCCAAGATTTTTGAATCCAACCTGTGACTGGTCATCACCTTGCCACAGCACTGGGTCCTTCCTTGGACACTCCAGGGATGGGAACTCCACCACCTTCCAGTGCCTGACCCCCCTTTCCATGAGGAAAGCTCTGTGAGGAGCAGGAAAAGTGTCTGCACCTTTGGAATGGGACACAGGAACAGTCCAGCTCAACCCTCTGAAATTCAAGCCTTGCTCAGCTTTAAACTGCACAGCTGCCATCCACATTAGAGGGGTTTTTTGGGGGAATTTCCTGCAGTATTGCAGCACCAAGGTGGAGTGAGGAGGCTGGTGTTAGCAGAGGGAAAAGGGGAAAAAAAGAATTTCAGACCCTTGGCAATAAACGGGGGTTGAAGGGTTGTTTCTGGTCATAGATATTTCTTTTCTATTTTATGTTGCTTAAGCATAATAAATGTCAGATGGCTGGAGTAGCATGTTCTATGGAAATGAGTGGATGTGGAGGTCAGGAGAGCTCTGTGTTGGTAGCCCTGTGCACAGGATGGCTTTGTTTGGGTGAGGGACAAGTGGAGGGGTCCATCCCAGTGTACAGGGACCAGTTTCAGAGGGAGAAATAGCCTGAAATCCCATTTCTGTATCATTTCTTTGGTTTCTGGTATTTCTGCTCAACCAACAAACAAACGTGTCGTCTAATGACAACTGTGAAAAACCTTTTGGAATGTAAAACTGAAGAATATTATAATTGTCCCTAAGAATAAATTTATATTAGTGACATTTTGATCTGTTAGATCTTCCGCACTTGGATTTTGCTTTTTTAAACATCTCCGAGAAACATTGCTCCATATGCTGATTTTTCACAGGTAACGGTAGGGCTGAAAAGGATCTTTTTAGGCACAAAAGCCAAGTGTTGAAAGACTTCCCAGAGGATGGCTTTGGTGACAAACCCTTATATTTTGCATCAGTCAGACTGAAAATCTCTACCTGACTCTTGAGCAGAGAACTCGCTGGATGCAGCTGCCCCAGAGAGAAAAGGGAAAAAAAGAAGTGGCTTGGTGGCTTTCAAGGCATCTGGCTGGAGTTTTATGCTTTTATTACACTGCACTGTTGCTCAGGGGTTTAAAGACATAGATGCCTTTTGGCTCTTCCTGTGAGTGGAGTGAGTTGCCACAGCAGCAGAGTCGAGCAGCGTCTCCCACTGCCCTAAAATGCCAAATTACGGGGATGTCATGAAAAGGTCTCTGCCAAATGGCACGGAAGTGATGGCTTCAACAGATAGTAATTATTGTTTTTTTTCTCTGTGATGGATGTCTGTTTAGATTTAATGTAGTCACTAGATGAAAATGGAGGTCTTTGGTTAATCAGATATGGGTTTAGAAACCAAAATTAAGTCATTCATGTGGATATGGTTGAATTTCCTCGCTTCCCTATGACCTGTTCCTTCAATCCTATAGCTTAGATCTGAGGGTTTGCTTTACTTAACTTTCCCCAAATTGAAATAAAAAGCAGCTTACTTTAACATATATCATGGGAACACTGTGGATTTTTCCCCCTCTGGGCTACTCCAAACAAGCCCCAGGCCCAGCAGTCCCGAAAACTTGTGTGAAGCTGAAAGTGCAAGATTTAATGCCTTGTAACTTTACTCTGTCTCCACAGTAAATTATTTATGCAGAACGTGTCAAAAAGGCAGATGTGGCAGAGCAGTAAAAGTTGCTGCCGTGGTGGGTGAAGGCAGGGGAAGTTGTGGTGCTGCCCAGGAGGGTGGCAGAGATTCCAGCTGGGACTCAGGCTTTCCTCTGGTCACATTCCTGCTTTTCCTGTGGGGGAAAAAAGCTCCCATCAGCTGCCATGCTTTTTCCATGGAGAATCCCAGTGGAAGCTCAGTCCTTCAGAAGCACCAGAACACCTATAAATACTGGGATGGCTTTACAAACATGTGAAGTGTTAGACCGGCAGCTACCAGGGTATGAACGAGAAGGTCAGGAAAAACAAGGATCATAAATATTTAAGGAGCAGTTTCCAGCTGATGGGGAAGGGAGGGTTCTGCCAAGCATCCCTGAATTCTGACTCCCTCACCCACTTACAAACCAGCCAACAGGAGGGACAGGACTTCTTCTGCCCTCGCCATCCCCTTGTCCTCCTGCCGTGCAGTGGGAAGTGCATCTCCCATCCCAGCAGGGTAACTGGGGAGGTTCCCAGCCCTGTGCAAAGCCCATTCGAGCCCCGTGCATCCCTCAGCAGCAGCACGAGTCGCTTGCTTAGAGGCTTGTAAATATGAATCGTTGCTCAAGCGCCAAAAGTACAATTAAAAAGGTTTTGTCTCTTGGCTTTTGTCTACATACTTTCCTAATATTGTCACTTGGCAGGGCCGGGGTGTCTCTCACGCTGTAATTGCCGCAGAACATTTCCTTGAAAGAGCAGCAGCCCCCCGCCTCCTGCTCACACTCGCATGTGGAAAGCACCGACTGTTTTACAGGCACGAGTGAGTTGTGCTGTGCAGTGCACGGAGGCGTTGGCTGCCTGTGCAGCTGAGGCAGCTGTGCAGCTGAGGCAGCTGTGCAGCCGAGGCAGCTGTGCAGCAGCTTCGGGGATGCCGTGACGTGCCCGGGCTGCGCTGCCCATGCTGTGGCAGCGGCGGGAGCTGCGCTCCTGCCTCTTCCAGACAGCAAACACAGCGGCTGTGACAGGACAGTCTGTCGGGCTGTGTTGTTTTTCCTTCTCTTCCCCCTCTGCAGGGGTCTGTGTGTGGGAAGGGACCTGTCTGGTCCCAGAGCAGCAGCAATGCCTTGGGCTGTGCGGTCACGCCGAGCCGTGTCCGTGCGGCACCACAGCTCCAGCTCCCGTCCTTCTGCCTCTCGGCCTGCTCACCGCTGGGATTGCAGGGATGCCAGGCCTTCTTCTCAGGTATTTAAAAAGCCAAAGGGCTATCATTCACTCCATTAAAGAGTGCCAGGTAATCCCTTTATGTAGTTAGGGGCATTTCCCTGCCAGCGCATCACCACCTGCACGAGGAGGAGTACAGGTGCCTCCCTGCCAGGGGCTGAATGGCAAGGAGTCCCTTGGGATTCATTTTTTTAAAAGAGCAGTTGTGGTAATATTAGAATAAGTAAATAAACAGAACAGATCTTTAAAATCAGTTGCAGAATATGCTTTCTATTTTTGGTCAAAACTTTGAAGATCTGGAAATTGTCCAACTGTTTCGAAACAAAACCTTAAATTAAATCAATGGCTTGGAGGGGTTGTCTAATTTTTTTTTTTAATCTTTAGGACCAAGAAAATTAATCTTCCAGACAGGAGTTACATTTGAGGGAAGATCAGTGCATGGACAATCAGGATTTTTATCCCCTTCAGAGTGGTGAAGCAAAGTTTGGGGTGGTGCAGGCTCAGGTCTTCAGCTGGGCTAAATTAGCCCAGCTCCACTCAGACTCCAGCTGTAGGCACATATTACTGCTCCATTGCAGCAGATCTCATTTATGACATGTTTTTAAAGCAGATCTGTGAAATGATCCAGCTTTAAAAAAATAACACTAATAAGGGTGTAGTTACATGAGCATCTTATCCCGCAGCAAAGCCAGTTTAAGAGGCTCCCAGCCCTTCCCTGACCCTGCCTTCTCCTTCCAACCCCACACTTCATTTCCCCTCAGCTCTGCTGCTGCAACTTTTGGTGTTTGTGGGTTTGGATTGGGGTTTTTATTCAAGTTTCTTGCATTGTTTCAGTGATCAAGTAGGAGATGGAGCACGTGGTGTGATGCAGCAGAGGGAAGGCCTTGAGGGACAAGGGGAAGGGCTGGGAAGGATGCAGCAAAGGCAGTTTTTCACATGAACTCTGGTGCCAGAACATGTTCCTGCAGCTGCCACTAAACCCACGTGGCCTTGGGGGCTTTATTTGAGGAGCCAGGCAGGTGAGCAGCTGAGTGGGCACTGCTGGCACTGCCTGGGGCAGGGCTGGGAGCTCCCACCCCACCAGAATCACAGAATGGTTTGGGTGGAAGGCACTTTTAAAGGCTCCTGCAGTGACCAGGCTGCTCAGAGCCCCATCCAGGCTGACATTTCCATGGATGGGGCACCTTCCACCTCCTTGGGCAACCTGTGCAGTTGGCTGAGCCTTTGGAGTCAGCTGGAGCAGAGTTACAGTCAGTTCCTGGCCCTCTGCTGAGCTGGGGCCACAGCTATGAGTTGTTAAGTGAATCACGCTGATTTTTTGTTCTCCACAGCAGTTTCCTTTCCCCGGAGTAGCTCTGGTGTTAGTGCTGGAATAGAGGAGCAGGAGTGGAGATTTCAAGGAATCTCAGAATACTTCACTTTACCAGGAAATCCAGCCTGCCTGGATTCTGCACTAGGCAGCAATGAGATCAAATGCTTTCCTAACCTATTTACTTTAAATGTAGCTTGAATATTAGCAACGATGGAGTAAACAGGCAGCTCTTTGAAAAGCGTGCTGCCTGGTGAGTGTCTGACACAGTATTTAAAGAGTGCAGGAAGGGTTTTTATCCAACTGCCTTCGGTGTGTGGAATGTCTTTTCCCCTTGTTTTGACTGGATGAATCTTGTGGCCGATCTGTTTAAAAACACTGAAGTGAGCAGTTGCAGCAGCAGCACAGCGTGCTGGTATCTCAGACCTACACGTGGTGCAGGCAAGGTGGGAGCACTGAGCTTCCTTCATCTGTGGTGAGGTTATCAGTGCTCCCCAAATCCCACTGCTGATAGCATTCCACAGCCTTTCTCAAAGAGCTGAAAAACATGAGGACATGCAGTGACACCTCCCTGGGGTGGCAGTTTGGCCTTTGGAGGGGAGCTCCTGTCCCTTGGAGGCCCCAGCACGGTGTTGGCAGTGATGCTCAGCGTGGCTTTGCTTGTCTGCTGCTCCCTGGGAGCAAGATCTATTGCTCACTCCTCTTATTCCTTTGTGCATCACACAGAGTGGAAACAAAAATCAGATATAAACACTGAGTCCATCAATCATTGCTAACTCAGAAGATAAACTGTGGCAGTAAATCTTCCTTTTGTCTTCTTCTTCCTGGGCTTTGCACACAGCAGTGCAGCAAGTAGGAGCATAAGAAGAGTTAAGTTGTTTGGGTGCACACCAGGGTGGGTATTGGAATGGTCTGGATAAAACCAAAGGGGCTGTGAGGTGAAGTGGAGCAGTTCTGGTTTAGCTGAATCAGGAATAAAGTGCTTAAACCACAGCCCCAGGTGGAGGCAATGCCCTGAATATCCCCTAAGTACAGATTGGAACCAGTGGCTTTGCCATTTGGATTTCTTTAGTAATGATTTTGTGCAGCAGCACCAATGAGATCAGGGTGGTCAGAGGGGTTTGTTTGCGTTTGGTGTTTGGGTGATTTCTTTCTTGATTAACCTTTTGTGTTCTACAGCCGTTCACTGCAATCCAGAGGGGGTTTATGAGTTGAGAATTTATGATAAAGCACTCTAACACGAGGAATTTGAGCTGGATTAAACTGGGTGTGCATAGGTTATTGCAGCAGCCTTCCCTGGCTTTCCTTCTTCCTGTAATTCTGTGGATCCCAGTTATGTGATCATAAAATTCACGTCAGAACATTAGCAAATGCAAATGTGTAGCCACATTCTCATAATTTACCCTAATTTTAATCCTTTGGATAAAGTACTTTGTTTTTATCAATTCACAGGCATGGAAGTGACAAGCCTGTTTATAACTATCAGTGATACAGAGCAGCAGCTCCAAAAAAGCCATGGGATTTTGGAATCAGCACTGAGAAACTTTTCCATAAATGCCAGGAATAACATTATATTTGAATATTTAACCCTTACCCAGGCAATTTGAGGACTGGAAACCATATGTGCTTTTCATAATGGGAGCCAAGATGACCCTACAAAAAGATAAATATAACTACATAAAAGCACTCAGGAAGGATGGTGTTGTGGTTAAGAGCTGGGCAAGGGCTGGGGAGCTCCAAGGTCTAATCCCAGCTCAGCCACAGGCTTCTTGGGTGATCCTGGGCATGTAACTGAATCCCTGCATATTTCAGTTTTTCCATTTGGGAATGAGAGATAATAACACTGCCCCAGGCCGTGCTGGGAGGGGCAGCGCGTTGCTGCCTGGGAGGTGTGGGCTGGGAGATGCTGCTGCTGACCACCAGGAAAGTCTGACCAGGTGCTCTGCTGAGGGCACAGGCTGCTCCACTGCCAGTGGGGTTCAGTTTCTCCTCTCCTTCTCCAAAGGCTGGATGAATAAACTCCTGCCTTAATTATCCTGTCAAGCCAGGGAAGCACACCTGAACTCTGGGCAGTCACATCCTTGGCAAACGTTCCTTGTTTGAACAGAATCTAAATCCAAAAGCAGCGAGGAGGGGGAAATGAGGAAAGGAAAGGGAAACCTGCAGTAGATGAGCCCATCTGGTTTTGTTTGAGTGCTACCTAAGTGAGTTGTGTTTATTGGTTATAGCCTGGTGTTTGCTTTATACACTCACAGGCCAGGTAGCTCTTGTTCTGCTCGAGACTTGGCTTCCACTTCTGCCCTTTGAGAGGCTGCTCAGGAGGTACAAATCCCGGTCCTGTCCTCTGAAAAGGTGCCATCTTTCAAAGTAACCATCAAGAAGGAGGCTGAGCTGGCCACTGAGCATTCCCACTTGCATCCTGTGCTTCCTATGGGATGCCACTGCAGCACTGCCAAGGCGATGGACTGGCAGCACATGAGAGGCAGCCCGTGCATCTGCTGGCACGAGGAGGGCTCCTGTTGGTGAGAAAAGGTCTGGAAGGAGCAGTCCCTGCTGTGGGAAGCAGGTAAAATCCTGTAAAACCCTGCTGGATGCCGAGCAGCTGGGCCGGGCCGTGCAAGGTGCGGGGGAGTGTGATCACCCATTGTTTGGAAGGAAGAGTTTTGATGTAATTATACCCTTCAGCCATTGCCACACTTTCCTCCCTTTCATCTCCAGGCAGGTCCACACGTTCAGATGTGAAGCTGGAAATGAAACACATCTGGCTGTCCCAAAATGACAACAGACTTTTTATTTGCTATTTTTGGTATACAACAAAAGCTTTGTATCTGGCTAATTGAACATATGGGCTCTCCCTTGCTTTTCTCCCCCTGCTAAACTCCACTTTTCCATGTGTCATCGCACGATTCCAACATTTGATCTGTCGAGTCCATCTCGGCCATGTGTTTGTTGTAATCTGCTACACATGTAGGCTTGTTTTCGTGTGCGTCCTGACCTCCAGTGAGAGCTGCAGTTGTTTCCATCATGGGTAGTGTTGAGGAGTTACACATCCTTTTTATCAGCGTTTTTGGCCACCGGCAGCTCCTCGCGGCGCGGGGCTCCTGCCAAGCCTCTGAAAGCTCAGCGTTTGGGGCAGCCATATCTGTTTGTCTTGTGATACCAGACGCTGGCTTTCTTCAGTGTAACAGAAGCAGAACGGGGGGGAAAATTCCCAAAATAGAAAATAGCCCTGTCAGTAAAACCCAGGGAAGCTGAGGGTCAGCTTAAGCTTGGTGGAGCTGGAGCTTGAGGCGAGGATGGAGGTGGGTGGCTGGGGAGGTGACTGCTGGGCAGAAAGCAGGGAGCTCTTTGGGCTCAGAACAATCTGTGGGGTAAAGAGAGGAAAGTGCCTGTCTTGCAGAGGAGGCCTGAGCCCTTCAAAGCAGGAGGTGTCATAAAAACCCACTGGGAACTCAGCCCTGCTGCACGGGCGTTCGTGAGACTCATTATGGACACAGGACCTCTTGATTAGCATGAAAGATTCGTCATCAGAACTGGGGGTTTTTTTGTGCCTGTGGGGGATCCACTTAGTCATTTCCAGCTACAGCTCTAAATTGTTCCCATGCTCCATCGTGCTTTGATTAGCTACAATCTTGCAGTAACTGTTTGAGGCTCTCACCGTGACCAAAAGGAACAGGTGACAATGATCAAACCTTCGGGTGGGGAGTGGGAACTCTTGGGGATTTAGGGTGTGGAGAAGGAGCTGCTGGGGTTTTGGGGTACAGAGCCTGGATGGGGTTGGAGGCAACCCCTTTACAGGTTCCTGAGCACTGAAGGACAAACCACCTGCAGCTTTCACCACGCTGTCTGTTGCTCCCCAGGAGAAATGGCAAATAAATGCCAAAAAACAGGGGAACCGTGCATTTAATACCCACACAGAAGTGCAGGCGTAGCCCCAGCCCTTGAGTCCCCATCGTGTTCCAGCTGTGCTAATGGTCACCTTTCCTGCAGTAAATATTGGGCCAATTTCATCACATTTGGCTTATGTTTATCAACACAGCACTTAAGCAATGGGGTTTTGGTTGCAGTGAGGGAATGAGTCCATCTCTGTCTCGCCCCGAGGTGAGGGATGAGGAGCCCTGCGTGGGGTGTCCTGGCTGGAGGCTCCTCAGTCTGTGTTGCAACCCTCTGACTGCAGCGAAAATCAAATATTTGTGCTTGAAGACAGAGCTGAGGCAATTTCCACCAGGAATATGCCATCTCTCACCACTTGAACAATATTATATATTCATTGTGCTATTATTCTGTCCAGTTTTTGACATAAGCTGCTGAGCAATTTTGTCTTGAGCTCCCTTTTCAGCCAAGAGTGTAAGCTTAAAAAATTTGAGGTTGCACTCGAGGACTTCCCAATCGACTGAGGAATGAACTCCAAAGCAGAAGTTGTATTTAGCAAAATGGACTTACAATTATTATTCATAAATGCACATGTTATGGCTGCAGTTGTTTCACTTCTTTCTTTTACAGCCCTATAAATTGTATACAGAACATAAAGGCTTTACTTCTTAAATAAATGTTTTGCAGCCGCCATAAATTATCTTTCTTGCATTCATAATGAAAAAAAAAATTACTGTTTGATGTTTTATATCCTCTTCACTAAAATGTAAAATATGGTCGTTGGAGCCAGATTTTATCTCATTTGAAAATAAAAGAAGGTTCATTTCCTACTAATTTTTTTCAGTCTTAGGTTTGGAGTTCCCATGAAGCGTTTCCCAATCTGCAGAGCAGTGTTACAGTAAACTCTGCTTTAGCTGAGGCTTTGGGTCTGAGTTGTCCCAGCACTAATAATCACCATTGTGAACTGAGTTATGAGCATAACCTGAATCTCTTTTCTTTTTTTTTTT
>WEKY01002923.1:258214-299779 GCA_013390045.1 Picathartes gymnocephalus
CCTGATGTTGTTATATTTCATCTTCCTACATCCCCTGATCACTGGCTGAATATCAGATGGTTGAACTTCTCCCCACGCCAGCCCTCGAGGACCCTGCCCCAGCCTGGCTGTCCTGGAAGCAGGCCTTGCTAAACTCCCAGCTCACTGGTTTGCAAAGCAAACTTCAGCCTTGTACTATTTACCTTGGCAAGTGCCCGACCAGATTGATGATCTGTAAAGTGGATTTGTTATTTGGCTGTTTGCTTTGGCAGCTCTTGAAAGCAGTTTGCTGATTACAGCCCCAGATGTCATTGCATACATTACTGCTCGCTATAAGTTTCTTCTAAAGTTTTAATTTCAGCCACAAATACTATTAAGCTTTTTGCACCTTCGTGTATTTTGCTCATGGATATTAAATATCAAGAGCAGGCAGCCTGGATTTCCTTAAATTTTCCTCTTACTATCTTTGTTGGCCTCCTCCAGGCATGAGGACAGGGGATGCTGCTTTGCCCTGGGTCAGTGCTGTGCCCAGCTGTGCCACAGGCAGTTGCAAGCTGGTCACATGGACAGTTTCCTAACTTCAGATAAGGTGGGAAATTGCCATAACATTTGTATAAATTATCAGCTTTACCATGGCCAAACACTCGGCTCAGCAGAGCAGAGATCAGGAGCGATGGGCACTAAAATCGCCCTGTGCCCCGTTCGTGTCAGGGTAGGCACAAAAGGAACACAATTTCCCTGGGTTATTTCCATCCCCTCTAACTATTATCTTGACTTTTAAAGGCTCTCAAACCTGATAAGCAATTTGGCAGATCAATAGGCTCAGAACCAATTTGTTTCTGCCATGGGGTAATCCTGAGTTTGGCTGCGCTGCCAGCAGAGCTCCGCTCCCAGCCCTGGGCGTGCAACCATCAGGATTAGGGCTGAGGAATATTGGGATATTTTCTTTTCCTGCTGCCTCAAAGTGAATTTGCCTTTCTAAAGTCCAGTAAGAGGCACATGAAAAGCTCAGCTGGGTGTTTGCTGCTCCCCTACCTCACGTTCTGCCGGGCTGTCCAGCAGCAAAGCCTGGCCCAACCCAGCTTGGGCAGACACTGCTGGGCTTGGCTTTGAGCATTTAAACCATCCTCTGTGGCCAGGAGCTTTGTTTTTTTCAGTGGAGGCACTTTCAGCTTTGAAATATTTAAGTTGAAGAAGTTAATTCACTTTAAGTAAGTTTACTTTGCAATGGGAGGATATCATTGTAGTATTTTTGGCCACTGCTTGAAAATTCCTCTAACCCTTTACTATAATAAGCAAATTGAGCAGATTAAAGACACATTATGCTGCCAAATGGTTTTTCTACACAGGGTGACATATATTTTTTTCTGTGGAAAAGGTTGTGGGGGTTTTTGTGAGCTGCTATGCTTTTTTTAGCACTTCCTGTTTTATTGTGTTTGAAGTGTCTTTGTGGTGACCTGTTGGGGTAAGATTCTTCCATATGGAAGTGTTTCTTCAACTTTTAATCATTTTGTTTAAAAAAAAAAAAAAAAAAAAAAAAAAAAGGTTTTAAATCTGATTTGCAGATGTCTCTGGTTTTGTTCGCAGAGAGCTTGTCCAACTCACTACAGTGTAGTAGAAATGATGAATTGTTCATACACAACATGGTGGTGACATCCACGGAGTTGCACTCTCAAAATGCCTTCTTCAAAATCTATTTAAAATATCTGTAGAAAAGCTTTTTTTTGCGTTTTAATGTATTTTTCTCTTTGAAACCCTGCCTTCACTGAATGCCTTGGCAAAACTCCTGGTGGTTTTGGTGGAACTGGGATTTCACCAGTAGACCCCTGACTCGGTTGCAGGCATCTCTGAAGTCAAGTAATATCAGGGTAACAGGCAAATCTGTCTCTATTCCTGGAGAAAATCGAGCTGGGGGGTTTTTACGAAGGGTCAAAAAGAAGTTAACAAGTTTATTTTTAAGTCTACAAGACAAAATCCTGAAAGCACACCAGAATGCAGATCCCCTGAGCTCTGACTGGACTCGCCAGGTCATAACTGGGAGCAGAATTTGCACCTCTGGAGTTGTGCTGTAGCTGCGTCCTGTTTCCCATTAGCTCTGACACTGACACCTGAATTTCAGATCCCATCTTGTTTAGGTTGAGCTGCTCAATCAGAGCCTCCAGCAGACACCCCAGCACCTCTCTGGAGCTGTCTGGCTTGCAGGGGGTGTGAGGGCAGAGCTGGAGCTGCTGGGCACAGAGTGTTACCCAGGCAATCAGAGATGTCCATCAGGCATCTCCAGACTTCCCCCCTGCACCATCCCCTCGATGTTTCAGCCTTAAGAAAACTGGCTTTGACAGGGTTTTTGAGCCCACATGTGAATACCACATGTTGAGGTCTCATGTCTGCAGTTTCACTCCTAATTAAGTGTACATGTAAGTACTGGGTATGGTATAAGGTCTTTGGCTCTCTGCAATTCACCACAAGCATCTAATTCCCACTTCCTTTGTCTTGGACCTGTTATTTATAGGAGGAGGGTAGGTGGACTTGGTGGTTACAAGTCTGCTGGATTATTATGTTTCTGTAGCTGTCATCCTGTCAAGGGTCCTGCAGAAATTTGCACTGTGGACTCTTGGTAGTTTATTGGGAGTAAAATCCCCTCCTGTGCTGAAGGCTGGCCTTGTGTACCACTTGAGGCTTGCTAAGCCCTGAAAATGGGTCTTAAACGTTATATTGGCCTTCTCAGCACAGGGGTGAACTGCATTCTGTGTGAACACTGAGACTTCCAGTTCAGCTTAAGGCTGGTTTGTCTCTGCTGCTGTGAGAATTAGGATGGGGTCTCTGAGGCTGCTGAAAACTTTGGATGCTCATCCCTCAGAAGCCAGGGCCTTGCAGCTCTCTGACCTCACCACAGCACAGTCTGGAAAAAGGCAGCTTTTTGATGTAGATGGGCACAGTACTCACCTGGTTTGGATTTTCAAGGTGTTCCAGAGTCATATTGTTAACTACAGGGGATCTTCTGTGAGCAGCAAGAGGCACTGGCTTACTGCTGAGACCTCAGAGCATCCCCAGGTATTTATTTTTGGAAAACTAAAGTTAAGTAGCTCCTGTCTATTAGACAGACGGAGAAACTGAGGCATAAGGTGGACAGGTGACTTCCCTGGGCTGGTCAGAGCAGTACCAGCAAGGCTCAGAATTAAGCTGGAAAGTTATTTCACTTCCTCCATCGCTCCAGTTTCCACAGTATTCAGTGGGTTGGAAACTTCTCCAGTAAGGAAATCCTTACAACCATATTTGCATCTCCCCAGAAAAGATGATATTGGTATAACCTTCTCAGGTGATGCTCTCTTTTGTCCCACCTGATGAACTGAAGGGTTTAGTTTTGGGCATGGATTTGGCTCTGACTTTTGGAAAAGATGGAATTATGCCCATGAAGGTCATTATCCTCTCCAGACCATCTTCCCACAGTGCCCTGGCACAGCTTCAGGGGCTCTGGGGACAAGATGCCTTCAGCTCAGTGGCAACTCTGCAGTTTAAATATTTCACCAAAACACCTCCAACGTCTCCTACTTCCTCAGTAGTTTCCTAACAGTGTCCAACTAGATGAAAATTAGCCAGTGTCTTGGTTTGCAGAGCTGCAAAGGTCAAATGTCCTGGAGAAACAAGGTGCTAAGATGCTAATTCTCTCCTGGAATGGGAAGGCAGTTCTCTGCTCGATTGAGCAGAAAACGCAGGTGGGCTTAAACATCTCAATTTTTGCCTTCTGTTTTGAATGCAATTAAATAAAATCTGCTGTGATTACAGGGAGGATAACCAGCTTCCAGTGCAATCCCAAATCCCATCCTAACACCAGTTACGAGGCAAACAGCCTGGGAAGGCTGCAAATGTCCTGGGCTGGTCCCTGCCCCATCTGTCCCCAGTGTGGGACGCACAGGAAGCTCGCCCTGAACTTCTGTTCTCACACTTCTCCTCTTGGAATCTTGTTTTCCACTTTTAGGAGATTTGTGAAACATATGCCTTGGAGGCTTCCCAATTTTTTTTTCACAGCAAGAAGAGAATTGCTCTCTGCGCTGTAAAAACTCTCACGAAAAAGCACACTCCTTTCTAAAGGACCTGCCTGGTGCAGCTCAGCAATTCCCATTTCTCATCACTTCACAGAGTGTGTTTTATAGGGTATAAAAGTGGTGTTATGATCCGTGTTCCCAAACCTTGCCTCAGCTAGCAAGAACATCAATAAACATGGCTTGATAGACACCAGAGCTGCCCCGCTGTTCCCCCGGTGCTTTGAACGTGCCCTCACAGACTTTTGGAATCTCTTCTCCATGTAGGAAACTCTTCGTGCCTCTGTTGAGCTTTTCATGTATCAAAGGTAATAATTGTTCTTAGAAAAAGTCACTTTTCCCAGGATACGTTCCCAATCTGGTCACTTAATGTGCTTAGAAACATTTCCTTTCCTTCATCTCACATCCCGCCGATTTTTTTTCTCATTCCTTGATTTAAATTAATCTGCAGATTGGGACTTCGGTGTAACCTGGACCTGGCAATAGATTTTACTTCACTTCTCCCCCTTCCCTTTTCCTTCTCTCTCCATGAAGTTATTATTGTTATTTCTTCAGTTCACAGCTGAGATGATGGGTTTGAACAGCTTCACGCTCTGTTCCAGGAAATTCTGTCTTTGTTCCAAGGCTTCCAGCTCAGAGGCTCCTTTCACCTTGATCTTTCAGCACAGCACTAAAACATTTGGCAAGTTTTTTGTCCTGTTTTTTGCTGCTGTCCAGGGCTTTTGAGAGATTCCCCTTGGACAACTTCCACCTTTGAGCTTGCCCACTGGAGGAAATACTTCCCCTTGAATTTACACAGCCACATCATCACGAGTGCTGCATCCCTCTCATATCTTCATCAGCCTCCTCGCCTCCTTGGATTTGTTTCTCTCTGGTTTAAATTCAGTTTTTCCTGCTGAAGCCTTGAGCTGATGGGAGGATGGTTGGAGCTGGAGCAGCTCTGGATCCAATGGGCTCACAGATCCTCCCCAAAGGAGGCGGTTCTGCAGAGAGCAATTCCCTCTGCAAAACATCAGTGGTTTCACTCATCATTTTAGCCTGGAAAAGGTATAGGATCAGCTTCTACCTGAGTTATATCAGTCTCCCTAATAATCAGCTTTCTTTTCCACATTAAATTCCCCAGAAACTTGTGATTAGCCCCACTTCTGAGAGTTCACCGCAGCTTAATTCTACTGTAAAACTGTCAGCAGTGATTTTCTTGTTTAAAGACAGATTTTGGTTCTTGTACAGAACTACTTCTTGCTAAATTCCTCTTCAACCAAACACTCTTGTCATTTCTCAGCCATTAAAGACAATAAACTCCATCTTTGGATTTTTACATGCTGAACTTAGTTTATAATGATGGATACTTGTTTATAACACACTGAAGATTTTTGTTAGCTTTCTGGCATAAAAATTGGAATCTTCTCTTTTGATTCGTGGTTATTAGTAGCAGGTTTATCCTTTCAAATATGTACAAGCCATGATTTAAGTGGAATATTTATTGTCCACAAAAATGGTAGACTGCAGCTCTCAGCATCCATCTCGCCTTTGCAAGCAGCATCTTTATAATTTTCAAACTATTCACGTGGGTTGAAGCTGATTTTGCAGCAGGATTTAGGTGTTGCAGCCCAGAAAGTCACAGTGCTGGTTTTTGATGCTTTGGTCCATGAGGAGAGACCTGGGGGCTCCTCTCCCCTGTGTTTTGGGGCAGCTCCAGCTCCAGGTGTGGATGTTCCCACATTTCCTGGCATCCTTCAGCCAGCTGGTGCTATAAAGTGTATTTTGAAGGTGCTGTAAAGCTGAATCAGGACGACCTGGGGAAGTGGGAAGTGAGACACACCCACTTGGACCATCCTAGGACAGGGCCACAGTGCTGTGAAAACTGGAATGGTTCCTTCTAGATCCAGGGAAATCGACCTCTTGGGTCAGGCAGGGATTTGGGGTGTCACGGTTTGGACTTCCACCAAAACGTCTCCTCCTTCCCTCTGTCTGCACCAGGTGACTCCTGGTGGAATGGTCCATCCCAAATGACATTTGAGGTTTTATTGCATCATAAATCAGAGCAAAGCACATCCTTGCCATCAGTGCTCCAAAACAGGGTTTATTGAAGGAAGAAAAAAAAAAAATTACTATAAAAATCCAGTTCTTGTCCTTCCAGCTTAGGGCACACTGTCATTCAATAATGTGAATTCTCAGACTTTCCTCTTAACTTTGATTTATTTTGCGTTGATGCACCCACTTTTGCCTTTTTTCTGGTTTTGTGGGAAGAAAAGCAAGAAGGAGTAAGGAAAATTGGCCTTTCAATTCCTCCCCATTAGGGCGATGCCCTACAGGCACACCCTTCTAATCACCTGTAGCGATTCCTGCAGCAGGAGGTCAGCGCCACTGTCAAGTGCAGAAATCCTGTTGTCACTCAGGGCACTCAAAGACCTTGCGTGACTCTTTTTTTTTAAAGGAGTTCTTGCTTGTTCCTGCCAGCTTTGCTGTCAGCCACGGACGGGGCTGCCTGATTCCCCTTCGCACCGAGCTGGAGCTGCTGCAGCCAGCGTGAGGCTGGGGAAGGGTGAACCCCCTGCCCTTGGAGCTCAGTCTGTGCTGAGGATGAGAGGGAGATGAGTTAAGTGCCCGAGAGCCCGAGGCTGGGACGTGCCAGCTGCCATCATTTTTTCACTCCATCATCTCACCTTGCCACGTCGCTCTGCCTTACCCAGCCGGCTGATCCCTGATGGATAGCACAAGTGACAAGGGCAAAACCTCCTCCTCGATGGATGCACAGGGAAACTTCAGGGGCTGCTGGCTGCTGCCCAGCCGTGTCCTGCCTGGCTGCAGTGAAATGCCTGCTTTGGATGGGGTTTGGGAGGAGATCAGACCTTGGTGCTGGGAGTTCCTGCGCGCTCTGGCCCCGCTCCAGCAGCACACTTAAGCACACACTTAACTTCCAGCATGTATATACTGCCATTGAAGTCACTGGGGCTGTTTGCATGCTTAAAAGTAAGTATATGCTTAAGCTGGCTCCGAACCAGTGGTTTCAGTGCTTTGTAGGTCCAGTCCTTGCTGGAGCTCAGATAATTTGCTCGTGCAACTTGGCGCGCGCTTTTAATGAATTCAGAATCGGGCCAAAAAGATTTATCTTCCCTGACTTGGAAGGATTACAAGGAAACAAGTTTAAGGTTTTGTTGAGTTTTTATTACTTTCTAAACATAAAGTTTCACGTTTCTCTGTAGTCCTTAAAGAAACACATTTATCTGGTGTTCTTGGGGGGGGATCTAGAGATGTGGAGCGAGCAGTTTCCAAAATGCTCAGAGCTGATGGAATAGAACCTGCGAGGTGCTGCCAGGGCAGGATGTGGTGGCTCTGGAGGTCCCATCTATGTTGTCACACCTTGTAGGAAGATGTGGCATCACCCTGGGTTGTCCTCAGGCAGGAGATTTCATTGTGGTCACCTCGGTGAGTTCCTTAAACCTCAATGTTCTGGCTCTTCCCTGGTGTAAACAACAAAATTCTCTCTATCAGCCCTGCAAACTCATTTTACCTCAGTGCTTTAGGTGTGTTTTGTAACCTCTCCTCCATTCCCTGGTCTTGGTCACTCAGTTAAGAAGTTGCTGAGTTTCCAAACCACTTCCTGATGTTAATGGTGCTGTATCCTGGTGGCAGCTGCTCAGCTGCCCCAAACACAAACATTTCCATCAGTCTGGTTTAACACCTGAATCCATCTCGTGCTGGTTGTGAAATATGTTAAAACACTTGAGGGGAAGCTGTGATTCCAGCAGGCTCTGCTCATACTATTGGATATAATCCTAGTAAATTAAATGATCACTCAGTGAGATTTGCTACAGAAAGTGTCAGAAGGTTCATCATTAGGAAGGAATTCTGCCCTGGGAGGGTGGGAAGGCCCTGGCAGAGGCTGCCCAGAGCAGCTCTGGCTGCCCCATCCCTGGAAATGCCCAAGGCCAGGTTGGACAGGGCTTGGAGCAGCCTGGGACAGTGGAAGGTGTCCCTGACAAGGACAGGATGGAATAGGATGGTCTTGAGGGTCCCTTCCAACCCAAACCATTCTGGAATCCCATACCTTGTGCTGCAGTAGCTGAGCACAAACCAGCAGGAAAAGTCACCCTGTGACCAATTCCCAAGCCCCCAGCGAGTGCCTGGTGTTTGCAAGTGAGATCTCTTTATCCCATGTCCAAGCAGTGATTAGACAGTAGCTTGGAACCAGCGTGTGCATTATCTCACAGTGAGGTAAGACAAATAAATCACAGCTTGGAAGCCCGGAGTGGGATCCGTGATCCACCTTAGGGAAATATTTTGGTTTCTGTTTATAAGTCAGCTGGGTTGTGAAATGTTTCATCTGGGAAAGGTGATATGAGAGCAGAGAAATATTTGCTCTTATAATGCAAAAGATATTCCAGTTTCTCTCTTAACGGGTTGTTAGTGATATAAACCAAATCTTGTGTTTCCGGAGCCTCAGTGCTCAGCTGCTTCCACACAGCTCTGCTCCAAGCTCTCTCCTGGCTGACAACAAACTGCCCTGCCCATTATCTCCCCTTGTTTGTGCACATTTCTCAGGCTGCAGATTACTTACAAAGAAGAACTGACCCAAAGCCCAGCAGAATTCTGTGTCTCTGGCAGACTGGGCGTGCTGTGTGGAGGATGCTGAGGATGCTGGGGCAGGGCTTGGGCACGGAGCCACATCCATCCCTGCTGTCCAGCTGCATCCAGCTGGGATTGGGATGGGGAAACCTTCACCCCTCCTTTGCAGCAGGTTTCAAAAGTCCAGTATCCCCAGTATTCAGCTGCAGGTGAGCTGTACCCATGATGGACTTGGCCTTTCCACACTCTCTGTTTCTCTTGCACGAGAAGGAGTCTCCTGTTACAGTTTGAGTGATATATTAGGACGTAGCACAGTTCCAATGTTTTCTCAACGCTAAGACTTTTTTTTTTAATTCAAATGAAACAATCAGAATTAAATTCCTTGGCTCACACAGTCACCACTAAGGCTCAAGCAAGATGACAAATCCACACTTGTGTCTTGAAGTGTAACATAAGATCTCAAAAACCCCGACGAGTTGTCAGATCTTTCCTTACTTGTGGGTAAATATGAGCCTTTTCTAATCCATTATGTGTCCTTTGTACATGTGTATATAGATATGCATTTGCACATGCCACGAGATTGATAATAAGCAAGATAAATCTGTTTTCTTAAGGGAAGTAATACATTATTCCAGCCCCTGCAGTGGAATTGGCATATTCCTGCCTCGTTAAGACAGGGTATGACTGCAAACCTCTTCCCAAGAGTTCAGAAATGACTTGGCATATAAAGAAATAAGGATTATTGTGTGGTGTCACAGAAATACCAGATGTATCCTTCCTGCATCTCACACAGCTTTTTCCCCACCGAAGCCAACAGAAAAGGCTTCAGCATCCTAAAATCACCGCTTTTATTCGGAGGAGAAGTCAAACAAAATACAGACTTGTCTAAAAAAGCCTCCACTGAGATTTAATGGAATTCATTGCGTGTTTAAATTTCGTAGGCATTGTTGAAAATCTCAATAATCATCTTATTGTAAGCTTAGCTAAGTCGTAGATCTTCAGAGAGTGGGAAATTTTACTAGGAGAAAAAAAAAAAACGTTACTAGATTTTCTAATTTCAACCAGGACTGAGAATTATAAGTATGTGAATACCACAAGAAAACATTTCCAACCTTGCAAAAACTAAAAAGTGCTGAAGATCTTTAGTGAATCCTTTTTTAATGAAATTTCCAGACCTGGAGGTTGAAAGAACATCAGGTGAAATTTTTTTTGCTGTGCAGATTCGTACCTGGTAACACAACCCCAGCCCAGCTTGTGCAGAGCCCCGGGTTCTTCAGGACACTCTGCTTTATGCCAGGATTAAATATAAAGAAATGTTAATCTCTAAGGGGGCTTGGGGCTGCTTGTAGCATTCCTGATTTTTTCCAGGCGTTCTGATTCTGTAAAGCGTTAAAATACGCAAGAATCTTGCTGTTCAGGGGGGAGGGGGAGAGTTTTTTCTTGGAAATTAATTTTATTACAAAGGGCTATTTTGTTTTCAAAATCATAATACCATCCAGTTATACTGTAGATTGTCTCTTTTTGCTTTTAGGCAGCTAAATAAAGAGCAGCCAGGACTGGAAAAATACTCTCAGCTGATTTTTCAGTGCAGGCTGCGGATGAGCTGCACCTTCTCCGTGGGTGCAACCTGTGGCAGCCCCCACCTGTGCCCACCTGTGCCTCAGCCCCTGCGTTGCTCTTTCAGGCAAGATCACAGAGTCTTGTGCTTCTGGTACTGCAAAATACTGCGAAATTCTGCTACCATGACATAAATTTCCCCGTTGACACCAAGCGTGCCTTTTGTTGCGCTTTCTCTTTCCGAGGCCCGCTTTGGATGGCTGTCACATCCTGCCTCCAGTGGTTTTTAAACCACCCCATGTCCTTGCACTGACCTGCATTCCTTGGGGAAGGCAGGAGCTCAGCGGGGGCTGGAGGAGCTCTTGGCACTTTTGGGGAGGTTTTGGGGGTTCTGTTCAGTTTTTGGGGTCGCGGGGCTGCGGCGGCAGCGGGGCCCCTGGTTTGGTGGCCAGGTGTGCTGCCAGCAGGAATCTGCAGTTGGATGGCATCTGACAGTCACTGGGAGCATTCGAGGCAAAGGCAGGGTTTAATAAATACACTTAATCATTTATGTTTTGACCTTAGCCCAGACTCGCAGTCAGACACAGAAAGCAGAGAGTTGGAAATGCACTTTGTCAAGGCTCCTCTGGCAAAGCAGGGCAGCCCCGCTCTGAGGAAAGGCAGATCCTTCAGAAAGGAGAGTAAAAGGTCAGGACTAATCCAAAAGGACAAGCAGTGTATGTCTGTGTGTATATTGGGTTTCACATATGAAATCCAGTCTTGATAAATCTGATGGCTTTAGAAACATCTACTTTGATTAATGAAAACATAGTTCCCATAGACCACGGGTTTCATACTTCAAAGTTCCCCTGGATTTAGGACCTTAGGTTTTGCTTATTCATATAACATGCAGGAAACTATTTTTAAATGAATAAGGGAGTTTAAAAAAAAAAAATTTTAAAAAGGCAAACGTTTCAACATCAGTGGTACTGATAGGCTGGATAATAAGGAGCAAAATTAACAAACAACAGACATTTTATTATGCATTTTACAATAATGTTTACATTCTTTTCTCCGTATTTGTTTTTCCTTGAAAAGATTTATGTATTTATAAAAATATCTCGCTGCTCCAGCTCTGAAAATTGCAGCCTTGCTCGCCTTTGAAAGCCTTCAAGGACGGCTGTGATGGCTGGCTGTGCTCCTGACCATCCCAAATCTCCTGAGCCCCTGGGTACATTAACCCCTTGTGCAGGAACAGAGGATTAGGAGTTTTTCGGGATGTGGGGAGGAGCAGGAGGCTGGGATGGTCCCTAAGGACCTGCACAGTGACCCTGGACATTGCCAACACTGCCTGGGCCACTGTCCTGAGCTTGTGGCCACGTGGGCAGTGCTTGGGCAACCTCCTTGCCAAGCATCCATCCCTGGAGCTGCTGGGCACGGGGGCTCCTGGGGCTGCTCAGCTCCTCCCAGCAGCTGCAGGTCTGCCCCAGACTCATCTAGAAATCCTGACAGAGGAATAAACAGCGTTTTTGTTTACAAGTCTGTGGTGCTGAGGAGGGACGAGCAACCTCCCAGCCTCACTTAGCCAAGAGTTCAAAGGCTTTTGGAAGTGTTGGTTGCCTGTGGGACCGGGTACCCCGGCTGAAGGCTCCATTAATTAAATGCACTCACAGGATACAGAGCTGGTGAGTAATGTCCTGTTTATAGCAGAACTGTGAGCGGCTCTGGAAAAAAAGAAAACCCTGTGGGAGGGAAGATGACAGGGAGCAGAGTCACTCCAAAGGCTGCGGCTCCTGCCGTGGTTTCCAAAGGCAATAATTAACACTCACACCTTGGCGTGGCAGCGTTCTGTCCCGTGTTAGCCGCTGTGCCATGGGAGAGCCAGGCACAGGAGGGGACCAGCAGCACGTGCCATGGGCACAGACACTCCAGATCCGGGGCAGGCCATGGGGGATGTTGCTTCTCCACACTCAAATCAGGAATTTGCCCGGATCCCCCTTCAAGCGCTGAGAGCGGCCGCTCTGCGGCATTCCCGCTGGGATCACAAAGCTGTGGCCTGGAAGGGAATTGGCAGAGCCTGTAGGAAAGTTCAACCTTTAATGTTTAAACGGGGAATGTTGCAGTTTGACTCACTGCTTTGGGCGAGGAGTTTCCATGTGCTGGTCCCTTGCACGCCGGGAGGGTTCTCGCTGGGCAGCTCCCTGTGGCCACCAGTGTGTCCAGTGCCAGGAGGGCCAGAACTCCCTGCAGAGCCCTCTCCTGCCTCTGAAAAGGCCAGGAGAAGCAGGAGAGGTGATGGGAAACCCCTTTCTTCTCTCCTGGTTGCACCTCAGAGTCCACCATCACGCAGGGCCAAGCCCCATCCCGTTGATCAGGATGCATCTTTTACCCATTAATATTGGCAGGTCGTTTCCCCTCCTCTTCACTCTCTTATTTTTGCTCACACGTATGTTGCAATATGCAAGGTGAGGCTCAAAACTGTCAAGATCTTTAATAGAACCATTACTGTATTTTTGGAGAACGTTCTCTTTTTGATTTACTGTGTCTTAGAAGACAGGAAATGGAGCTACTCGATTTCATATTTTAAACAAAGCCGTCCAGAGGTTTAATGAAAAAAATTTCCCCTGGCTTTTGAATTAAAGGGCTATGGTGAAAGATTTAGCTTAGCTATTTTGACTTAGAAAAATAACACACTAGGAGCATTAAAACATTTTGTAAAAATACTTTTTGCTACTGGATTTTTTTTTTTTCAGAGAAGAAAAGAAGTTTCTCTGGTTTTCTCACTCTTAGTTGGTGGGGCTGTGAAATGAAAGGACATTTCCAAGGTTTAGGGTGGTTTTTCTTTTCCTTTCTTCTGTAGAATTTATTTTGCTTTTATATTAAAAGCCTTGAAACAATTGCAATGCTAAAGACAAATCCTGTGTGTCTAAGCAAGGTAATTTGGTGTGAGTAATGATAGAAGCCTTTGCCATTAATAAAATGCAAGAAATGTTAAGCAGAAGGATGGGGACCTGATTCTGCTCCATCAGCAGTGGCAGGAGGAAAAGGTGGTGCTCCTTGGGAGGCAAATGCCTGTGGAAAGAGAGAAGTGGGAGATTGCTTTCAGGCAAAAAGTAAAGTTGGAATAGGAAAATTCTGTGTGTGAAGCAGAATTAGAATTAGCTCAGAGCGTTTGAGGCTGGAATGGCAAAACAAAGCTCTTTTGACATACATGATCAAGCCAAGGGTCCTGCTTGTTCCATTTGGGTGGATTTGGGGTTCTGGGATGATGCTTGGACATCACACAGAGGAAGCTGGTGGTCTTCATTCCCACCCAGGTCTATCTCCAGTAAGTAAAGGAGAGGTAAGTGTTCTGCAGGCTTGAAAGCGCCACGCAATAGGATGAAATATTGACACAATTTGAAGTCAGTAAGATTTTTTTTTTTGCGGTAATTTAATGAGATTTCACCAGGATTTCACTAGTAATTACTTGACTCACATAATGCCTGCTTTGCTCACTTTGGAGTTGTTCCTAAATGAATTGCTCCTTTTAGGTGGAACCTGTTCCCCAGGCGGGACAGGGGGAAGTCTGGGCTTCACACGTCAGGGGCTGATCTTGGTGGCTGTCAGGAGGGTTTCAGCAGGCTGTCAGCCTGCCTCCCCTCAAGCCTCAGTAATCCCTGGAATCAGCAGGAGCTTTCTCAGCCCTTTGGTTCTGTGGTTTCGTTCTGGCTTTGGCGGTTCTGAGAGCAGGACCGAGCTCCTCCGAGGTTTATTTGTAAACTCCTCGCTGGCCGGCGATGGGGAATTTGATACTTTATCAGTGAGATACTGGGATTGAAAAGGGGAGAGCCAGGCAGCCAGAAGGAGAGATTACAATATAATAAATAGCTGAGATAGGGTGGGCTGCTATCAGTGGAAGTTTAATGCCATTAGCCCGTGTGCTGCTGGGAGTGATGTATGTAGGGAGTGATGTAGGCAGGGCAAAGCACCCAAAGGCTCCAGGGAGCAACCAGCCCATTGCCATGTCAGACCTCCAGAGTCACTTTCCAAGGTGTAAAAATACCCAGAACTTCATTCTGCCTTGAAAAAGTTATTTTACTCTAATATGTGTGCTGTCTGCTGATGCACTGGCAAGAGGAATAGAAAGGTCCATGACAGTAAATCCTGTTTTTCCTGAAACAGTTTTGTTCTGCATCAGAGAGGGACAGAGCCAGGGATTTACAGGAGGAAAGGACCTGCCTGCTCAAGGTCCCCTTTTCTACCCCGTTGTCCTGAATAACCTCAGTCACTCTCTGCATGTTCAGCTTTACCTGGAACCCATCTTACCAATGTCTGTCGTGAAATAAGGGGGAATTTGTGGGTTCCACTGCAGCGCAGAGCAGGTGATGGTGCAGGAACCTCCCCTGCCTGTTCCAGGCAGAGCGATCACCCACGGGCTGCAGGGGCGGCTGCTGAATCCCAGCTGCATGTCTGGATACCAATGGTCCTGCCAGATGTGCACTGCTGCCACGGAGAAGGAGTGAAGAAGGGAGGAAAGATAAAACTACAGCTTCCCCAGCCCTACGGATTTTTTTACAAGCAAACTTTCAGTGCAGTTAATCCCTCTAACCTGCATTTGCATTAACACTTGCAGCCTCACACGTTGCTGCTAAGAAGTTTTGGCAGCTCCTGGCCCTGATTGCAGAGGTAACACTGCACTTGTCTCCTCTGCTCCCACTCAAGGATCTCAGGAGCCAGAGCCTGGTGCTCCGTGAAGTTTCTCCCTGTACACACAAGCAGGCATCTTGGCAGGGCTTCAAAAGCCATTTGCCTTATTATTCATATGTCTGCTTATAGGAGCAGAAATGCTCCCATTTCTCACTTCTGGAATAAGGGCTGACACCAGGAAAGAGGAGATTTCTCATCTCTGGCACAACCCTGTAGACCTGCGGGAGCTCATCGTGTGCCTGCTGCTTCCCTGGGGTTTGGGAAGCAGGTTTAAATGTCCTCCTGATCACTCTCAGGGTACGTGAACAGCTCTGTCAAAAACAACTGAAATCCATGGGGTCTTGGAGAGGGGGTCTCAGAGTTGCATGAAACTGTAGAATGATAACTTGGAAAAAAAAGTTCCAAAAAAACCCCCGAATTTTACTTTCCCTCCTGCCTTTAGGAGAGCTGACACCATGGAAATGCTGTAGAGATTTAAATATAATCAAAATTACTTTGCCTCCTCCCTGCATTTTCTCAAACAAGCTTCAAGAACCCTCGCTTTAAAACAAATTAGCAGACTGGAGCAACCTTATCAATCCAGAGAGCCATTAAAAGTTGAAATATTCGGTCGTTCCTCCTCTCTGGTTTAAACTGGGATCCATCCAGAGTTCAAGTGCGTGCATCACACCAGAGCCCCGCTCCCGTCGTGCGGAGATCCATTTCAGCGCTGATGGTTTTCTAGTGCCAGGAATCCACCCCTGGGCCAGGCGGGGAGATAAATCAACGCCGATGAAATTCAGGAGCCAAGGAGTCACCACGGCAGCCCATATAAATCCCTGAATGCCAGCCCTGGCGTTTGTGTCCGTGCCATTAGAGTTGGGAATTATCTGGCCCTCTTTGCTGATGTATGGATTAACTGGCTGGCCGAGTGTTTACCAGCGGTTATCACCCGGTACTTCGGATGTTATCGGAGGAAGGGCCGCCTGCCGCGGGGCTTGGTCTCTCACCCTTTCTATTACCACCTGTCAGTGGCAGCGAGTGTGCTGTGAAGCTGTACAGTCACAGGCTACAAGTGTAGATAGTTTCTGACGGCTGATCAAAGGGGAAAACCAAAGGCCTGATAACAAGGACGTGTTTCATGTACTTTTAACTCCGAGGAACATTGGCATTTGCATTTTTTCCCCTCGGTAGGCTGGCAGAAACCAGGCGCAATAAACGCTGCATATTCAGTTACCTAATAGTGGAGTAAATGGTATGTGCTTGAAGCAACAAAGCATGACTGTAATCTTGTTCCAAGTGGGAATGATTTAGGTAAGCCTTTGCAGAAGACTTGCCGTATAATAAAGGGGAATAATTTTAATTTGTACTTTGAAGTGATCCTGAATTCAGAATCTAATCTTTGCATTGGGCAGAACATCATACCCTGCTGTGAATGAGGTAATAACTGCAAGTCAAAGAATTATTTGAAGGTTCTTTTGTAGGTACGTGCGCTCCCTCACAAGAGCCAGAGCCGTCAGTAGGAGCTGCTGGTGAAAGAGTCTCTGTTAGAACACGTTTGAGCTAAAACTTCCCGGTGCAGGAGCAGAGAAAACCCACAGATATCCCAGACTGAGGGAAGGGATCCATTTGTTCCTCATCAGACACAAGGCAGCTCTGCCTCTTCTCTATTTTAGAGCAAGAAAGGGATTTTAGCTAAAATTTTTGCCTATTAGCAAAGACAAAATAACTTGATTGTTTCCATTGTACAAGATGAGAAGGGGGAAGAAGGGTCTCAGCAGCAGCCCAGTGGAAGACTAATCAACTTTTAAAATAATTTCTAGTTGTCTAACATAAAAATCTGTGTGCCTTTCACATTTGTGTTATTGTGCTGCTTTCCTGACTCTCACCAGTGTGAGACCAGTGTATTTTAGTTTCACCTTTTTGCCTACAGCTGCTTGGTCAAAGTTGCTCTGCTGTGCTGGCAACACCAACATTTTAACTCGTGTGCTAAAATCAGCTTTTCAGGCACCCAAAACACAACACATGGAAGGAGGTTGATGCCAGGGTGTTCCACTGATGCCTGAAGTGGCTCCCCAGAAACAGAGCCCAGACAGGAGGGAGGGAATACAGGGGGATATTGATTGGAAAGGCCTCCAAAGGCCCAGCCTGGGGAGCCAGAGGCTGCTCTCACCATGGAGCCCAGCATGGACCCCGAGTCACGAGTTCTTCACCCCTTTGGAGCTTTGGGCCATTTGCATCTCAGCATCACTTCCCCAATTCAAACTTTAGCTCACGATGGCATTTCCCCAGCTCACCCCCCCTTCTCAAGGTGTTGGGTTGCACATTTTGGGCCCAGGACAGTCTGGGTGTCCTTGGAGAGCAGCCTTGGAGAGGCTTTGTTGTGTCACTGTGAGCGTGAGAGAGCAGCAGCTCCCAGGCTGCAGAACCCTGCAGAGTCACACCCTGAGCGCTGCAGGGTTGGGAAATAGCAAAGTTAAAATCCAAGGCATCACCACACGTGTCCCTTTTGTCTGTTGAAGGTGCCTTCGACCGGAGTGTGACCTTGCTGGAGGTGTGTGGGAGCTGGCCCGAGAACTTCGGTCTGCGCCACATGTCCTCCATGGAGCACAGCGAGGAGGGGCTGCGGGAGCGCCTGGCTGATGCGATGTGTGAATCCCCCAGCAGGGACATGGTGGGATCAGGAACAGGTACAAAGAAGAGGTGTGATCAGAGATCACGTACATCTCACCCAATGGTGATTTTTATTTAATTTTTTTTTTTTTTTTTAAGTTTCGCTTTTTCTTTTCTCTCTACGCTCCTCTCTCTCTCTCTCTCTCTCTGATTAATTGGATTTTGTGGGGGTCTCGGTGGGATGGAAGTCATTTGTAAAAAGAAATTAGTGGTAGCTCACATAGACACAGTCACATGAAGCTTCCTTGTCATGTAGCTGGGACAAGGGTTCTCCTGCATCCCCTCCTGTGCAGATTGCTGCCCTTGCCCATCCTGCTGCAAACAATGCCATAATCACACATATCCTCATTTTGTGTCCTGAATAGAGCCACTGGGAAGCGCTGGTTCTGTAATCCAAATTAATCCATCTTCATCAGTGTCCATTATATTGATAAATTGTATCATCTGTTTAAGTAAATGGAATGGCACATCAGAGATTACACTGTCAGAAGGGGCCCCGTGGTAGGAGATGCTCAGAAATTAAAGCACAGTTACTGCTAGTTTATTGTCTCCAGTAATTCCGACTTGTTCCAAAAAACACCTCCAGTAAAAACACCTCATTGTGATGGTGGCTCCTAACATCAGCTGCCAGCTCACTTGTCGCCCTCCTGGCAGCTTGCCTGGGAAGGCAAAAGAGGAGAAACCAGCAGGAGGGTGTGGGAATGCCAACCTAAGGATCTTTCAGAGGAGCAGGGGCTGTCTCTTCCTTTTGCTCTTGCCCTCGTGTATCACTGAGGGTCTTGGGCTGCTCTGAGCTCTCCCAGCTCTTCAAGAATCTCTCCCATCCTGACTTTGCTCACTGTGGAGCAACCTGCAGCAGCTTCCCAGAGCCTGGAGGAGGAGGATGCAGAGGAGCAGGATTTTAGCCCCTGTCTGTAGGTACAAGCAGCAGTAACCAGGCTGAGCAGTGCAGAAACACCTTCAGAACCCAGCTGGTCACCTTCCCAACTCTCCTTGCTGTGATTTCCATCTTGAGACAGATGAAATCAAAGGATGTGGTGAGATCTGGTGCTAACAGAAGGAGCTGGTTGAACACTAAGTGTGGGTTTGCTGCAGATCTGATGCAAATCCTCAGCAGCTTTTTACCTCGGCTGAGACACTTCACGTCCATGACTCCCTCCTTGCAGTGGGGATAGAGATGCCTCACGTTGCTGGTGTGGACTTCAATCAGCTCATGTCTCTAAAGGGCTGGGAAGGTGGAAAAAGCAGGCTGTGGAAATAGAGAAAGGCACATATTTCATCACTTACTGGCCCAGGCTGTGATCAGTGTGAACTTTGGGAGGGTATCCACTGCTGATAATGGGTCAGCACCCCTCAGGCTGTCTGTGGAAGGGGAAAGGTGAGGGGAACACCTCCTCTGAAAGCTGAAGCCTTCCAGATGTGCCAGGTTAGGGTGACTGACTGCCCTGGAGACTTGACAGTGTATTATATTGTAAACCATGAACTTTGTCAGGGACAGAGCTCTGTATTTTCCTTCCATTTTCACCAAACCCAGCTGATGGCAGCGAGTGCCAGCTTCTTTGGCATGAGGCTCTCAGTACTGCAGGTGTAAAGACAGAAAGGAGCTGTTTCTAGAGATGCCATCACTGAGTTAATATTCACCCAAAGAGATTTCTCCCAGCTCTTGCTGCAGACCCATAAATCTCCCTAATGAGTGTAAGATAGATGCCATCTCAGAGCAGCGATTTTACGCAGCAATAATGAGTAACGCGAGCACTGACCCAACTCACCCCATCCCGCCAGCCTCCCCTCCCTGTCATTAACACTCTGTGTTGCCCTGCCTGCCGTGGGATTCTCTCCACCACTAACACACTTTATTCTCAGCATCTGGGCATGTGGTGACTCAGAGCAGCAGAGAAAACCTGGTGATAAGAGGCTGAACTCCCGTGCCCTTTCCACTTCCCTCCCCGAACAGCTCTTGAGCTGTTCCTCTTTACCAGAGAGACAGAAGAAGTTCTCTCCTGCTCAGATGTACCTGGAGAGGGAGGGGACTGGAATTGGCTGCCAGCACCATTCCTCAGCCTGGGGAGCACAGGGAAGGGCTCACATCTGTCTGCTGCTTAATGAATGGGCAGAGATAAGCGTGGAGCTGCATTGCCCTGGCTTCAGAAAAAGAGGTGTCTTTGTTGGCTCATAACAAAGAGGAGAGTTTTCACTTCCCCCAAAGCACTTACATCGTAACCAAGCCTGACTGAACTGAATTATCTTTGAAAAAAAATCTGTTTTCCTCCTTGGGTTCTCTGCTGCCCACTCAGCACAGCGAAATGACAGCAAAGAGTTCAGCAGAAAAGGACACTGGAGGTTTATTTGTTGGCAGTGGATTTCTATCGTGCTGCTGCTTTCAAAACCAGTGTTTATATTTCTGCATTGGACTCCAAATTGTGGAATTTATAATCCTTTCAATAATCCTAAAATAACTTATTTTAATTTATTCATGCCTTTATGTTATGCACGCTTTAACCCCTGTTTGTCCTCCGTGGATTCTCTTCAGTCCTTAAATAGATTCTGCAGAGATTTAACAAAACTTGCGAAGCCTGACTCAAACTTCAGCACAAATTCATGAACATTTCTAACCGGGCATGTGAAGATTTGTGCATGTGCAGTGCTGGGGTCCAGTGTGTGGACAAAAACTGGGCAGTGGAGTGGACAGTGGGACTTTGTCAAGCGCTCGACTGGTCCTGACATGCACTTAATGGCACGAGATAAATAGATTCTTTTAATGCCTTGACTGTTAGGGCATAGCTGACACGTAGGTTTATATAGAAATCAGGGCTGATAGGCTGCAGTGCTGGGGAGGGAGTGTGTGTGCTCGTGGTGCACAGACCACTTTGGGGAGCTGATATTCCCAGAATTTTTGTTTTGTACCTGCCCCTTTGCATTGCAGAGCAGGGCTGGCAGCTCTAACCCTGGCTCTGGCTACTGGCAGAGGCAGAAATGATCCAAAGATTGGTCACAGCACAAACATCAAACTGGAGGATGCTGAAAACATGAGGAATAATCTGGCATTTGCAGGGGAGGAGGATTAGATGGGGCTTTTCCACCTTCAGCTCTGACTGAGTGCCACGGGCTGTCGGAGCCGTGGGAGGGAGAAGAACCAGGTCTGGAAAACGACCCCCCAAAAAATCTCCTTTCCTTGTGACCTAAATGATAACTCAGTCATCCAGCTAGTTGGCTTGATTGGGAAACCAGCTTTTCCCCTTGTTATCCAATTATTCAGACGACCCATGTCTATCTGAAGTGGAGTCTGCTGTACATATGCTGTCAGCCCAGATACACATTTAATTCCAAGGAAGGCGTAAATTGGCAAAGATGCAAAAAGATGTTTTTGCTGTTTCAGTTTCTGTCAAACTCTCACTGAAAAGAAAAAATGATGAATGTCTAGACACAAATGTTAGTGGTCAGTGCCCACTTTTGCTTGCAAAGCTTTGTTTTCAAGCAGCTACAATATTTACATTTGCAGAGCAGTTCTTAAGTGTGTGCTGGAGCTTCATATTGCATTCCCCCCCCAAAAAACCCACCCTAGGACTGCGATTTATCAGACTCTGCTTCCAGGACACAAATATCTCTGACAGGATTCCACTCAAACTGGACAGGAAGAAATTGCCAGCTCAGGCTAGAAATCTTTCCCTCCAAGAATCCTGTAATTAATAAATCCTCTGATTCACCTATTCCTCCAGCAAGTAGGTTTTTTAAGCTTTCCAGTGTATTTTGATCACTTCTAAGCTTCATATTTAAAATCAGTCTATAATAGGGGAGCAAGTCATTGCAGCCTGAGCACCAGGATGTTTTTTGAAATGCATCTTTCTTCCAGAACTCCTGCAAACCTCTGATTCTGTCAGCTCTCACCCAAGGGAAGCTGGTGGCACAGTGAGGTGCACCTCTGGTCCTCAGAGGAAACGGCCTGGATTCCTTCCAAATTTCATGAACAAACTCATAAAGCTCATATGTTGATGCAAACTCTTTAACCTGATTAATGGGATGTAAGTAAGTGGAGCTAATTAGACAACCTGTTAGGGAATGGCCTTTAGGAAACCCAGGACAGGGCTCCAGGCACTTGGGATCCTGGTTCCCAGCCAAAGCCTGAGCCTAACTTGGGTCAGAGACACCTTTGAGCTTTGCAGAGGGATGGTTTTGAAATCGTCCTGTGAAATTTGGGGCTTGGAGAAGGGAAGTGACACGTTTCCTGCATGCCTGGCTGAGGTGGGAAGAGAAGGGAGGAGAGCAAGCCAGTGGCTCCCGTGCAAGGACCATCCTTCCTGGGGTTTTTTCCAGAGGAGAAAATATCCATGTTCACAAGCTGTGTTCAAGATCAGCAGCCACCTGGCCATAGATGTACCTGTACATTTATTTTCAGGAACAGGATTAGCCCTTTGTAGAGTCAGAGCTGTTAGTGGTACCTTCCCCTCCCTCCCTTCTTTCCTTTCTTCCTTTTCCTTTTAATTTTTCTAAGACAGTTTTCCCCTTCTCTCTCCTCAGTTGGTTTTTATCCTAACTCAGACACAGAGCAAATGATTTTTCCCCCTGAAGAGCATTTCTGCCAGGAGATTTCTGCATAGGTTCAGTGCAAAACCAGCTCGGGCAGCAAAGCCACTGGTGGATCAAATAACATCGATGCTAAAAGCAGCCTTTCAACTTCCAGAATATTCATCCCAGAGTCAGAGATTAAATTACTCCCTCCAATAAATCTGAGAGCTCAGTGCAGTTCTTCCTACAAAAGGTTTATTTGGATGGGCCTGGTTGAAAAGAAAGGAAAGTTCAGGCTCTTTAGGAGCACCATTTCTGAAGTGCTGGGTAAGAGGAGCATTGGCCTTGCACACATTTTGGGACATCAAGCACTTCAGCGTGGGTTCCTTCTCTCCTGTCCCAGGGTGTCCCTGAGCAGCCCCATCCCACAGCCCTGGGCAGGCCCAAAAAGGGCATTTTTAATTTCCCAGTAATTTCCCATGTCTCCAAATCCAATCTTTCCACCAGCCCTGGGAGGTTTCACTGGAATTTCTTCCAGGTCATACATTATTTAAGGGGGAGGGGGTGTGAATGCTGATACCATGAATATTTCTGGTGTGAATTCAGGTTCATTGCTGTTTGTAGAAAAATTCTAAAGGGAGCACTGCTGCCACAAGACAACCTTGACTTTCCTGCCATTTGATAAGAACTTGATCAACTGCATTTTCTTATTATCAGCTGTGGTGTGGGGAGATTCCTTTTCTTTTTCTTCTTATTAAATCAAGGCATTTTTAAAGAAATATTTTATTTTTGATACAGACACAGCCGGTGAAGTAGCAGTAAAAAACATCACCACAAAGAGGCACATGGCTTTGAAATGTTTTGGTATGTAACATAACTGTATTGTTATCAGGTCTTAACTTTTGCACAAGGAGTGTTTTCCCTTGTTCTAAAAGCAAACCCTCTCTCAGCTTTCCAAGAGCCACGTACGTTAACGTGGCCATAGGGGGACAAACCAAAAAATATCCAAAGTGTCTCCAGTCATTTCCCAAATAACATTGTTCTGTTGCTCTCCTTAAAGGAACAAGAGTTTCTTTGATTTTTTTTTTTTTTTTTTAAGTCAATTTTAGGATTCTGCTGTTCAGAGCAGAGAGGTCACAAGGCCCTAATGTATTTAGCATTGACTGCCCTCTCTTGTAGTGCGTCTATTAGTCAGTAATTTGATTTGTACCTATTCATTTGCAGTCCCTGCAGGAGCTCTGAGCTGGCCCCAAGTATAATTGGTGCTGTCTCTATTTTTACATCATTAGATTAGCCCCGACTCCTGGCCACTTGTTGTCTGCGCTTGTCTGTCCATTTATACAACCTAATGTAACACAAAATTCATTACTGATCACATTACTTTCAACTCTGAAGCCAGCTTTGTGATAAACATTTTGTTAACCCTTCCCTGCCAGCGCACAGACCTGGGGGATAAATGCACTTTCCCCTCTGCAGGAAAAATCAATATCATAATAAAACAAAGTGCAGGCACATTCCTGGATTTGTCATTCCTCCCAGAGAAAGAAATGGGGAGGAACATATAGGAGATGACTAAATGGTGTCTGCATCCAGGCATCTCGCTCTGCTCGATATGAAATGAGCTCAGCAGTGTCCTTTCTACTGGAATATAAAGAAGTGACACGAGAGAGGGCCAGCACTCAATTTAAAACTTAATTTCTTGCTCATTGTTCTGCAAGTGTTTTAGCTCTCCTGGTCAGGCTGTAATCAGGTTATGACATTATTGGAACTGGACATTTTTCTTCCAGTGCTTTGTCTCAAAAGCAGTGAACAGAGACACAGTCCTCTTTTTCCTTGGAGATTTGCCGCTGTGTTGGGTTGGTTTTTTTTTTTTCTTTTGGTTTGCTTGGGGTTGTGGTTTTTGCTCCTAATGATTAAGCAAATTAACTGCAACACTCCAGAATTTCACAGGAAAATTCAAAGCTCTGGCTTGGCTTTGCTCACATTTGATTTGCCTGCTGAGTCCCTCCTAAAGCATGAAGCTGTTTGCATCCCTGAGGCTTCTGCTGGTGATTCCAGGGGGAACAGGAGGAGAGCCATGGTAGGTATTCCAGCCAGGGCTGAGCATCCTCCCAGCCCTGCTTGCAGCATCCTGCCCAGGAGGTGATTCCTGCCACCCAAATATATTTTGGTGCACGCAAAAGCTGTTGGGTTTTTAACAGGTTTTCTAAATTAATTTTTCCGTTTGCACAGCTTGGCTTAGAAATCTGTTATTTTGGGTTTTCTAAATATTTAGAAATATTTCTCAGTGTTTATTAAATCTTCCCTTTAAAAGTCCAAAGCCTGAAGCCTGCCCCACACCGAGCTGTCCCACACTGGGAAGGGGGCAGGAGACAACAGGATTTTTCCATCTGTAATTCCTATAATTACCTTGTCATTCCTTTTAGGAGTCTTTCTGTGGTGTTTTTGTGTAGGATATGACTTATGGCAAGCATATCTCTCTCAGTAAGTATAAGAGCCCTCGAGTCCCAGCATTTGAACCAGGACTGGTATTTTTACAGCTGTTTTGTGAGCCAAAACCTCTTGCAGCTGCTGAGGTGGTGGCAGAATAAAGACAAGACAGTTCCTGTCCCTCCTCCCCAGCCCAGCAGCCCCAGAGAGCCGTTGAGTATTTGCTGATTTTTGGGATGTGCAGCACGGGCCATCACAAAGCTCTCATAAACTATGCATTGCCCTCTCCAGGGGAGACAGGAGAGGAGGCTGAGGAATGGAAACCCATTTGTGCAATAAATTGTTAAGCAGTCAAACTGTTAAATGAACACTTATTAGAGGGCTAGGATGAAGTATGAGTCACCAAACAGCAAAATCCACATTAACGCAGCAAACCCTCTGCAGTAAATGCAAAAGTCAAGAGCCAAAGCAATGCAAAGGTTCCAGTGCGAGCCAGCCCTCAGGCCCTGCAGCTTCCAGTCCTCTCAGCCCTTCTTCCAGCACAGGATCTGCTCCTGGGGCTTGGGCACAGCGGGCACAGGTCCTTTGGGGAGCTCCAAAGTGCCACCTCTGCCAGCTCCAGGTGCTTGTCCCTTTGGCTGCTGTGTCATTGCCTCCCACGGTGTCGTTGCCTGCAGCTGTGCCCTCACCTCCCATCACCCCTGCACCTTTCTCTGGCAGAATATCCCACAGTCACCTGATTTTCCCAAAAATCCGGCCTTGCTCTCCGGGGTGGAGTCTGAGAGCATCAGGCCTTGCTGGGCAGTGATGGTGTGGGGTGTTTGATGTTCACAGTGTGCCTTGGGGGATGGGGGCAGGCAGGAGGAGAGGGCCAGGGGAAAAGAGAAACAAATCCAGAGGGCATCTCAGTGATCACTGGAGGCTTCCTGGAGCATCCCCGTGGGATCAGCTCTGGTGGCTGCCCCCAGAGGAAGGAGGGTTGTGGCCAGGTCCCTGGCAATGCTGGGAACACTTAGTCCTCCTTGAAGTATATATCCTAATTTGTGGTATGAAAAGATTAGCTTTCCTTCCATTCCTAGCCTGCTGTCTCCCCACCATGGATAATATATAAAACAGTAGACTTTTATTCATTAACATTTATGGGAAAATGTTAATATTAAACTGTAAGTGAAAAGCCCCATCTTATTGAATTCTTCTGCTGTGTTATTGGGAGCCTAATTTCATTTTGCATTTAAATAAAAACCAGATGATGCTCAGGACGGTCAGGCGAGCATTCTGTAAGTGAGAATTTATCTTACAATCTGGGTAAACAATGTCTCATCATTTAACAGTTATTATAAATAATGGGGTTTTAAGCACTTTGCTGGGAGTTCATATTGGCTCCACACGGGTTGCACTAAGGGAGAGAGAATTTCAGTGACATCTTCCAGGCATCCGGTGAGGAGGAATCACATCCTGAGCTCGCTTCTCAAGCTGCAGTTTTCATCCTCCTCTGGTTATTATTGCTCAATATTGTGTGCACCATCCACTGACCAAAAAAAAAAAAAAAAAAACTAAGAGGAAGGGAAATGACAAATTGGTTGGAAGCTTTTTGAAAATGAAGAAACCCTGTTTGCAGCTTCCCCGTGAAAGGGGAAAGTGTTCAGCCCCCTGCAGAGGTTCATGCAGGTGGCTGAGCCTCCAAAAGGGAGGTTCTTTCAGTAAAAATGGGGCTGTGTAAAAACCGTGCATTCACAGAGAATGAAAAAGACATAAAACATAAAGACAAGAAGATCATAAAGCAGCTGCTTTTTTCTGTGTTTCTGCTGGTGCCCTCTGAAATGACATCACTGGTGGTTTTATGCTTGGGAACACGTGAGGTGACATAAAAAGAGTAAAAACTGCTTTAAAAAGGTAAATAGTTTTTTTCCCCCCACTGCTGTTGCTTCTATTCTGCTTTTCAGTGCTGTCCTTGCATTGAGGGGGGCAGCACTTTGGTGCTCTCTGGCTCTGCTCCGTGTTCCTCAGACCCCTCCGAGGCATTTCCCAGCACAGGCAGGGAGCAGCTTCCCTGCAATCTCTCCTGCATCCTGGGGAGGGGGGAGTTCGTTTTCCATGCAGACATGGGGTGAATTTTAGGAGCAGCTATCTGCTGTTGTGGAAAGATCCTGAATTTGGGAGCTCCTGGTGCTGGCTGGTGGCATGTCACCTCCCTGAGTCCACCTCAGGACATGAACTGCCCACTGCCTTTTTCCGTGACCCATTTTATCCCATTTTCCAAAAAGACCCCCACAGCTAAAACACCATCTTCTTTTATTTATTTTTATTTACTTGGGATATTTATTTGTTGTTCCCTTGGTCAGTGACTTTTCAGTAACTGCCCAACACATGAACTCTGTGTTTACACCAAAACTTGATGGTGTTGTGAAAGACAAAGGGTCAGGATCACTTCCCTGACTCTTCCCAAAGATGATTTTCTGGGAAGGCTGCAGGCGGGAAAGTGCTGGATCAGCAGGCAGGACCTGCCCTGCTGCCTCTGCTCCAGCTCTGTGGCATAACAGGGGATGCAGGAGCCAGAGGGGCTG
This sequence comes from Picathartes gymnocephalus, assembly GCA_013390045.1. Taxonomy (NCBI): domain Eukaryota; kingdom Metazoa; phylum Chordata; class Aves; order Passeriformes; family Picathartidae; genus Picathartes; species Picathartes gymnocephalus. The sequence continues at coordinate 285,177 of WEKY01002923.1, forward strand.
GGGATGGAGAGCCCTGCTTGGGCTGAGTGGGATGGAAATGGTGCCATTTTCCTAGAAAGATTCCAGTGCCCTCTGTTGTGGAGGATGCTTGGACGTGTTGCTGTGCTGGAATTCTCCTCAGGCAGAGCACAGCATTCCCATGGATGGCATCTCCCATCTATTCCCACACACCACAGCTCTTCCCACTGGGTGCTCCCACCTTGCCAGCTGGAAATGACATTTGGAAGCATAAATCAAGAGACAAATGAACCTTGCAGCCTTCTTCCCTCATCTGCAGCAGTGGGAGGTGAATTGTGCAGGGAACAGATCCCTAATCTGAAATTTTGGAGGTGCTTTTTGTCCTCCACTCAGGGCTACTTTTATCCATACCCTTGGGAAAAAAAAAAAAATCTTGGTTCTATCATGCCAGGACTGTGTTGGTTTTTTTTTTGGTTTATCTTTTGGAAATGTGGCTGGTCACCCATCAAAATATGAGCAAAAACTCTGCAGGAGAGCACAACATGAGGAGCAGGTAGTTATGGGAACTTCACTGCCAGATGCCCAAATACAAGGCAGAATCGTGATTTAAATTGCCTTTTCTGGGGGATGTGACCAGAGGAATGCCTTGGTTTGCCATTAGGTCTTTCAGATTTCACACAGGGTTACCTTCCACCAGCTCCTCCACCAGCTGCAGCTCATCCACACGTTTGGAAGAGTGCAGCTACAAAGATGGAGTGTAATAGAACCAATGCCTGGAACAATTTTTAAAATACGACTTTCAAAGAGCAAAAAAGTTGAATTTACTATTTCCAGCTGCCTTCTGGTTTCAGGAGCACAAATGTGAATTGCTGTGTTCAACAGCTCTGTTAACAAAGGGACAAATTAAGCTTTGAATGTCATTTTTATCAAGGCTCTTTCATTTTATGTCTAACATCAGAATTTGGAGCTTTATAAATAAGAGAGAGTGTATTAAGAGCCTCAAGCAGCCCTGTAAGAGAATGAGCCCACGAGACTGGGCTGTTGTTTTTCCAGGCTGGGTTAATACTCAGTCAAGGTAGAGCTGTGATTTTAAGGGAATGACTGCGAGCTCTGAGTGCTTTGTAAAATTAGGGCTGCGTTTACAAAACGGGTCTGCTTGGAGCAGCCATGTCAACATAATCTGTAAAATAATGGAGTGAACAGACTAAAGAAATTGCATTGGGAACTGGGACAATTCGGATGGGTTTGGAGCTCCTCAGTGACACTGAACTACTGCCAGGGAAGTGGGAGGAGGAGGCTGGTCCTGAGCTCTACCTGAGCTCTCCCAGCTCGAGAGCCTTGAACTGTTCAGATGAGCAGACAGGGCTGAGGCTGTGGTGACATCATTTCGTGAGCTCCAGCAAAACTCTCCTGATTTGGACCAGCTGAGCATCTGCTCCCCCCACCTGCCCCCCCCCCAAAACTTTTTAACTTTTCCTTTGAAAACCCAAATTGCAGTCTGGCCTAGCTTCCTCCTCAGCATCAATCTGCACCAGGGGAACAGCCCAGAGCCTCTCACTGGCCCGAAAGGCCATTTTGTGTCAGAAGTGCTAGAAGTTGTGCCAGAATGACTTTGCTTTGTAATATTATACTTTTAAAATGAGCTCGGCAGCGCGTGTGTTGTCAGGAGCACAGAGAGCACATGTGGGAGATGCACAGAGGCCCTCGGAGCTCTGCAGGCCACCCCAGGGCTCCCTTCCTACCTGAGGGGCTTGAAGGAGGCCAAATGCTGAGCTGGCATCACACAGAGGGTAGGATTAGGTCTTAGATGGGAAAGGAACTGAAATTTGGAGGGTCAGGTGTGAAATTCTCATGCAGTCACTGCCCAGGCTCGGAGGTCATCAGCAGGTTTGTGGGTTTGTACCTTCAGGCAGCTTTTCCTTGCCCAGTTTTTTGGCTGGGATGGTTTGGCTGAGCCCGAGAAGGAGGAGGAGGAGGGACCCCCAGCTCTCCCTGAGGGCTCCTGGCCACCCCTGTTTTTACTTAAGCCACCTCTGGGACAGGACCTGTGTCCTGAGACCCGAGTGGCTCCAGCTCTGGAGGGAAGGGGGATGCTCAGATCCACACCTGCTCTGGACAGGAGATGTTCCAGGAATAGGAGCAGTGCCTCCAACATTTCTGAGCAATATCCCCCGAGTTCAGTGGGTGCAGGACGTGGTAGGTGTCATAAACATGCATTTCACTTTGAATTTGTAATTTCCTTCGTGGAGTAGAGGCTGACAGAGGGGTCAGTGTTGAGCAATCCGAGGCACTCCCATAACCCTGGGAATGAGAGACCAAACCCAGGAATTTTAATACAGTGTTTTCTCTGCAAATGCTTTTGGTCTGATATACACAGATGTGCTGCTTGCGTAACCAAAGATGCAAGATAGTTCTGCCTAAATGCATTAAAAACCTTCTCCACACACACTGGCTGGCACAGGAAATCATGTATTCCACGTAGGATCTCTTACAGGAATTTGGAGCAGCAGCATAGTGAAACTTTCAGGATGGGGTAAGAGAGAATTCCTTTAAACCCCAGCAACCAGAGCTGCATATTCGTTGTAAAACCTCATCTGTAAATCTTGCACAAGGAGCTGTAGGCTTGCAGGATGTGATGGGCTACAGAAATGATTTTCTATTTGACTGTCGTAGCTTTTGAAATTTCACGTGCTGGCTAAAATCGGCAGCTCATCCTTCTGAAGAGCCGTTTATGTAGGAAAACATCCTAAACCTCTTTACGAAAATATACAGCTCTAGGAAACTTGAGATTATTTTTTGAAAGCATTGGAAGTCATTGTGAAAGTGCCTGTCTTGACGACTGTTCTCCCTCTAAATGCCAGTCCTTTATCTGGTGCACTTTTAACCTTCCATAAAATGCTCAGAGTCAAGTCTGGCCAGATGCCAGAGCCTTGGGTCTCCTACTCCATGGGCTCGGTTCACATGGAGCTTTCTGGGTGCTCTTTTTAGAGCAGTAAACGACCTGTTTGGAAGTTCATGCAGGAAAATGTTTTGTCCTTTTCTCACCGAACTCTTTGTGCCTGGAGCAGTCCCGGACATTTCTGTCTGCTCAGGTGTCCTCCCTGTTCTGTAAGTGTTAACTTGTTTGGCATCTCCGCAGTGAAATCAGGCACTGGAAATGAGATTTGGGGTCTCAGAGGGACTTGGATGTTCAGAAGGCTCAGTCTTCACTCCCCTGGTTCTCCCCTATCTCCTGTACCTCCCCATCTCCTCGCTGGGTCCTGCCACCTTTGTTCCACGATGCCAGGTTTCATCTCCAAGTGCATGGCAGCAGCCAACTCTGTGTGGATTCAGTTTGGAGTTATTGTAAGGTACTTTGACAGTAACTAATATTTTACATAGGCCACTGAATCCTGATTTCACACAAGTTGCTCAGGCAGTGTTTCCCAGCCTTCTTTACTTGCAAATTTAATGGAGGTGCTTTTGTGGCGTCTCAACATCTTTCAGGTTGTGACAGGATGAGACAGTTTTAACACAGGAATTGCTTTTCAATGTTCAGATGCCATAGTTTAATTTTTTTTTTTTCATCTCCTCATTTGAAAAGAGTTTAAAATCTCTTTTGTGAAACTGCTGAGTTTATGAAAAAAGGAAAAGGAAAGATTTCTGAGGAGCAGGTCTGTCACAGCCTCACAGAACATGGCAGGAAGTTGGTCCCACTGTGTTGGGTGTCAGTGCAGGTGAACAGACACAAGGCTTGGGGCAGAGAGCAGCTTTAATTGACTTTTAAACATTGTCATAATAAGCTGAAATGGTAATCATAGGAATATATAAAACTGGGAACTGACTTTCTGCCTGTGCTCCCTTTGGAAAGGGGCAACACACATTTGCCCAGGAATTTCAGCCGTCTCAAATTAAAACCAACATGGAAAATTAAGATTTTTAATGAGGACTCAATGCTTTTGTTTCACTGCAGTTTAATATCGAGGACTTTTGTTCATCCAAATACCCAAAAGCACAGGTTCCCCTGGGGTGCAGTGCCCCCCCCGTGCCCCCCCCGGAACTGCCAGCAGGGCTGGAGCCACGCGCTCCAAGCAGCCGCCAAGGGTGCTGGGGATGGATTATAATTAGAGCTCCCTCGTTAGCATAATTGCATTTCATAAAAAAATAAAAAAAGAGAGAGGGGAATACTCAAGAAAAACCTCCAAGTGCAGTAGCAGAGATGTAATTTCCAAGCATCCTGATATTTCCTCATCCCGGTGCTGTTTCCAACCTTTTGAGCACTTCTCCACCTTGTGTGTCCCAAGGCAGCAGCACTGGCTGCCCTGGGCACCGGTGGTGATGCTCAGAGTGAATGCTTCCTGCAGAAACAGTGCCAAAAGCACCCAGCAGAGTTTGGGATGTTGTCTAAATCCTGAAAGATGGAGAATTTCCATGTACAAGTGCCGGTGGGAGCTCCTCAGGGGGAGCACATCCCACTCCCTTCAGCAGCAATCAGTGAAATTAAAATGTTTAACTCACCCATTCACTGGGGAGCTTTGTGTAAATTACAAACAGTTTAAGAGATCCTCAAGACTTCCATTGTGTTAATACAGATTGCCTTTTAGTGTTCCCTTTAAATAGGGCCCTTTCGAGTGAGAATCCAGATGGCAGAAGCTCCATAATTATTATTCATTACAGTTAATAAGTAACACTCTCGGGAAGTTCTGCAAGTCCCCCGTGATGGGCGTCGTGTAAATGTAAGGGTGAAAAACCAGTCCTTGCCACAGAATCTGTCAGGATTTCAAAGATAAGGAGCTCTGAAGGGCCCTCATTTGTGCCTGCCCCAGATCATGGACCAGGCTGGCATTCCCAGAGCTCTCTCCACAGGGAATCTCCTCCAAAAGGAAGGGAATCGTCTTTGATTTTAAAAAGAGGGTTGAATATTTGCCGTTTAGCTGTTTAATCAGAAGCCCCCACGGGTGTGGAGAGGTGGGTTTAGTGAGCAGCACCTTGTGTCTGTCCCCCACCCCTGGAAAATGCCTGTCCCGCATCGTCCTTTCGGGAAGGGGCCGAGCACATTCCCATGTTTGTGGCCCCCTCGTTGCACGGCAGAGCCTGAAAAGTTCCCCTAAATAATTGCTGTGAATGACAGAAATGAAATCGAGGAGATTCGAGCTCTGCTGGCCATTACCCCGCTTCCTGCATTCCTACTTGTTAATTGTCTAATTCCTAACGAGTCTTCGGGCGTCTGATGGACTTTCTGATGCGTGCTCAGTCCGACGCTTCCTTCCCTCCCCTCCCTGGCCTCATCCCTCGCCAGAGACCTTGTTCCTTTAAAAATGCCATCCTTAAAAATCAGAAATACTCAGCCCAGCAAAAGGAAAAGGGAACTTGACATTAGTTGAGCTTGAAAGGCTTGGTGCTGTGAAAAGTGACTGACGTGTGAAAAGAGGCTACAATTAGTTCTTTCCCCGAGCACTCTCCCATTCAGTCCAGGGTCACTCCTTCAGCGAGCTGCGGCTTTGAGGGTAATGTGTTGTGACAGTTTGAGATGATGAAGAATAATTCTTGTATTCAGAGTTGCTGCAGCTTCCCCGCTGCCCTGACACATCAGGCTGCTGTCATTGGATCAGTTATCCCAGGCAGCCCCTCCGTAGGTAAGAGGAAAGGGGCAGCTCTTCCAGCAAATGGTTTGGGGAGGATATTTTGCAACTGTGCTTAAGAGGGCAAGGCAAACAGAGAGAAAGGAAAAACCATTAGAAGAAATAATAATGCACTGGAGAGGAGATTTTTGAGTGGACATAAAGGAGATACCAGGGCTTCGAGTGGGCCACTACAGGAGAGCACGGCTAAGAAAGGCAGCATAATTTATGAGTGTTCCGGGCAGAAGAGGGCTATATAGATTTTCTTCAGGCATTGAATTAATGTGCCCTATAAAATGGTTTCACATTTAGGCTTGGCAGGGCTTTGTACCTTGCTGGATTTGATGAGGTCTTTCGACAGCTCCTGGAGCTTTCTGGAATGGAGGGTGCAGCCCTGTTTCCCCAGAGCAGCTGCTCTTCCTCCTCCTCCTCCTCCTCCTCTTCCTCCGTCCACCTTGGCAGCCAGCTCAGGGAGAGCAGAGGAACGAGGGACAGGACAGCCTGGCCGCAGCATGGCAGTGGGGAGTATCAGCAGAAAGAAATGTTTCCTGGGAGGTTTCGTTTTCAGTTCCTCATGGGTCGCTGTCCACAGCCACAGGAGGGCTGCGGGCAGCGCCGCTGGCAGCGGTGCCAGGCAGGGAGCAGCCAGCATCTGCTCCCAGCTCCTCTGCTGGCCTGGTGTTCCCGCGGGCCCAGAGCTGGGCCATGGCAGGGATGGCTGCCCTGGGGTGGGCCAGGGACTCGGGATGGCCGTGCCAGCAGCCACGAGGATTTTTGCTGCTGCTGCTGCTGCCTCCACCACGGTGGAAAGTGTGTGTGCCCTGAAAATCCCGTTACTCTGGGACCCTGGGCGATGCCAGCAGTGCCCATCACTGTTACTGTCAAAAGCGCAGGCAGGGCTGTTCCCAGCTCCCCTGAAGTGACTTTCTCCTCATGGCTTCAGCAGATGTTCCAGCTCCTTCATCTTTTTTTTTTTTTTTTTTTTNNTTTTTTTTTTTTTTTTTTTTTTTTTTTTTTTTTTTTTTTCAGGGCAGGCAGGACTTTGTGAGTCGTTTCCTCCGGGGACATGGGCAGGTTTTGGTATTTACGTTTCCAGTATTAGCATTTATTTGTATTTGTGTTTGTTTTTCACGGGCTTCTGAAAGCCTCAGGGAGCCATTTATGGGGCCAAAATAATGCAAGTGCTGGTCTTCTCACAGTATTTCATTTCCTTGATGGTGGAAACGCTACAAGAAGAGCAGGTCTCATGTTATTTTGACCCCATAAATAGCTCCCAGAGGCCCCTTTCTTCCTTCTCCCACCCACTCCCCCCCAAATCAAATATTTAGGTTTCTGCAAAGCCTAACTTCTCAACCCTGGTTATCTTGCTTCAGCAGAAGCAAATTGCAGTTATTACAAAACAGCCAGAGAGTCTATAAGGCCGAATGGGTTTTATATGATGCACAATTTGTTGGCCACTGTACAAGTTCATTAAAGTGTATCATAAGAGGTTGTTTTACTGGTACATTTAAGGAAGTTAATACATCTCGACAGCGTATGCATGGGGGAATGCAGATACAATAACCCTCAGACTTGCTGGGGCCAAGTCCATTCCTGGCGTAACTCGGCTGGAGTGAGGGGAATCACTGGCTGGGCAGCCCTGGAGTGCTGCTGATCCCTGATCCTGCTGCTCTGGGCTCTCCTGCCACCCACTCCCATCTTTCCACGGGGGTTTGCTGCTATTTTGTGTTTCTCAGCCTGCTGCCAGCACAGAGGACATCGCTGGTCTGGCTGGTTGTGTGATGTGTCCTTTTAGGTTGGGAGCTGCTCCAGGTCCTCCAGCTGTCCCATCCTGGGGTGGCTTTAGGGACCTGCCTCTCCAACAGCCCCACCATGCAGCTCCTGCTGCACTTGTTTGTTCCATCCAGATCTGTGAGAAACTGTCCTCCAGTTTTCACTCTGTGACAGGAAGGGTGTCCCCATGTCACTGAGCTTGTCCGTGCTTCCCATGGGAATCTCGCTGGTGTCCCTCTGCCGTGCCCTGCCCTGCTCCAAGGGCTGTGAGGAAGAACAATGCTATACACTGGATTTTTTATTTATTTATTTATTTATTTATTTATTATTAATGAAACAGACCAGTTTGGGGAAACACGGGCAGATGTGCTGCCTGTGGTGCTGGGGGTCAGCTGCGTGGGCAGGCAGCCCCTGGTGACCATGTCGTGGCTAATTGCCCCCCTCGTGTGACCCAGAGCCAGCCCAGGGTGAGGGCAAGAGCCCAATTTCCTGAGCACAGCGGCAGCCCCGGCACTTTGACAGGGTTTCCTCGGGTATCAGAATACACTGCTCGTCTGCCTGGCTGGGTAATCAGTTCCAGAGCGAGCTGGGCTCTGTGAGAGCACCCAGACTCGTGTTCGTGGGGAATGTGTGCCCGGGCATGGCAGCTTGGATGTGGCAGCTCCTCGGGTTTCAGCCTGGCACCCCTGAAACACAGAGTGGGCTGGGAAATCCCCTCCAGCCCCTCCAGAGCCTCTGCACCTCCCGTGCCCTGTTTTTTGTTCCTCTCCATCAGGAATTGTCAGGTTTTGCTGCCTGGAAGGGCTCAGCACTGCCCCGCTCGGAGCTGTGGGACGCAGCCAGGCCGGGACTCCATCCCTGCCCACCGCTGTGAATCCCCGATTTCTGGTCCCTGCTTTTTGCCTGGCTGGCATCAGTCTCTGCAGTGCCACCCCCTGGCAGGCCCCGCTGAGGTGACAGCAGCTGCAGAAATCCTGCAGAGCCCAAAAGAGCCCAAATCCCCCCAAATGCCAGCCGGACAGGGCGCAGGGTCCCACAGCAGGCACCGAGGGACAGGCAGGAGCTCCCCCAGGGGAGCCACAAGAAAACAAAACTCCTCTCTCTGTCCCTCTCCCTTGTTTTGCTGGGAACCCTTTGCTTGGAAATCAATTCTAGAAGGAAAAGAGAGGGAAATCAGCCCAGGAGGAGCCGTGCCGGGGTTTGGGGGAGCCCAGCGATGCTGCCCAGCACCCCCAGCTCTGACGTGGGACCTTTAAGCAAAGCCAGCTGTGTGCTGAGGGAGATAAAAGCCCCAAATCAGACAGGATAAGCACAGTATTAGCGTGGGATACGCCACTCGTTTCTGATTTAAATTACTGTTTTTACTTCCTGGACTCATGGGAGAGTAAGGATGTGAGGAAAATGAAGAGGTTTAGACATGGACATTCCTTCACCAAATACTGGCAAGAAGTGGTGATGAATACAGCTGAGGTCATTACCAGTGCTGCTTGCAGGGTGATCAGCTTCCTGCTGATTTGTTTTCCTTGTATCCTGGGCAGATTATCTCCACTGCAGGTTGCCTCCAGGAGGAGGGATTAAATCCCACAGCCCTCAGTGCTAGGTGTGTGCAGGGCTGCTGGCCCTGCCGTGCCCGGGTGCTCAGGGGAGCAGGGCAGTGCTGGGGTGGGATGCTTTTTGTCTTAGGGAAAAGCTGACATTTTGCTCTTCCATACACTTTGTGTATAGATCTGTCCTTACCACAGGGCCCCACTGCAGCCCAAGGACTGCTGTGGTGTTTACAGGAGGTTGAATATCCCAGGTGAGGCAGTGGAAGTGATGGAAGTGCAGGAATTTTTAGCAGAGAGCAGAGCAGGCACTGCTCCTCCAGCTCCTGCAGCTCCTTTCCACCGCAGCTAAGACTTACATAGAACCAGAGAAAGGTGTGAGTTTGAAGAGACTTTAAAGCTCATCTCGTTCCATGGGCAGGGACATCTTCCACTATCCCAGGCTGCTCCAAGCCCCATCCAACCTGGCCCTGAGGATTTCCAGGGATGGGGCAGCCACAGCTTCTCTGTTCCAGTGTCTCACCACCCTCAGGGAACAATTTTTTCCAGTATCCCATTTAAACCTCTCTCTCAATTTAAAGCCATTCCTCCTTGTCCTGTCACTCCATGCCCATGTAAAAAATCCTTCTCCAGCTCTCCTGTAGCCCCTCCAGATCCTCTTTCCCCCGTGGCAGCAGAGGAATTTGCCCAAAACTCCCGTCCCCATCCCGTCCCCTCCAGCCCAGGCTGCACAAAGTCATGCTCGGGGGTCACACATCACAACTCCCCAGAATATTTCTCGTCTCCTGCCACCACTGTCACTCTGGGGGAGGATTCCTGTGCCACACCTGGGGCTCTGCCTCATGTCCCTGCTGCATGCCACCGCTGAGTGCTGCCAGGGGGATGCTGCACGTGGCCACCGAGGCAACTGCAGGGTTCAAGTGGCTCACAGAGAGGCCACGGCTGGAAACGATGCCCTGCACACACAAAAATCCTCCTGTTGGGAGATTAGGGAGCACTAAAGGCTTTGGGAGGTCAGAGTCTGGGTGGGTGTGGCCAGGACAGGGAGAGCCACAGCCGGGCTGCTTTGCTTTGAGGCACGGCTGAGGAAAGGGGGTATTTTCTCCTTGACTTGAAAAAGCAGAGTTATTTATGTCCATTTGGGCAGGACAAAGGGCTGTGGAAAGTCCCTGGTGTTCCCAAGGTGGGGAAGGGCAGTGGTTATACACTGCTGGGGCACACTCTGCCAATCCCCCTTCCCAGCACGGTTGGGAGGGAAGAGTTTCCATCACCCGCAGCCCTCCCCTTCATACCCTGCTCGGTTCAGCCATGAGATCCCCCCTGTCGAACGCTGACAATGTCCTGAGCCAGCAGCCTGGGCCCCAGGGAAGGGCAGCAGGTACCGTGCCCATCTTTGGCTCCGCTGAGCTGTGAGGAGCAGAACCAGGAGCTGGCATTCCTCAGGAGCAATTCCCGAATCAGCCCAGAAAAGAACGACAGTGACCAAACGTTAGAGCAGTGCCGCAGGTTTGTCAGCAAAGCACCTGCCTGACGACCCCGGGGGTTTCTCCCAAACACTAACCAGGCCCTGCTCTCTCCCCCCTGCAGAGCTCCAGCGAGAGGGAAGCATCGAGACGCTCAGTAACAGCTCGGGCTCCACCAGCGGCAGCATCCCCCGCAACTTCGACGGCTACCGCTCTCCCCTCCCGACTAACGAGAACCAGCCCCTGAGCCTGTTCCCCACGGGATTCCCCTGAAACCCGCCCATCAGGGAGACATCCAGGCAGGGTGACGAGCTGCCTCTGCCCCAAACAATCCCGCTGTGTCTGTCACCTGCCAGCTCCCGGCGGCGCGGCACGGTTCTCGTTACCCTGATCGATATTGAGGACTCTTAAACCTTTCCTGAAAACGTACTCGTGCAATCTTGACTCTGTGTTCCTGTGCAACACGAAGAGGCTCCATCTTCAGTCCTGACAGCTCTGCGGCTCCTTTTCTCGCTGTCTTCAGGAAGAGGTTGGGTGAGGAGAAATATTCCTAAGCCATCTTGGGTCAAGCACATGGTTTCACAGCCGTTCTCTGCTTTTTTTCGTGCTGAGAGATGAATCTCCCTAACTCAGAGGAGCTCTCGCCGTTCGTGAAAGTGCCGACCGTTAATGGATGAACTGGAGAGACTGGAAACTGGAGGACTTTCTGTGGACAGGGTTGATGATGTTGTTCCTTCCTCATCACGTCTCCTTGCTGCCCTTCTTCCCCTCTGATACTCATCAATGCCAGGAGTATTACAAATGGAAATGTTTCTTTTTCGTTCTTTGGAAGAATTCTCTCTCTTGCTCCGGTTTTCTTCTAGTCATGTATTTTAGAAAAGTACTTAATTGACTAATTGCAGTCACGGATTTCTCATATTTGGTTATGAAAGTTGTTCGTTGGAACTCAGATATCTGTCCAGAAATGCATGTGTCATCGAATAAATCTAAGTTAAACAAGAAACTGCTTAAATGGCAATGTTCATGGAGTGTTACTGGGCTGACTGTGGGCTCTGTGTGTATTTACTAACTTGAGGGCTTTAATTAAAGCCATCAGTGGCTGTTATGCAGCCAGTCTAGCATGGGTTTACCTCCCCATTTCCTTGTCCTCGTGTGCACAGGCAGGATTTTTAAAAAGAAGGTATTTAGGTGGTGTGCCTTGCACCCCCTTGGCACCTCTGAAAACCAGCACCCAGCTCCCTCCTTTGGCTGGGGCCTTGCTTCTTCATCCCTCTGATTTCAGTGGGACAAGGACCAGGTGCTGGAGGCAGAGGCACCCATTTCCACCCATTCTGTTGCAGGATCTTGGATCAGAGGCTTTGCAGAACAGCCTGAACCTCTGCATGCTTCTGAACGTGCAGAGTCAGAGCTAGCACTGCATAACCCTGCTGATAAAACAGTGCTGGGCTCACACATCATAACCACACAAATTCCTACATCTCAGCCAACTTGTGTCTAGAAGCAGAGTGAGATGGGACTGTCAGCTTATGAAATTTCCTTCCCACTACTTGTTTTTAATAGAAGCCGTTTGAGTCATGGCAGGGAGAGGAAACTATCTAAAGCCACAAATCCTACAGCTCCAGCCAGCCACACCAAGGGATGCAGAACCAACCACCCTCTTCCTACTCCATCCCCAAACACCCAGTTCAGTCTTGGACTTGGTTTGGTTGGTTGTTTTTTTTTTTCTTTTTTGCTTTTAACTGTAACACAGCCACTCAGAAGGTTTTGTTTTCTTCAGGCTTGGAAACCGCTAATAAAAAGCAAGAGTTTACAGCAATAATTTCAGTTTCTTGCTTGGTTTTCACTCAGTCTCTTCTCAAGCAAAAAAAAATAACTTCTTTGGGATGAAATCAGAGGAGAGTTTTGCCTCTAAGTAAGTACTTGCAGCTCCAGCCTGCTGGCTATATCTGCTGTAATGTTATGTTCCTTTTTGTCTGTAAAATAAAGGCTTGAAGTACAGGGTTGAGGGCAGGACTGGCACCACGGACAAATGAGAACCACAGGGTCAAGTCAGTCCACACCAGTCAGGGTTTTTAACACAGTTCAAGCCAAGGTCAGCTCCAAAAGTTCAAACAAAATCCAGATTAACACATACAGAAGGGATTGTGCTGTCACCGTGATGCTTGTTTCCTTCCAGGCTTTCCAAGGAGCGGGCTAAGGGACAAAGTTCTCGTGGAGGAAGGAAAGAGGCTCTTCTGCCTCCTGCCTGGGACAGCCTGGCTGCTTCTGGCTGAGCACACAAAGCAGGACAGCACACAACACAGAGTGGTGTCATTGCAAATATATTTGTTGTTGGCAGGCATTAAATCACTTTTTATAAGTGCTGCAATATGGCCATGTGGAAATTCCCAGTCTGCAAGAAGCTCCTTTGAATCAGGATGTTTTGTTTAAAGTGGGGGGGGAGATTCAAAAAAACCCTACAAACTGGGGCTGTACCAAAATATTTTCAGTCTGGTTCATTGAAAAGAATGTCCTAAATTCCCTGCTGTTGATAGCCCCGTAGCCAAACTGCTAAGAAAGCCTAGAGCCTACAAAAAAAAATAAGCATTGCTATGAGGTGGCTAATTTAACTTTAATTTGATACTTTCACAGATGACCCAGCAGAATAACCACTGAGTTCCAGCTCTTCTGTGAGCCAGAGAAAACTTGAGTGTGTTGCAGTGATGACTGTATAGGATCTGATTCACTGATAACTCCATGGGGTCTGAATTATCTCTAAGGTCTGTAACGTCTGATTTAATGATAATTTTATAGGATTTGGTTCAATAATAACTCTATTTGATGCAACACATCCCTGCACTGTGTTCTTCACTCACACCACACTCCTGCTCCCACCCAGGGCCCTAAAAGCCCCCATTTCGACTTGGTGCCAGGTGCTCTCACGCCACACCACCCTTCCTCCTCCTCAGCCCCAGCAGCCATATGAGAACTCACTTTCAGGCACCAGGAGGGAATATTTCTGTTTCTTGACAAGTCTAGAAGCTGCTCTAAAGGGAGGTTTGCCCCTGACTTTAACACAACCAGGTTTTCAGCCTAGGAACTTGATCCAAACCCCACTTAAAAATAACCAGAGGCTCTTGGTCTTTGCAGGACTTTGAGCGAGCGGCTCCCGCTGCTGTGGAAATTCTCCAGGTGAGTTTCTGACACGCCAGGTTCTCAAGCACAGCAGCTGGCAGCCCAGCAAGAATGTCGTGCCATGATATAAACCAAAGAGCCCAAGAGACACGGGGACTTGCAGGTTTTTAAAACTGTTTCCAGTAGTCGTAAGCAGAGGGCTCCTGCTGAGTTCAAAAGGCAAAACATCTCATTTAAAGCAGGGCGGACTGTATATCACTCTGGGCATAAAGTGGGGCTCTTCTATTAAAAGTTGAGTTCAGATTTCATGAATTAACATGAAATATTGCTTTCCTATCCTATCCTGGTTTCTGTAATAAACACACGCGTGTAGGGGGGCTGAATCATGGGAGGGGAACGTGGGGCTGTTTGAAAAGGAGTGGAAAGTCAAAGGTTCTCCAAATGTGACAGCTTGGAGTTCAAATGAAATCAAATCTCGGGAGCAGTGCAGGGCCATCAGGGTTTCCTGGTGCTTTGCAGAGGAGAGCTCAGGATTTGGTAGCTTTGCTGAGGATGCTGAGCCGCAGCCCAGGCAAACCTACCCTGTCCCTGTCCCTCTGAGGGGACAGATTTTGGGTTATCCTGCCCTGAGCAGCATTCCCCACACCCCGAACATTTGCCGGGACAAGGCAAAGGACTGGCCAAGGGCAAAATCCTCCTTCCTCAGCAGAGAGCCCGGAGCAGAGTTCTGCTGCAAAGCGCAGCTGCGAGATCCCTGAACGCTGCTCCCCGTCCCCTCCGAGCGCCCAAGCCAGGGGGGGAACCCACGCTGCTCTCACTGGGCCTTCCTCAGTGATTTTCTGAGCATCCAAACCACGTCTGCGCCACGTCTCTGCATTTATTTTCTCGCTCCTTTGCTCTGGCTTGTTGCTGTGCAGGCTAGGAAAGTTTGCGCCATTTCCTGTTGTCTTTCCCTTATGCTCCTGAGATATTGTAAAAATGTTCGGTATCCTCCAGTAGGTTGTAATCACTTCACCCTAATGTTTCACAGCTGCTAAGTGTAACTTTAAACCCAGCCATTTGAGTGCTTACAATTAGCCAGTCAATGGGGCTGAGATCGGGTCTTTGTGATTGCAAAAAGCAGAAAACGAAACTTTTTTTTTTTTTTTTTT